>BSQZ01000022.1:3332500-3590000 GCA_033239005.1 Lamellibrachia satsuma | reverse complement strand
CATTAGAGGGACACCCGTTTTAGTACTAGGTTCTGCACTGGGACTGTCGGTGGCACTACATCATGCCGGGCTCTCCGTAATCACCGCGTAGGTTCATCTTACCAACACCGACACGCATTAAGTGTTTCTTTTTAGGGTTAAGGTTAACGCTAAGATAAATGTCACTATTAAATTGTTAGCGTTTTAGAATTGTGCTGAGTAATGCAACAATCCCATCAGTTCCATGTTGAATTGAGGGAGAAAAACGGCCTTAAAGTTTGGTTAGTATGTGCTACATCATACACTACCATGCTTTGTATTAATTCAATCATCATAATAAATAGAAATACATTGGTTAACCAAATTATAGCTAAACCTAGATGATGACACACATTTACTAATGGATGTTGTTGCAGAAACCAGCGCAATTAGGGATGTAGCTTTTAACCATATTTAGCATTATTATTAGAATTACCATTACCATTGATTAGTTTTAGTGTATAATTAGGTAATTCGCACTTATGATAAGATCTGATATTAAGACATTTAATGTCGCCATCATAGGAGTCACCATGTTAATGCCAACACAAACATACCAAAAATCAACTGTAATTGCATAAATTTTATAATTTATAAAATTTGCAGCATTAGTAACAGTCTGTATTATGTGGTGTGTATATTGTGTGGCATATTTACAATTGGCACGTGAAATAAACGGATTACTTTATTCAACAAATGTGTTATTTTATTTCAAAGTGTATTTAATCCAACTTGAGAAAAATTGTATTTTTAGTAAATGGGACCTGTGTGAATACTGAATATTACGCTAACAATAATTAATCGAATTGCTCTCTTTTGGAGTTTAAAATACGATGTGAGACTATTTTTTATGTTGACCTTGTAGATAGATCTAACAGGATATTTATCAAAATTGCCATTCAGGGCAAAGGCCCAAGTAGCAAGTGAAAGAAAGCCATTGGCTTATCGACAGTTCAAAATTTGTATTCTATGTGTAATCCGCCCTCCTGAGATATGTGTCAACCTTGTTTTAAACATATTCACGCTGCTATCATTTACACAATCTGTATATAATTTGTTCTATTCATTGAGTGTCCTCTTGATCATCCCACGCCAATGTAGTTCTACGGTATCCACTATCGGTTGACAAAAACCAATCGTACGACTGCATGGATACTTCAAAATAATGAGTTTATAACTATGAACTTTTTCCCTCAAGGGGGCTCATTGCCAAACCTACTTTATTGTTTACATGAACATCATCAGTCGACTTTCGTGTAATTTTTAAAGTCTGGTCTCCCAGCTAAACAAAGAGAGTCTTTTGAAACGTCACCGCTTGCATATGTTCAAGTAAGCTATATCTTTAACAAGATTTAACAAGATTTGCCATCCAAGCCAAAGGCCCAGATGGCAAGCCATTGGCTTATCGAGAGTCCAACAATGTTCACCTACTTATAACCCGCCCTCCTGAGATATGTGTCAACCTTGTTTTTAAACATATTCACGCTGCTAGCAGTTACACAATCTGTAGACAATTTGTTCCATTCATTTATTGTCCTCTGTGCGAATGAGTGCTTCCTGATGTCCAATCTACATTGATCCTTTACTAATTTTACCTCATGTCCTCTACTTCTGCTATCCTTCTTGAGTGAGAAAAACATATTTCTATCAATATTTTCATACCCATTCAATATCTTAAAAACTTCAATCTGATCTCCTCTTAACCTCCTTGTCTCTAGAGTTGTTAAACCACATTCTTTCAGGCGTTCTTCATAACTAAGGTCTCTAAGTTCGGGAATTATTTTAGTTGCTCTCCTTTGTATGCGTTCAAGCGTATCTAGATCCTTCTTACGATATGGTCTCCATGCTTGTATACAGTATTCTAAATGAGGTCTAACCATTGCTTTATAAAGAGGTATAATTAACTTTTTTCCATTGTATGTTATGCTTCTCCTAATCAATCCAAGAATTTGATTACCCTTTGAAGCTGCAATACCACACTGCTCTGAAACTTTCATATCAGCGCTTACTGTAACTCCTAAGTCCTTTTCTTTTACAGTAGTACCCAGAACAGTATCTCCCATTTTATAGTTTACATTCAAGTTCCCATGTCCTGTATGTAGGCATTTACATTTCCCAAAATTGAACAGCATCTGCCATTTCTCAGACCATTTCACTAATCTGTTACATCGGTTTGTAAATGTTGTTTATCATCATCAGTATTAACCTTTCTAAACAGTTTTGTGTCATCCGCAAATTTCAGCACGTTACTTGTTATACTGTCGTCCAAGTCATTGATATAAATTAAGAATAATATAGGTCCTAATACTGAACCTTGAGGTACCCCACTCAAAACCGATTTCCAATTTGAAACTTCTCCATCTACTACAACTCGTTGTCTTCTGTCAATCAGCCATTGTTCTATCCAGTCAGTTATGCTATCCCCGATACCATGGGCTTTTAATTAAAGTAGTAATCTTTGATGTGGCACTTTGTCAAAAGCTTTCTGAAAATCTAAGTAGATGATATCTACTGGCGATCCCACATCTATCCACTTAGTGATTTCTTCCAAAAAACATAACATATTTGTTAAGCATGACCTCGCTTTAAGGAATCCATGTTGAGATGAATTTAATAATTTATGCTTAACGAGGAAGTCCACCGTATGGTCTTTAATTAACCTTTCTAATAATTTACAAATCACTGACGTTAAACTCACTGGTCTGTAATTCTCTGACTTATTTCTCGAACCCTTTTTAAATAATGGTATGATGTTTGCTTCTTTCCATTCAAACGGAACAGCTCCCTCTTTTAATGACAAGTTGATTACTCTTGCAAGTGGTATACTGATTTGATCTTAAACACGGACATACGTTAATTTACAATCTGAACTTTCAACGTAATCGAAATAAATACTATACTATTTTTAAACCATGGACTGTCAATTTGTAACCAAGCTGATTATATATTACAATATTTTAGAATGTCAATAAACAGTAGCTATTAATCCCTCACTGTTTTCTACATATTTATGATATTTGGTCAACTTAATTAAACGAGACACCTGCTGGGAAAGGACGATTGTGTGACAAGCGCATACAAACCCGTCGAAGCCTGAAGCAGACGAGGCCGTGAGTGACGGGGTGTGTCACTTCGAATCTGTCGTCGGCTCTCACCTGTTTCTCAAACTCATGGGCCAGTTCAACGTGCTACAACCGAGGTCAAAGGTCAGGTTAATATAATGAGGTTGGTACAGGTGTAGATGCCGAGTAACAATATCCGGGTACGATTATTTCACATGTAAAAGTGTGTATGCATGCTTGCCTGCGTGCGTGCTTGCGTGTGTGCGTGCGTGCGTGCGTATGTGTGTGGTTTGCGGACGTGACATTCGGGCATTTAGCAAAACGATCGAAGTTGAACCTTCGTTTAATACCGAAGTACGAAATATGATCCAAAAAGAAATGTCTAGCGGAGTGTAACACAATTATGTTGTTGTGACACACCTTTCTGATGTGGGTCTGTAGGCCCTTGACGCCAAACATCCGCAGCACAAACCACAACTTCAGGGAACGGAACTTTCGGCCAAGTGGAATCTCCCAGTGCTGCAAAAGTAACCTGTGCGTATGTACTAATTAAATATTGTAGTTCGGTAATAAAACATTACATGCATGTGCTAAGTTGTATCTCATACGTATGCGTGCTGAAAACAGTCGTCTTCTCACACACTTCGTCTAAGGCGCTGTTCATGTCAACACCAACTAAGTATATCTGACAAGAATTCAGACACGTTGTACTTGCTGGAAATATATACATATTTATTAACTAACTAAGTCAGATACTCACTTATAAAGTTGGCTAAAGAGAATGACGCCACAATCTCATGAACAAATTAAACTTTTGTTTTCAATAAGCTTGCTGTTCAATATATATATATATATACATATATATATATATATATATATATATATATATATATATATATATATATATATATATATATATATATATATATATATATATATATATATATATATATATATACATGACCACTGACTCTGAATTCGGGGAGTTTTCCGGCTTGTTCCTGCCTCAAGTAGATGGGATCCACGTTGAAAGGGTCGACCACGTGAGTTGCATCCCTGTACCTGCAATGGATGCAATGAATGTATAGTCTGGTTATGATAATTTACGTCGTAAAACGTAACAATTGGCTATGGTCTACGAAGGGATGTTGCTGAGCCAAAATGGAAGGTTTTATAGATTGGAACCACCGTTACGAAAGATACAGGCAAGGTGGGGAGAACGAAATTGCCGAAATTTCGAAAAGAAGGTAGTCAGAATCCCGATCCTCCCGATCCGGGGGTTTAACCGCCGTGATGATGCGAACGTAAACTGTTTAAATAAGATAATAGTGTCATTCCTTCCCACCAGGCAGAAGTTGCTTCCGCAAAAAAAACGAAAATTTACCTCAAGACAAACCTTTCGTTCTGTCAAGACAAGCACTAGATTCAAGACATAATTTATTTCTGACCAAAACAATCACTTAACAAAAGGTAAAACTTTCATTCACAACAAAATGGTCACTTGCCACAAGACAGAACACTGAAAGCCTGTCAGCAGCCACTTGTGTGGGTTGAAATTGAATGAATCAGCAAACTGAAAATATAAAAACCGTATACAGGTAACGCGTAACGTTGACGCATGCGAAGCTATGTAACAAAACACAGAACATGTAGAAAACTAGACAAGCAATGCACATTTGCAGGTAGTACATCATATAAAACACACCCGCCACTTTAATAACAGCAACAACAATAACAATAATGAGAGGAATTACTTCTGATGCGATATTGTCTATTGAACAAATTGTCTTGCGTTCACATCAGCAATGACATAAGCGGACTGGTGCGGAACACAATTGGGCAAATGTTTAGCATTTTACCTCAACTCCATCTAGAAGCGGCCGAAACTCAGGACACATGAACGAGGCTCCGGCGTTGGCCGCGTCTATGTGAAGCCAGACACCCGCCTTCTTGCCTGTGTAAACCGATTAACCCATTAGCACCAACCGTGTGAAACAACGTAATATTGTCATAAGAACCCAAATAAATGTAAGTGTTAAAGCATGTAGGTGAAATGTTATATCTAATACAGTTAACATAAATTAGTGTAGCACAATAACTTCAGTAGCGATACATTCGAGACAAATACTTACACACAGGTCCGATCTGCTGGAGGTCGTCAAAAGCACATGTCGATGTAGTTCCCAGGGTAACCACGCACTGGACACATAAACATTCCTTTACAAATGATTACACTTGATTTTAATATTAATTGTGTTTACACAACACTGTTTGTAGCGCTGTCAACGACATGGTCACGTGATTACATTTGTGCAAATTTGACCTTCGGAAACTCAATACAATGATGACATGTTTATATGATATACAATGGAAATACGCTAGTGAGACGAAAATTTAATAGAGGTTACCCGAAATAACACGTGTTGCCTCTGGTGGATTGAATAGCACTAGATGTGTTGACGCCCATTTGTTATTTACATTTTATAGAGAGTTACCATTTTATTGACAAACTATTTGCAAAACAATATTGTGTCCATGCCACCGTGAGCCCGATTCTAGCCTAGTTGAAAAAAAAATCAGAACTCTAGCATCAAAACCCCAAAATCAGTCGATCTGACTTTTAAATAATTTCGAAAGCGACGGAGCACGCATTGGCATGGCTACGCGTTTCTGGTAACTCATTTTAATCAAATTAGGTCAGCCTCTCATGGATATAGATATGTCACAATAAATAAGCAAATAACGAACAGTGCAGCTTCACGATGTCAGAGCTATTGTCGTAGCTTCTAAAACACCAACAAATATAAACCAAATCCATTTCATCAATTGCCTATCGACATTAAGAAGTACGCGCCATCTGGTGTTTAAAAACACACTATTTATATGTAGTTTTTACATACATAGAATGGAATCAGGCCTTTCTTCGCGTCGCTGTCGATAGCTTTGGCCAATGCTGGTCCGTTCATCTCTTCCTTGTCGTTCGACCTCACCCGGTGTAACCGAACTGCACCCAACATACACGCTTTTGCCACAGACGAATGTGCCTAAAAACGAGATCGTCGTCAGCATGTTTAGGAAAGATCGAATAGGAAGAAAGGGAGGGGGAGTTATTTTAAATGTTAAAGAATCTATTCAGACTTATGAAATAAAACTAGAAAGGGAAGCAGATTGCGATGAAGCTGTTTGGTGCAAAATTGTTTCAGGAAATTCAAAAGTAACTATTGGATTAGTTTACCGAAGTCCAAACATAAAGAAGAGGATAACACAATAATAAAAAATGCTATAAAGAAAGTTAGTAAAGGGGAATGTATCATAATGGGAGATTTTAACCATGGGCACATATAATGGAATTCTCTAGAGAGCACAGGGAGTGAGGACCAACAATTGCCATTTTTAATCCAGGATAGCTTTCTTACTCAGCACGTGCTAGAACCGACCAGGGGAGAAAATGTATTAGATATAGTTTAGTCATCACAAAAAGAATTAGTGGACAATGTAAAAATACTTGAACCATTGGGTAACAGTGTTCATAATCAAATACATTTTGACATCAATGTAAAATCAGAAAGTAAAAATAAGAAAACGTACAAGAAAAGCTTCCACAAAGGTAACTACAAAGATATGAGAAAATGCTTTGCAAAGCTAGATTGGAATGACATACTGATGAATAAGACTGCAATTGAATGTTGGAATATTCTAAAATATGAAATTGAGAGTATCATTGATAAATTTGTTCCTTTCCAAAAACAAAGAAAACGATGTAGAAAGAAACACTTGTCAAAAGAGGCTATTAGAAAAATAGTCTTAGTAGACAAACGATGTGGAGGGTTTATAGGCGTACCAGAAAGGAAGAAGACTATGCATATTATAAAGAGGCACTTAATGCAGCTACAACTGAAATCAGACAATCTAAAAGAAGCTATGAGCAAAAACTAGGATATAACATAAAAAAATGAAAACAAGAGTTTCTATGCATATGTCAGGAGTAAACAAAACGTATAAGACAAGGTTGGACCTCTAGAAGACAGTGTTGGAAATATAAAATCACAGGGGTTTTTAATGGCGGAATACCTAAATGGTTACTTTAGTTCAGTGTTTACCAAAGAAGATATTAGTTCATTACCAGTTGCTGATGCTAAATTTCACCTATGACCCCCTGAGCTATACCGGTGGGAGGCAACTCCTAGCAGGTCCAACAATACCGGGCAGGTATGGGGCGAGTTGTCAGACAAAGCATAATCCAGCCACATCTCTTGATCATGGAGCCCAGGATGAATATGGTCTACGACCACTGCGGAAAACTTGTGGGCACAGCGACTTGGGCTAATCACCCACTCAGTTGTTATTGAAATCGCTTACAGAAACCGAAACCATGAATACTCAACCACACCTCGATCTGAGCGCAAAGCAGGCTGTCCTGGAAGGGTACGTATGAATCCCTAGGGTGAAAACCGACAGGAAGCCCAAGGGAGGAAGAGTCTGCTACAGCTCAAGTCAAAACTTAGAATTGGATGTTGGAATGTCAGGACACTGTATCAGGCAGGAAAACTGGCACAGCTCGCCAAAGAAATGAGAAGATACAAGCTGAGCATCATTGGAGTCTGTGAAAGCAGATGGTATACCTTTGGGAAAGTTACAACTAGCTCTGGAGAAATTGACTTGTACTCTGGGAATGAGAGAGAAGAAGATTCGCACACACATGGAGCAGAGCTGCTCCTCTCAAAGGATGCAGCAAAAAGTCTCATCGAATGGGAACCAGTCTCGGAGAGAATCATCAGATGCAGGTTTACATCAAAAGGTCGGAACATCACCATTATACAGTTCTATGCACCAACCAACTCTGCTGAATTTGAAGAGAAAGAGTCCTTCTACCAACATCCACAAACACTCACCCAAAAACTACCAAAGAGGGATATCCAAGTTGTTATGGGGGATATGAATGCCAATATTGGAAAGGATAATGACATATGGAAAGGCACAATGGGAAAAGAAGGTCTGAGACAGATGAATGAGAACGGTCTCCTGTTTGCAGATTTCTGTACTCTCAGTGAACTGATAGTCGGAGGAAACCTCTTTCCACAAAAGCCTACACACAAAGCCACATGGATATCCCCAGATTTACAGACGGAAAACCAAATTGACCACATAACAATCACCAAGAAATGGAGGAGAGTGCTTCCAGAAGTCAGAGTGAAAAGAGGAGCTGACATTAACTCCGACCACCACCTCCTTGTGGGTGAATATAGGATGAAGCTAGCAGCAAAGAAGAAGACGGATAACAAGGTACAAAGAAGATTTGAGGTAAGAAAACTTCAAAATACTAAAATACGACAGGAACTGGGAATCACACTACGGAACAGGTTCCAAGCATTGGAAGAGGGAAAACATTGAAGAAAAGTGGACAAGATGCAATAATGCAATTACAGACACCTGTGAACAAATCCTAGGCTGCTGGGAAGCTAGGAGGAAAGACTGCATTACAGACGACACCTGGGAAGCTATTGAGGCAAGGAGGGTGACTAAAATGAAACTTAACTAGGAAGCAGATGACACAAGGAAAAAAACTGCAGCAGGAATATCAGGAAAGAAACAAAACACTTAAAAAGAAAGAATTGGAAAGAATATTTCCAAGATATCTCGAATAGGTCTCCACCAGATTCAATCCCAGACATTGAGGAAACAGGTGAAGACCTTAACATTAATTGTGGTAGGATACCCAAAGAGGAGATCAAGAGAGCCATCAAAAAGCTGAAGCTAGGCAAAGCACCTGGAATTGGCAATATACCATCTGATGTTTTAAAACCTGATATTGGGGCCACCACAGACGTTTTATACAGCGTGCTAAATGAGATCTGGGATAAAGAGGAAATACCAACTGAATGGAAGACAGGTATGCTAGTTACAATCCCCAAGAAATGCAACCTCAGTGCATGTAAGAACTGGAGAGAGACCATGCTTCTATCAGTGCCCAGTAAAATTCTCTGCCGTATCATCCTGCATAGGATATAAGAAACAGTTTACAAGAAGCTAAGAAAGGAACAAGCTGGCTTTAGAAAGGATAAATCCTGCACATGTCACATTGCTACACTCAGGATTATCGTTGAACAATGTATTGAATGGCAGATCTCCGTTTACATAAACTTTGTGGACTTCGAAAAAGCATTCGATAGTATAAATAGGACAATTCTAAGGAAGCTCCTGAGGCACTATGGTTTACCCATAACATTTGTAACCCTGATGAAGAACATATACGAAGGTTTCACTGGTCATGTCATCTTTAATTGACAAGTTTCAGAAGGCTTCCAGGTTGGAACTGGAGAACGACAGGGCTGATTGCTATCTCCACTGCACTTTCTGATAGCCACAAACTGGACAATGAAAAGATCCACAGAACACCATCGTACTTGGATCCAGTGGAACTTGTTCACACAACTAGAAGACCCGGATTTTGCAGATGATCTAGCCCTACTATCAGAAGCCCATAAACACATGCAACAAAAAAAAGAAAGGCTTCAAGAAAAACGTAGCCAACTGGGTCTTAAGATCAATGTGGGAAAGACAAAGGTGATGAAAGTCAACAGCAAATCCTCCGAACCCATCTCACTAGAAAGTGGTACTGTTGAGGAAGTACAAGACTTTATCTACCTCGGGAGCAACTTCAGTACAAATGGTGGATCTGACAAAGATGTGGAGCTACGCATCAATAAAGCTCGCCATGCCATTCAAAACCCTACGCCCGGTATGGTTATCTTCCCAACTATCCATAAACACCAAGATCCGCATTTTCAACACCAACGTTAAACCAGTTCTTCTCTATGGCTGTAAAATGTGGAAAACTACTCAGTTTCTCAACAACAAACTTCAAGTCTTCATCAACAATCGCCTCCGATACATCCTTAAGGTATGGTGGCCTACCAAAATATCAAATAAAGAGCTCTGGAAGAAAACCAAACAGGAAGTAATAAGCACTACAATCAAGAGGAGAAAATGGAGCTGGATTCAGAAAAGATCCAACAAATACAACCAAATAAGAACTGGACTATAACCCACAAGGAAAGAGAAGACAAGGAATGCCAAAAATCAACTGCAGCAAGATCTTGCGAAAGTGGGGGTCACCTGGCAAGAGGCCAAAGCTCTAGCCCAGAAGAGAGTGAGGTGGAGAAACATGGATGAAGCCCTATGCTCCCGAAGGGGCCAAGAGGATTAAGTAAGTAAGTAAGTAATGAAATTATTGATAGAAATATGTTTTTCTCACTCAAGAAGGATAGCAGAACAAGAGCACATGAGGTAACATTAGTAAAGGATCAATATATGTTGGACATCAGGAAGTACTCGATCTCACAGAGGACAATAAATTGATGGAACAAACTGTCTACAGATTGTGTAACTGCTAGCAGCGTGAATATGTTTAAAACAAGTTTGACACATATCTTAGGAGGGCGAGTTAAAAGTAGATGAACATTGTTGAACTCTCGTTAAGCCAATGGCTTCCTTGTCCACTTGCCATCTGGGCCTTCAATAATCGTGTTCAGCATGGTTATCGGTGGGTAGAAGATTAAAGTAATTATCAACCCATGTTGTAGGATATGTAGAATCTGTGAGAACGACGATAGTAAGAAACATGACTTTGGATAGGAAAAGTATAATTGCAGTATACTAATTTTCCTAAATAACTAGTCACAGTTCACAAGATATTAAAATCCTCCATTTAATATTCGTAAGTAGGAGGGCCACTATGTAAGACGGTTGTGCATATTCACCTGATCTTAGGAGTAGGCCACCAGTCTAGAAAACACATCGCCATCAACCCCGTCACTCACGTCTTCGTCAACGCCTTTACTGATGTCTTCGTCAACACTAATGTGGAAACTTTTGTCAACGCCATTGCCTTCGTCAACATTTGTGTTAACGCAGTTCACCACGCCATTAATTCCGCTGTTCTCGCCTCTGTTGCGGCTGGCCTTCTTTTTTGCTTGGATTGACAACATATGACATCAATAATGTCATTAAAATGAGAGAGAGAGAGAGAGAGAGAGAGAAAGAGAGAGAGAGAGAGAGAAAGAGAGAGAGAGAGAGAAGAGACAGAGGGAGAGTGAGAGAGAGAGACAGCGAGATATACTGCTCAAGGCTTTTTAAGTCCAAAACAAGAATAGTTTCAGAGTTGTGTTCAATATGAATTGCTACGTTCTTCTAATGGACAGCAGCATTTACATTGGATAACCAATTGTACATATTCAGTAATCATGGATCGTCTCAATGCTAACCTGGATGATGCCTCCTCCCTTTCCACCGGAGAGGAACTCCGAAGGAAGCTGCAGCATCTTTCCCAGCCAATCCATCACGACGACTTCGAGTTCCGTCGATGCGGGACAAGCCACCTGTGCACAACAAATTTGTTTATGCAATACTTCACTACTGCATCAAACATGTTGCCATGTTAGTTTAAAATGTATTAGTTTAATTTTTTTAACTGATTTTAAAGTCTGTGTGTGTGTGTGTGTGTGTGTGTGTGTGTGTGTGTGTGTGTGTGTGTGTGCGCGTATGTGTGTGTGCGTTGTGTGCGTGCGTGCGTGCGTGTGTATGTGTGTGTTTGTGTAAACAACAATGCAAGGTACGTACTGGAGAGGTCTTTGGTTATCTGAACATGGTCAGTAGATCAGTCTACTTTACTTTGGTCGAGGGTAAGCTACCAATTTCTTGCCCGGCCTGGATAGGGTGATTACTTATGACATTCTTGTAACTATCGATTCTACCAGCACACGTGTCCAGATGAAGAAGGAAGAAAGGAGTGAAGGAAACAATTAAGGAAGGAAGGAAGGAAGGAAGGAAGGGTGAAAGGAAGACTAAAAGGAAAGACGACTAGGAGGAAAGACGACTAGAAGGAAGGAAGAAAGGAACTAATCAATTAATGAAAGATGGAAGGAAGGACGAAAGGAAGGAAATAATGAAGGAAGGAAGGAAGGAAATAATGAAGGAAAGAATGAAGGAAAGAAGGACGGTTAGGAGGAAGGAAGAAGCCACTCAAATATATGTAATTTTTCTCTCCCCGGATAAGCCCGTATAACGACTCACCCATGAAAACCCTACGCTACCAATACCGTCACAGAGTATATCGCCGCATATGGCCGGTTAAGAATTTTCTGAAGGGTAGTAGGCGTGAAAATGCGGATTTTGCCAATGGGTCACCTGCAACAAACAAACGAAGTACTTTTCTCGGACGGTGCCAGTTATTCAACTGGGAACTCACAATACTTACTAACTCTTGCCATAAAATGCCACATATTTACTTCCTTCGACTGTTCAGTGACATGGCAGATTCATATTTTTGCTGTTGTTGTTGTGTGATGTTTAGTTTGCATTTTTCTCTCTCTATTATAATTTTGTCGTGGGTACGAAAGTAAAAACAAACTGTATGTCTAAAGGAGAGAAAACTGATGATTCGACACAAATAACTAATTACTTTTTCAAATGAAAACACCGGTCGAGTAGATGAAATGATTATTTTAACACATTAAGAACTTGTTTTTACCTTGGTAGATTTACTGGAAATTTGTGTCGTCTTATCAAGGCGACTTCGTCAGTGGTAATGACGTCCTGGACGGATGACGTCATAGTACACGTGAGGACGTTCGTAATCTCGGTTGATCGCTGCCTTGGTCTTACGTATCTATATGGCCTATTTCATGTTTCTTCCCCTTCCGTGTGACTCCCTATCTACCACCTTTACTCCCTCCCTGTCTATGACATTGTTGTTGTGTGGGCTGTGGGGGTGTTGGTGGTGGATTGCTATTGCTCTTTTTCACTCCTCGTGTATCGTTCTTTTGGTGCATTCTCTACATTTTTTTTGTGCTCATCTAGTTCACCCTGTTCTTCCGGTTCAACTTTTCCCTTTGGGTGTACAAACAGACGTCTCACAGTTGTGTGGCGAGGTATGGCTGTCGCCACCCCGTATTTCCTCAGTACCCGATCAACCCTCTCTGAGACACCTTCTCCACATGGCATGACGTGAACTGTTTTTCACTTCTTGTTTTCGTCACAAGGCCCAGTACGGATAGGCCACCTTCTAAATAGTCCTGTCCCCTTCCTCAGAAGTTTACGTCTCACTCCTGTTCACAAGGGCTCTAGCTATTCCTAATTGCTGGTGCCTGTGATGGTGGTGGGAAGTGAAATTTAGAAACTGATCATTGTGTGTCTTCTTTCTGTATATTGTGGACCTCACACTGCCATCATCCTTTTTGGTCAATTTTGCATTAAGGAATGGCATGTTGAAAATAAGTTAGATACCTGTCAGAGTACTGGTATTGGCCAACGGAGCTTTCGTTACCTTCGCGGTTCCTTCGTCTGCGTTCAAATGAGCTGTTGTCCGGTGTCATGTGACCTGTATGTAGATTGTCACGTGAAGGTCCATGAAAATCGCTAGAATATTATAGCCTTCGTCTCGGTATACTTCTTTGAGTCTCTCCCTAATTTTGATAACCTCACTTATCTTTCTTCGCCAGAAGTTGCCCTCTCTGGATCTCACTGCCGCATATTTGGCCGTGATGTTATGACCCGTGTGCTGCCCTCATCGTTCACATGTATAAATGTGTCTAGGAATGTTCTCGTTCTGGTTCCATAGTGAATTTAATGTTCGGGTCTATATTGCTGAGGTACGCTCTGAATTCCTCTATGTTGTATTGATGGTTCTGCACGAATGTGTCATCGACATATCTGCACCAGACTGATTGTGGATTGGCGGCGATGGAATGGCTCGTGTCTCAATGGTTTCCATGCACAAATTGGCCACTATAACCGGAGATCCCATGCCTTCGCCATATTTCTATTTGTATCATTGTCCTTTGTATATGAAGTACGTTGTGTTGAGGCAGAAGATCAACAGTTCTATAATTGGCTCAACACTGAGCGAGGTTCGTTGTTTCCAGTTGTTGTCTTCTGTTTTTCTCTTCACCATGTCGATCGCTCTGGCACTGGTAAAGCTGGTAAACCGGGGCGTCACATCATAGGACACTCATTTATGTCAGATAGGAACTTCTAGATCTTTGATCTTGTCGACAAAGTTCCCGCTGTTCTTGGTGTGGTAAGATGTCTTCCCAATCAGTGGCGTGAGAATGTTAGCAGCATTATACGATAAGCTTCCTATACTGGATACTATATATCTGAGTGGTGTATTTCTTTGACTAGCATAGTCCTAGGGGTGACTGCAGATCGTTCTGTAGAGCAATACCAATATTCTGACAGCCATCTAACTTGTTTTCCATATGAATGTACAGTGTAATAGAATACAGAATCAACTTACACGCCGAATGATATGCTGTTGTTCTATCCTCTCTTTTGAACCATATGTTACCTGTTAAGTCGACCGTGTTCGTATGTTGTTGTACGGATACGTAAGACCAAGGCAGCGATCAACCGAGAAGATAGCAATTGGGAATTTCTTCCCGTGTAAGATTACGTCATCCGACCAGGACGTCATTAGTGCTGATGTAGTCGCCTTGATAACAGGACGAACATTTCTACTAAGATAAAAAGCAATTTTTGAATATGTTAAAATAAATATTTCAACATGAAAACGAACTATCTTGAGAAATGCTTAACATAATCCGTCAAATCGGTTTTCACCGATGTTTTCATAATTATGATGATGATTAATAGTTTTGTAACATCAGAACATCAAACGACTTCGAAGAAGTTACTCACCCCTGGCATAATGACGCGCTCGAAGTCCCCAAACACGTCTTTCCACGTCTCCGGGTAGTCTGGAGCGGTTTCAGGAATGAGTGCCTTCAGGTAGCCGGGTGCAACGTTCGGCAGGGGGCGCCTCTGTCTGATGTTGTCGAGGTAACTAGCGACGTAGTTGACGACCTCTTTCGCTCGAAGCGGGAACTCTTTCGGATTCATTGTATTTGTGTATGCGTGGCTGTCAGTTTAAATGTTGCTTTCGACCTTGTTTGTTTATTCTAGAGATATAGATAGGTTTAAATACAATAATGTTAATATGCGTTAAAAACACAATAATCACATACACCAACGATTTTCATCGGTGCTTTAAATATGGACTTTGTGTATTTTATGGTAGCGTTTTCAAACCCCAGTTGTCCATGTTGTCAACCCTCAGGTGTCTGAGTTGTCTAAACGTATGTGGGATAATCCTAACTTTTTATCGTCTGTGGTGAACGCTGACCTTAACCCTAACCCTAACGGAGTGACCCCTACGCAGCGCTTATGAAATGGTCATTATCAACGTTCAAAGCGACTAATGAAGAAACAAAAGACCAACACAACACGGTGTGGTACGAGTGCACACGTAATTTATTGAACAACACAAGCAGCATGGTGATACAGCAAGGGTAGCATGTAGTAGCGCTACGACTACGACTATGATGAATATGATGATGACTTGATTTACGGATGTTGACCATCACGCCAGAGGTCGCGAGCTCAGGGGTGTATCCACCTCACCAGAGGCTCGAGGGTGACGATCAGGCGACTTGCGTTACAACGAAGCTATACATAAGCTACACAATATTTTCCACAAATGTTAGACAGAGGATTCTGAAGTATCTTGCTATTATGAGTCCACTCCAAACAATGTTCGTTCAGGAAGGTGCGGAACGCCGCGTGTCGTGGCGGCAGACCGTAAGAGCAGAAGTAATCGCCGCGTCCGTCGGCGTCCAGGTACGGCGCTATCCAATGTTCGCCCGGTTCATCAGTAGTCTAGCGATCTGCAGGGTGTCCATCTCAGTAGTCGTAGATGATGTTCCGGCTCTTGTCTATTTCCAACACGGACTCGAACTCGGCGTAGGCGATGACGTTCATGGTAGTCGGCAGCGCGTCGCGGAAATGCAGTTCTATGCGCAGGTTGCCCTTTTGTACCACATGGAAGCAGGGGCCGTCGCACTGGTCGGGGGTCAGGTCGAAACCGAAGAAGGTGTAGCCGTGTCGGTAGTCACTGTGAGTCAGTCCGTTCCCCTCGTCCTGCCACATCTTGCCGGTCGAGGAGAACTGACTCATGTAACTCCTGACGAAGTGGTCGTCTTCGAAATTCGGCTGGACAGGTTTGGAGGGTATCTGTCGTCCGTCCACGTACAATGCGTGGAAGTTGCTGGCGTTGTTCTTGGCGTGAAACGGATTCTTGGTGTACACACCGTTGTACGCATCGTTATCGATGCAGCACAGCACCGGGTGGATCGGAGGGATAACCTCGTGTATCATGATCATCTCTTCGCCCCAATTCGCCGCGTAGCCTTTCAAGAACTTACCTTTGTACTTGCTGACGCGCACGCGATCCGGCACACGTAACTTGGGCACGCCCTTACCGTCGTATCCGTACAGACGCTGCCACACCTCTTCTTGATTCTTTGCCCTTACCTGTGAGGGAGCCATGCCGATGCTGCGGTGGGGGGTGTTGTTGTACGATTGCAACATGTCCTGAAGGACGTCGATGTATCTCCACGTCTGGTGTTTCGTGAAGTATCGCCACATGCGCTTCTTCAACGTTCTGTTGAATCTTTCCACGATGCTCGCCTTCGTCTCCGCGTTGTGTGTGGAGAAGTGGTGGATGCCGTATTTCTTCAATAGAGCCTGAACGGATTTATTCAGAAATTCCAGTCCTTGATGTGTCTGCAACGTCTTTGGCCAGCCTTTGGTGAACGTGGTTGTCAGCGCTGCTACCAACGACGTTACGGACTTGTTCTCCATAGGAACACACGACGCCACTTTCGAGAATACGTCGATCATCGTGAGGAGAAAGGTCATACCGTCGTTGTCCTTTTTTCAAATTCGACAGATCGACGAGATCGGCCTGCCACTGCTGATGTAGACCACCCACGATGGCGCGTCGTCTCTTGAAGTGACGTCTCGCCGGTTTGTGTAGAGTATAGGCGTCCTGTTCCGACAACCATTCTTCCGCAACAAGCGCGTGACGCGTCGCAAGGCATCGACTCCACCGTAACTGTCTACCCTTGTCGGATCGAAGTAGACTTCACTCAGTGGTTTATTGCTTGGTGCCATTAAAAGAGTTCCGATGAGTTGGCGGTTGTGACGTTGACTCCACAGCACTGTTCTTGACGAGTGACGACGAGTACGCTGACGTAGACCAGAACACCCACTACCACACCCAAAACGATGACATGGTGGAATTCCTTGTAAAACATAAATTAATAAATACATCTCAACATGGGTTATTAAAAGCAAGGTCATGTCTAACCAATGTCTTATGTTTTTTGGAAGAAATTACAAAGTGGGTAGATTGCGGGTCACCAGTGGATGTTGTATATTTAGGTTTTCAGAAAGCTTTCGAGAAAGTGCCACATTAAAGATTGATACTTATACTAAAAGCCCATGGTATAGGCAATTATGTAATCAACTGGATAGAAAAGTGACTTTCACGCATAAGACAGAGAGTAATAGTATATGGTGAGATTTCAAACTGGAAATCTGTTCTGAGTGGGGTACCACAGGGATCAGTATTAGGCCCTATACTGTTTTTAATATATATAAATGATTTGGAAGATAACATATCTAGCAAAGTACTGAAATTTGCAGATGACACAAAAGTATTCAGAAAGGTTACTGATGATACAGATAAACAAAGTTTACAGGATGATCTAGATAAATTAGTAAAATGATCAGAAAAATGGCAAATGTTAGTCAATTTGGGGAAATGTAAATGCATACACATAGGACATGGAAACCTGGACGAAGAATATAAATTGGGGGACGCTGTACTATGAAGAACCACACAAGAAAAGTACATTTAGTGCTGACATGAAAGTTTCAGAGCAATGTGGGATTGCTGCTTCGAAAGGAAATCAAATATTCTAGGGCTAATTAGGAGAACTATCATGCATTCGGGGAAACAGTTAATTGTACCCCTGTACAAAGCAATAGTTAGACCACATTTGGAATATTGTATTCAAGCATGGAGGCCATATCGTAAAAAGGACATAGACAAGCTAGAAAGAATACAGCAAAGAGCAACTAAAATGATTCCAAAATTGAGAGACCTTAGTTAGGAAAGTCGCTTATTACCTTGTGGTTTGACAACACTAGAGACCAGGATGCTAAGATGAGACCAAATAGAAGTGTTTAAAATAGTGAACGGTTATGAGGATGTTGATAGGAATATGTTCTTCAAACTTAAAGAAGGCAGCAGAACCAAAGGAAACAAAGCAACATTAGTTAAGGAACAGTGTAGGTTGGACATGAGAAAGTACTCTTTCTCACAGACGGTGATAAATGAATGGAACAAACAGCCAAATGTTTGTGTTAATGCTAGTAGTGTGAATATGTTTAAGGATAGAATTGAAGGATATAATGATAACAGCGGGCTACACATATATGATAACATTGTTGGACTCTCGATAAGCCAATGGCTTCCTTGTATACTTGCCATCTGGAACTTGTTGTTTGGGATGGCAATCTTGTTAAATCTTGTTAAAATCGTGTTGTTAAATTCACGACCTGTAAACAAATCCCAATTATCGCGTTGAATTTGAGTCCGGGAAAAATACTGCCTCTGTTTACAAGAACAGTTTCTTAATATATGTATATAAGAAGTTTGTGTATATAGCATATGTGTAATAGTAATACTTATTCTAACCAATATTCCACTGTTTCTGACTATTCGCTATGCTATCTAAATTTTCGAATAGTAAACAACCCTATTAACGCTCACTGACTTCCCTGTCGGAGTTCGGAACTAACTTACTCTAAAATCCTGCCTCTGACTAATAATTAACTAGAACTGTTTTCTAATATATGTCTACAATACGTTTATGAATAATATATATATGCAATTGTAATACTTATTCTATTCGATATTCCACTTTTTTTGGTAAATTCTCTAGACCAATTTCTAGTCGATGCTGCACCAATATTCCGGAAGTCAGATTTTCACATGGTGCAGAAAACAGAACAGATTTTCCCCGGACGCGTGTTTTTTTTTTTGAGCAGGTAGGTTGAGCACCATGGACGGATGTGAACCAATGCGGTGGTCGGATTTGAGCACGTGATGCATACATTATTGAGAATATTTACACATGGTGTGGTACGAGGGCTTGCGCCAACACGTGCAAGTGTTTACTAACACGTTTTATGGAAAAGACGGCGTTTGTTTGGCATTGTTGGGGCGACTAATGACCAACATCAGATACGAGTTTCGCGCATGGTATGTAAACACCCGTGCGTGCGTGCGTGCGTGCGTGCGTGCGTGCGTAATAACCTTAGCGATAATTTACGCATCGTTGTTATTTATTGGTAAAGTTTGCCGCTAAAAGTCACAATGTCATGAAATGTAAATTAAAGTATAAACAACGGCAGCAATTTTTCACTGCAATTGTCATAATTTCGACGAAGAATACAGTAGAGTAAAGGTAAGTTTGTTAGACAATGTGATCTATAGATTATAGCAACCTTTGTGTAACCCTGGTTACACAAAGAAGCCATTAAGTATTCGTTGAACCACCATTCCTGTAAAATAGTTACTTCCGAACACGTATCTAAAACCATACTGTTTTTTCACTTGTTATCTCACTTGAAATGATAGGGGCCTTCCCCACTATAGCGTCCACTATATTTATATGTGTATTTAGCCCTGGTGGATCTTTCTGCACTAGAATCCCTTTGTTCTTAACGCAATTATATCGGCTGTAAAGTAGCCAATGTATGGGAACACTAGAGAGTTGGCTGCTTCCAGCCGTAACCATGACGACGCATCTTCTAAGCAGTCGACAGAAGCCATTAAGTATTCGTTGAACCACCACTCCTGTAAAATAGTTGCTTCCGAACACATATCTAAAACCATACTGTTTTTTTTCGCCTGTTATCTCACTTGAAATGATAGGGGTCTTCCCCACTATAGCGTCCACTAACACGCAGTCAGCGCTACTACGCCCGCCTGCCTGACGCTCGGCAAAGGGGTGAATTAGTTTCCCTGTTGACCCCGGCGTGGTACTGACACATTAGGACCCGACATCGATCGCGCTACTGGACCACCCCGCATTGCACGGGTATCTCACGGATCCCCGTACGCATGAACACCTGACTGTTCATCGGTACGGCGCATATCGCTTGCCCGCTTCCAACATGTATTCTAGGTGTGACCCCTTCGCCTGCAGTTCTCACAATGAAGTGATCCGCTGCTGCGGGGTTCCAGTTTGCTACGTCTCGCAGCCACCCCCGCGGCCGTCTGTTGTTGTGCTAGCAACAAAGACACGAGTGGTCGCGAGTAGTTCCAACTGGTCCGCAATTCGTTCCAGTGGACTCGGGTCACCGAAGGCCTGGCGATGTTCGTGAACTTCCCTCACACGTACAAACCTGTTTGGCCCACTCAACCCGTCCTCCTCTAGTTGAATCGCTTCGGAGCGCAATGCGCCAAACGAAGTTTTGGGGTCAGTCCGTGCTAGTCTCTATATTTCCCGCTTTATCTGAGGTTCTGAGAGGTTTTCACATAATACTTCTATCAACATATTATCCTTACTGTCAGCCTTATCAGTCAATCCTTCAGAAATTTCCAGGAGCGCTCTGGAGAGCTCTCTAACACTTTCTCTACTACCCTGCCCCCGATCGTGTAATTCTCTCTTCAAATACCAGATATTAATTGTATCGTGTGCTTCGACATTGAAGCACACGGCAAACAACAGAGAGCTATGCACGCCACGCAACCGTTTGTAGTACGGGTGAACGCTTTTTAACAAATGTTTACCGACAGCAGTATGAACGTTTTCCCGCACGTAACCTGTTGTGTCTTTACACGATAGCGTGGGAAACTAATGGGTGACTAAGCTTGGCCCTTCCCCCCGCGAGATCCTAAATACCAGATAGATAGACTAGATACCTAGATAGCCACTGAACCAAGTACGTTATTGGTGCTAATAATAATTTAATATTACGATGAGGTAGCCTGGCAACAAAATCACCACTGACAGACCAAACCCATAAACGGCAACCACGTGACGGGTGACGTAGCGGGACTCAGTAGTGCAGTGGTTTGAACATCGACAACTCAGTCGAGAGGTCCGGGTTCGAATCTTTTTGCAGCCGTTTTGAAGCTTAGGCAGTTTCACTCCCACGTTGTCTCATGTCACTCAGTAGCGTAAGTGAGTGCCTAAATTAAGCTATCGAGTGAACTTAAACCTATTGTTCAACCACAGGTAGTGCTAGAACATTGACGAGTCCTATATGGATCAATACTATGTTCAATGCTATGTTCTATGTATGTGAAATGTTTCAGGGTTATATATGTATGAGTTCATGAGATATTGAACTCCAAATCGACACAGTGTAAAGTAGCCTAAATTCAGCAGCCCATAACTCAATGTGGCAATGGAGATAAAACTTCAACATTTGTTTATATGTATATAATGTCTTCATAGTGCATCACATTTGAATTCCCCATGCAAACGGCTTTGTGTTGAAAACGATATTTCGGATGGAGTTCGATGGACGCAATTTGTGTTTTGCAGCAGCACATCGTATAGCTGATTTTACTACCTATTCCATCTGTAGTACGAAATTTATGTAGATATTGTTGTAAATTTCAAAATAACCTTCTGGATACACAGTCCTTTATTATATGTAGGCTTACCTGGTAACCTGTACACATAAAAAACTAACATGTAAAGATAGACACAGGTGTATAATGACGAACAAGACAAGTACCAATACGTTACACTGGAAGAGCTATTGACTATTATATACTAAGTATACTGTACACTGTGCTAAGGCATTGTGATGATATACATGCACACAACAGTTATGCCATAATAGAATCAATGATAGGTGGTAAATATAGCGTTAATGTCTCCCAATTGCTCTTGTAGAGGGTGTTGGAATGACACGTTCATTCTCGTAACCTGTACACAAAATAAGACCACCACGTTCAACTTATTTGTCCGATGCCTAGTTTCAATAATGCCAATGAAACCACTCGGAACGTCACCGAGAACCCCTACTCAATAACAGAGGTCAAACACTGCGACACCGATTTGGTGATACAAACCTTAAAAACCATGTCCCAGACAGAGGGAAATTAAACGGTCAAACAGCGCGCCACCGACTTGGTGATAAAAAAATGATACAAACATGTCCCAAACTAACCGAGCTGGACTGTGCAATGCATAATGCACAATTTGCGAAATGTTATGTTGAAAGAGGTTACCCTACCTTGTCAGGGCCACCAGCTCGCAATCGATATTGTGACAGCCGCGCTAATCTTCGTTGATATCGCTCCGTCAGAGAGGTGAATTCCAGTACAGTGAGCGATTATACGGTGACGATACGGTGACAATTTAATGTCAGATATTTCGCCATCGACTCACTATTTGTTGCCGAGAATTGGTCAAACTACTGTATATGTTTATGAACCGTTTATCTCGCTGGTTGAACTCAGTAGTCTACACGAAATTAAGACAGATTGTTTGTGAATTTCTCATACCGATTTACAACGCATCCGCAAACGTCCGCTATAAATATATATATATATATATATATATATATATATATATATATATATATATATATATATATATATATATATATATATATATATATATATATATATATATATATATATATATATATATATATATATATATATATATATATATATATATATATATATATATATATATATATATATATATTAAGTAGTTTGTGACTGTGTCTGTTCTGTTCCCTCGTATGTCCGTAAATTTCGAATATATGGGGGCTGAACCCTATCTCGTGCAGTACACATCAATGGCGAGGTGGATACCAGGATCGCCAGAGCAGGTGCAGCATTTGGCAGACTTCGCTCAATTGTATGGGAACGCAGGGGAATCAGATTGGAAGCAAAACTAAAGATATTTAAAGCTGTCATCCTGCCATCCCTATTCTATGAATGTGAGATATGTACAGTCTACAGCTGGCATGTCAAAAAACTCACCCATTTTCTCAGGAGCTGCCCCGAAGAAAATTGAAAATTAAGTGCCTGGACAAGATTCCTGACACCGATGTCCTTGCCAGGGCAAGCATGACCAGCTTCCATACTGTCCTTAAAAACTCAGCTGATATTGGCTTGTCATTTGATCCGCATGCCAGAGGAACGCTTATCAAAGAATCTATTCTACGGTGAACATCTGACAGAGAAACGTTCAAAAGGCGGCCAAAAGAAACGCTTCAAGGACACCCTGTAGGCCTCCATCGAGAGCTTTAACATTGACCCTGAGAGCTGGGAGAGCCTCACCCAGGATCGCCCTAGATGGCGCAGCAGCGCCACCCTTGTCGCTGCCATCTCTGAGCAGAAGATAGGCAACGAGGCCAAAAAAGAGACGTGAACTGCGAATGTCTAGAGAAAGCAACACTTTTCCACCCAACAATTCTACAGCAGTGTCCCGCCCTCATTGTGACAGACAATTCCTGGCTAGGATCGGCCTTGTCAGCCATCTTCAGACCCATCGTAATATAACTACTTTGGGCAGATGATACCGTTGTCCTTTTTTCGCACCAGACATACGAACTATTATTACCCAACAATGACACTGTGCTCTCTTGATTGCCGTTCATCACAAAACAATATTTTTCAATATTTAATTAATGGGGCAGGACGTTTGTTATGATGTGAATACATATTAACATAACATTATAACCATTTAACCTTATTACTTTGGGGTTGTGTCGCTGCCATTATCCCAGGGCATTCTTAGAATTTTGGGAGTTTTCAAGATAGTGTTTTTGCTGAGATATAATAAACAATGTGTTTATGTAGTTTTACCACTTACCCCTTGGCAATTGTTGATTTCTACATAGAATGTTTGGAATTGTGACCGTTGAGAAAATCAACAACTACGACAACAACAACAACTACAGTAGTAGAGCACCATATTTAATCTACAGTGACACGTAACACGGTGTTATTAACAGCTGCAGTAGTATTGGAGCATCCTGTTTTAGGTGAATGATTATTTTAACAAAGAGCCGGGATTACCTGGTTTGACGCATTTCCTACCCAAGATGTACAGCGATACAGGCTCAATCGGTTGGTGATATTACTGGGAAACAAAGAATTGAAATTGGTGGATGTGGCCTATGTACAGGTCTAACTCTGAACACCTTACGAGAGATCTTTCCGGTCCAATGAACGGGTTGCTCACCCAACGTAATTATAGATTTGTGCAACGAGGCAACGTGCTTAGTTATGTGTGTTGTTTGGTTGTTATCTAAAAAAACAGATTCTGATCTTGGGAGTGAAGTGTTAAACGGATGTCGCATTATATAAGAAGGTAAATAATTACCGTTCTACGCAGGTGCGTGGGTTGGTTTGTGTGGGTTGGTTGTTCGTTCGTTGAACAAGAAGAATCTCTCATGGTAAATTTAATCACTCGTAGCTGGTGATCAGTCGTTGGACGTCAGACGGAAGATTCAGACGGCACACCAACACATGTGAGTAAAGTTAACGTTTTACTGCATCATGTGAATACATCATAATCCGAAATTGAATCAAAGTAAGCAGTATGCGCGAAAGTATCGAGAATAGTGTGTTCATACAATTTCAGCGTAACTAACGTAGCAATTGGCGAACATAATCGACAAACAAAATTAAAAAGACTGAGTATGCCAAGATACAAAAAAACTTTCAAACTGATACATTTTTGGTTGCTATAATTGCGAAATATTGAAATAAAAATCGTTTAAATTCCCACTGTTAAATGTCACAGCTTCGAAATCTGGGTATAGAAAACATGGACACATGGAGTTAGAAAATGTTGACAGCTGATGGTTCACAACAGGACATATTTGGGTTGAAATTATGGGTACCTGAGGGTTGACATCATGGACACCTGAAACTGACAACACGGACACCTGGGATTTAACAAAATTGACACCTGGGGGCTGACAACTCGGATACCTGAGGGTGACAACACGGGCACCTGAGAGTTGACAACGTGGAGACCTTGAATTGTCAAAATGGACACCTGGGGTGACAACATGGACATATGGGTTTTGAAAGCATGGACGATCATTGACTACATGGACACCTGTGTGTTGACAAGTGGGGTTTGACAACATATGATTTTAGATGACCGGAAATGACCCTAGAATCCCGGAAGTATTCGAATCGTTTCTTGCAAGTATTTACACGACACTAAGTATGTGACCATAAAACGAATTCTTATGACATCATTTCAGATACATGGATATTATTGAAACGACCCCTTGTAATCCGACACGCCCCATTCATACGTCCCAATCCTGCCCTGATGTGACCCCAACTGACTACCCGAACGGAATCAATCAGAAGATCAACTATTAAGCACATTTAAGACATTGGAAAAGAAGCAAATATTGCTTATGCTTACTTTTTCAATTATAAACAAACTCTTTATTTAAGAAGAAAACAATCAATATGTGAAATTATTCACATGTAAATTATAGTAGACCAGTGTACAGCAGCTACTGTTGGAATATTAACTTTTCTGTACACGTTGAAAATATCATACTAGTTAACCAGTAGTTATTCAAAAGTTATTTCTGATACAAGTACGCCACAATTTTCTAATCAGTAAATTGTTCGTAATAAGATATGATAAAAAGGTTACCACAAATAAGTCATTCAGATATAGTAATACATAGCACTATTATACTAAATTATACTGGTATATCATAATTGACTAGAGTAACCTTGTTCGTAGGTTCCCCAGATGTAATGTATCACTGTCTTTTTAAATATATAAATATACGTACAGTCATCCAGGTGGTTCTTTATGACAATAGTTTTCCATAATTTAGGACCAACATATGCCAGTGTATTTTGTCTGGCGTTGGTTTTACAGTATGGCATGTTATAAACTGTTTCTTATGTCATCTTATATATATATATATATATATATATATATATATATATAT
Organism: Lamellibrachia satsuma; assembly: GCA_033239005.1. Lineage (NCBI taxonomy): Eukaryota > Metazoa > Annelida > Polychaeta > Sabellida > Siboglinidae > Lamellibrachia > Lamellibrachia satsuma. The sequence goes on along the minus strand of BSQZ01000022.1, from coordinate 3,564,036 downwards.
ATATATATATATATATATATATATATATATATATATATATATATATATATATAATTCAACATGTATCATAACAGTGTCATATCACAACGAGTTGCCGACACGCGGTTACTCACGATAATGTCTAGAGATTCTTCTGTTGATCTTCAACGTGTATCTCAACATTTAATTTCATAACAAATGTTAGTTGAGAAATGATGACCCGTCGTTACACACAGTAACTGTCTAGAATGTATTCAGGTGCTCTTTAACACGTATCACAAAGTGTCACTTCATATGAAGTGTCAATTGGGAAGAGATAATAAAGACGCTATACACAGTAAATATATATCATTTCTTTTCTTGATCGTCAATTTGTATCAGACGAATGATGATACTAGACTGTACACACGGCAAATGTCTAGAGTTTCTTTTTTGTCTTCAAAGCATATCCCAAGAATGATTTCATATTGAACGTATGTTAGGAAATAATGTTACATGACGCTACACACAACAAACGTCTAAAGTTTCTTGTGTTGATTTGATTTTCAACGACGCTACACATAGTAGTGTCTAGAATTTGTTCAGTTCGTCTTCATTGTTGATGTTACCGATCTTCCCTTGTAGATCTTTGATCATGATCCGTCCATCATTTGACCAACATTTTTGGATTTTTTTGTAGTCTTGTCAACGATCGTGCTACATACAGTAGCCTGGATCTTGTTTTGGTAAGATCCTCGGTAATGTACACATCCGAGTATTTTCTTCGGAGGGATTTCCTTCCTATGATGAATGTTGTTTCGAATTATTGTCTTTAAATTGGATGATGATTTGTCACGTATGGTTCTTGTTTGTGAGCGAGTTACGCGGCCCTATACGGTGTTGTCTGTTGATATTGTGTAGTGTAATATGATCTTGGAGATTCATATATCCAATCAAGTTTGTTATGATCTTTTCAAGATGTTCTACATTTTGGGTTTCTTCCATCCCAGTTATTCTAATTGAACTTCTGCGGCTGCTCCAGGTCATCCACTTGGGCCTCTAGTTGTGTGACTTTTTGTTCAAGTTGCTTGATCTTTGTTTCTTTGTTTGACAATGCCTTCTTCAGTCTGTTCAATCGTGCAGTGCTCTTTTCAGTCACAATGGCAGTAATTCGTTCCGCTAGATGGACAATAACATTGACATCTTTCATTGCTTCCTTGATCTGATGTAATAGGTCGTCATTGCCACTGCCACCACTAGTGGCCGAGGCCTTTCCCGGTTTGTCTATTGTATAGGTAATTGGTGTCGATAGACATCAACTGAAACACGGTCCAATGCAAATTTGTAATTCAGCAATGCACCCAGTGTGCGATACCTGGTTATGTTAATTAATGTGGAGACTTTCCTCCATATATACCTGTCAATATCCGCACTCTTCTTTCCAAGACCCCTGCTTCTGAACGTACCTTTAACTTCACCCCTTGGAAAACGGGCTGCGGGCTGGGCCGGGCTTGGACCCAAAGCCCGGCCCGCGCAGGGCACTAGTATCTATCCACCCATAACATTGTGCTCCCTTGATTGCCGAGCAGAACAAAGATACGCCTTGCCTAAACAATTCTGATCGAGCACAGTAACAAGCCAAATGTTAAGCCTCATAGTCCAGTATAAATTGACGATCTCCTTGCCATTTTGGTTAAAATGCCAATCTTTTGTGTTTAAATGACCGGGTGGGTGCCCAGAGTTCCCACATTTAAATGCAACCAAATTCAATCCTGGGAACCTTGATACTTCAATCTTTGATTTGGGGTGTTTTGGTCCAATTGTGTGGCTCCGATTTCTGTTTGCGTGTGCTCATCATGAAACAATATTTGTGACTGTTTTATTTATTGGGTTCTTCGTTTACTATGGTATACATACTATTGCAATATGCTAAAAAATATTCACACAGTTTAATTAGTGTAACTTGTCTTTAATTATCGCTTGATAAACCCTGCCACACCATGTAAAGTCTTATGTGCCCATTTTATCAAATAAATATATAATAAAACAACATAGTGCAGGCCAAAGGTTACTCATCCTCAGGAACTTCTACTCGCCTCGTGCGAGAGGGCGAGCATTAAGTTCGATCCCTGCCTAAAAATAAAAACGCATCATAATTAGCAAACACTAATAATGTTTCGAAGCATACGTTTTGTCGCACTGAAACAAATTATTAAAAGCCTTTTCTATGTATACAAACTTAGCGAAGCAAATGAGCGTTTAACACTGTTCTGCCATAGTTATATACTCATGCATAAGCGTTCTTGTTTGCTAAGTATTGTAACTTGTGTGACTAACGCAGCGCCGATCCTATTTCAAATAAGAATTACTGAGACCACGACAGGTGATATTACCCTCTTGTGTGTTTTTTATCCTCAACTACCCCATGGATTCCAAGTACAAGGGATATAGGCGCACAACTGTTTGTCTCATTGGAAAGACACATACAACGACGATCATAAATAACAACTGTGTGTGTTGTTGGTGTTGTTGTAGCAAAAGTTATGTGCCGTGAAATGAGATTAAAAATACCAGGTATTAATTGTATCGTGTGCTTCGACATTGAAGCACACGGCAAACAACAGAGAGCTATGCACGCCACGCATCCGTTTTGTAGTACGGGGAAACGCTTTTTAACAAATGTTTACCGACTAGGTCGTCCGATAACCTGTTGCGTCTTTACACGAAAGTAAAAACAAACTGTATGTCTAAAGGAGAGAAAGCTGATGATTCGACACAAATAATAATGAAAACACCGGTCGAGTAGATGAAATGATTATTTTAACACATTAAGAACTTGTTTTAACCTTGGTAGATTTACTAGAAATTGTTGTCGTCTTATTAATGCTATTGCTGTTTTTTCACTCCTCGTGTATCGTCCTTTTGGTGCATTCTCTACATCTTTCTTGTGTTCGTTTAGTTCACCCTGTTCTTCCGGTTCAACTTTTCCCTTTGGGTGTACCAACAGACGTCTCACAGTTGTGTGGCGACGCATGGCTGTCGCCACCTCGTATTTCTTCAGCACCCGATCAAGCCTCTCTGAGACACCTTCTCCGCATGGCATGACGTGAACTGTTTTTCTCTTCTTGTTTTCGTCACAAGGCCCAGTACGTATAGCACACCTTATAAATAATCATGTCCACTTCCTCAGAGGTTTTCGTCTCACTCCTGTTCACACGGGCTCTAGCTACTCATAACTGCTGGTGCCTGTGATGGTGGTGGGAAGTGAAGTTTAGAAACTGACCATTATGGGTCTTCTTTCTGTATATTGTGGATGTCACACTGCCATCATCCTTTTTGGTCAATTTTGCATTAAGGAATGGCATGTTGAAAATAAGTTAGATACCTGTCAGAGTACTAGTATTGGTCAACGGAGCTTTCGTTACCTTCGCGGTTCCTTCGTCTACGTTCAAATGAGCTGTTGTCCGGTGTCATGTGACCTGGCCGTGATGTTATGACCTTGGTTAACCTTATTTTCCCCTAAGGGGGCCTTGATGTTTATATGTTGTTTGCGTGTTTCGTACACGTACGTTTGGTGACATTCGGGACGCTTCACCTCATATGCCATTATCATCTTATGGTGTTGTGGGGTTTGTGGTATGTCTCCACTCCGTGTTGTCGGAACATGGCGGTAAGTTCCCAGACATATTGCTCACGTATGGTAGAAGGTTGTTCGGAGTCTTTCTGGTTTAAACGTCCACTCATTGGCGTTGTCATTGAGACTTCGGTGATGTTATCATTATGATTGGATACTAGTTGGTTTGCTCTATTGATCAAAGTTCTGAATACAACTATTGATCAGTGTGTGTGGGGAGTTTTTGAGCTGCCGTCATCGTTCACATGTATAAATGTGTCTTGGAATGTTCTCTGGTTCCACAGTGAATTTAATGTTCGGGTCTATATTGCTGAGGTACGCTCTGAATTCCTCTATGTTGTATTGATGGTTCTGCACGAATGTGTCATCGACATATCTGCACCAGACTGATTGTGGATTGGCGGCGATGGGATAGCTCGTGCCTCAATGGTTTCCATGCACACATTGGCCACTATGGGTGAAACCGGAGATCCCATGCCTGCGCTATGTTTCTGTTTGTATCATTGTCCTTTGTATATGAAGTACGTTGTGTTGATTCAGAAGGTCAGCAGTTCTATAATTTGCTCAACACTGAGCGAGGTTCGTTGTTTCCAGTTGTTGTCTTCTGTTTTTCTCTTCACCATGTCGATCGCTATGGCACTGGTAAAGCTGGTAAACCGGGACGACACATCATAGGACACTCATTTATGTCAGATAGGAACTTCGAGATCTTTGATCTTGTCGACAAAGTTCCCGCTGTTCTTGTTGTGGTAAGATGTCTTCCCAATCAGTGGTGTGAGAATGTTAGCAGCATTATACGATAAGCTTCCTATACTGGATACTAGATATCTGAGAGTTGTATTTCTTTGACTAGCATAGCCTAGGGGTGACTGCAAATTGTTCTGTAGAGCAATACCAATATTCTGACAGCCATCTAACTTATTTTCCATATGAATGTACAGTGTAATAGAATACGGAATCAACTTACACGCCGAATGACATGTTGTTGTTCTATACATCCTCTCTTGTGAACCATATGTTACCTGTTAGGTCGACCGTGTTCGTATGTTGTTGTACGGATACGTAAGACCAAAGCAGCGATCAACCGAGAAGATAGCAATTGGGAATTAACATAATCCATCAAATCGGTTTTCACCGATGTTTTAATAATTATGATGATGATTAATAGTTTTCTAACATCAGAACATCAAACGACTTCGAAGAAGTTACTCACCCCTGGCATAATGACGCGCTCGAAGTCCCCAAACACGTCTTTCCAGGTATCCAGGTCGTCTGGAGCGGTCTCAGGAATGAGTGCTTTCAGGTAGCCGGGTGCAACGTTCGGCAGGGGTGCCTCTGTCTGATGTTGTCGAGGTAACTAGCGACGTAGTCGACGACCTCTTTCGCTCGAAGCGGGAACTCTTCCGCGTCCATTGTATTTGCGTATGCGTGGCTGTCAGTTTAAATGTTGCCTTCGACCTTGTTTGTTTATTCTAAAAATGTAGATAGGTTTAAATACAACAATGTTAATATGCGTTAAAAACACAATAATCACATACACGAACGATTTTCATCGGTGCTTTAAATATGGACTTTGTGTATTTTATGGTAGCGTTTTCAAACCCCAGTTGTCCATGTTGTCAACCCTCAGTTGTCCGAGTTGTCTAGACGTCTGTGGGATAATCCTAACTTTTTGTCGTCTGCGGTGAACGCTGACCTTATCCCTAACCCTAACGGAGTGACCCCTACGCAGCGCTTATGAAAGGGTCATTATCAACGATCAAAGGGACTAATGAAGAAACGAGAAAACAACACAACACGGTGTGGTACGAGTGCACACGTAATTTATTGAACAACACAAGCAGCATGATGATACAACAAGGGTAGCGTGTAATATCACTACGACTACGACTATGATGAATATGATGATGACTTGACTTACGGATGTTGACCATCACGCCAGAGGTCGCGAGCTTAGGGGTGTATCCACCTCACCAGAGGCTCGAAGGTGACGATGAGGCGACTTGCGTTACAACGAAGCAACACATAAGCTACACAATACTGTCCACAAATGTTAGACAGAGGATTCTGAAGTATCTTGCTATTATGAGTCCACTCCGAACAATGTTCGTTCAGGAAGGTGCGGAACGCCGCGTGTCGTGGCGGCAGACCGTAAGAGCAGAAGTAATCGCCGCGTCCGTCGGCGTCCAGGTACAGCGCTATCCAATGTTCGCCCGGTTCATCACCGTCGTCGGTGTTGCACACGAAGGCCGCAAGTAGAGCGCCGTCTATCGTCGTAGGCAGTCCGTCTTTGGGTACGACGCCGCGAAAGATCGATTTAGTGCGCGGGTCCATCGCCAGTAGTCTAGCGATCTGCAGGGTGTCCATCTCAGTAGTCGTAGATGCTGTTCCGGCTCTTGTATATTTCCAACACGAACTAGAACTCGACGTAGGCGATGACGTTCATGGTAGTCGGCAGCGCGTCGCGGAAATGCAGTTCTATGCGCAGGTTGCCCTTTTGTACCACATGGAAGCAGGGGCCGTCGCACTGGTCGGGGGTCAGGTGGAAACCGAAGAAGGTGTAGCCGTGTCGGTAGTCATTCTGAGTCAGTCCGTTCCATTCGTCCTGCCACATCTTGCCGGTCGAGGAGAACTGACTCATGTAGCTCCTGACGAAGAGGTCGTCTTCGAAATTCGGTTGGAAAGGTATGGAGGGTACCTGTCGTCCGTCCACGTACAACGCGTGGAAGTTGCTGGCGTTGCTCTTGGCGTGAAACGGATTCTTGGTGTACACACCGTACTACGCATCGGTATCGATGCAGCACAGCATCGGGTGAATCGGAGGGATAACCTCGTGTATTGTGATAATCTCTTCGCTCCAATTCGCCGCATAGCCTTTCAAGAACTTACCTTTGTACTTGCTGACGCGCACGCGATCCGACACACGTAACTTGGGCACGCCCTTACCGTCCTGTCCGTACATACGCTGCCACACCTCTTCTTGATTCTCTGCACTTACCTGTGACGGAGCCATGCCGATGCTGCAGTGGGGGTGCTGTTGTACGATTGCACCAAGTCCTGAAGGACGTCGATGTATCGCCACGTCTGGTATTTCGTGAAGTATCGCCACATGCGCGTCTTCAACGTTCTCTTGAATCTTTCCACGATGCTCGCCTTCGTCTCCACGTTGTGTGTGGAGAAGTGATGGATGCCGTATTTCTTCAATAGAGCCTGAACGGATTTATTCAGAAATTCCAGTCCTTGATCTGTCTGCAACGTCTTTGGCCAGCCTTTGGTGAACGTGGTTGTCAGCGCTGCTACCAACGACGTTGCGGACTTGTTCTTCATAGGAACACACCACGCCACTTTCGAGAAGACGTCGATCATCGTGAGGAGAAAGGTCATACCGTCGTTGTCCTTTTTCAAATTCGACAGATCGACGAGATCGGCCTGCCACTGCTGATGTAGACCACCCACCATGACGCGTCGCCTCTTGAAATGACGTCTCGTGGGTTTGTGTAGGGTATAGGCGTCCTGTTCCGACAACCATTCTTCCGCGACACGCGCGTAACGCGTCGCAAGGCATTGACTCCACCGTAACTGCCTACCCTTGTCGGATCGAAGTAGACCTCCCTCAGTGGTTTATTGCTTGGTGCCATTAAAAGAGTTCCGATGAGTTGGCGGTTGTGACGTTGACTCCACAGCACTGTTCTTGACGAGTGACGACGAGTACGCTGACGTACACCAGAACACCCACTACCACACCCAAAACGATGACATGGTTAAATTCCTTGTAAAACATAAATTAATAAATACATCTCAACATGGGTTATTAAAAGCAAGGTCATATCTAACCAATCTCTTATGTTTTTTGGAAGAAATTACAAAGTGGGTAGATTGCGGGTCACCAGTAGATGATGTATATTTAGATTTTCAGAAAGCTTTCGAGAAAGTGCCACATCAAAGATTATTACTTATACTAAAAGCCCATGGTATAGGCAATGATGTAATCAGCTGGATAGAAAAGTGTCTTTCACGCATAAGAAGGAGAGTAATAGTAGATTTTGAGATTTCAAACTGGAAATCTGTTCTGATTGGGGTACGACAGGGATCAGTATTAGGCCCTATACTGTTTTTAATATATATAAATGATTTGGAAGATGACATATCTAGCAAAGTACTGAAATTTGCAGATGACACAAAAGTATTCAGAAAGGTTACTGATGATACAGATAAACAAAGTTTACAGGATGATCTAGATAAATTAGTTAAATGGTCAGAAAATTTGCAAATGTTAGTAAATTTTGGGAAATGTAAATGCATACACGTAGGACATGGAAACATGGACGAAGAATATAAAATGGAGGATGCTGTACTAGGTAGAACCACACAAGAAAAGTACATTTAGTGCTGACATGAAAGTTTCAGAGCAATGTGGGGTTGCTGCTTCGAAAGGAAATAAAATATTCTAGGGCTAATTAGGAGAACTATCATGCATTCGGGGAAACAGTTAATTGTACCCCTGTACAAAGCAATAGTTAGACCACATTTGGAATATTGTATTGAAGCATGGAGGCCATATCGTAAAAAGGACATATACCTGTTTTCTAATATATGTCAACAATACGTTTATGAATTATATATATATGCAATTGTAATACTTATTCTATTCGATATTCCATTTTTTCGGTAAATTCTCTAGACCAATTTCTAGTCGATGCTGCACCAATATTCCGGAAGTCAGATTTTCACATGGTGCAGAAAACAGAACAGATTTTCCCCGGACGCGTGTTTTTTTCTTTTGAGCAGGTAGGTTGAGCACCATGGACGGATGCGAACCAATGCGGTGGTCGGATTTGAGCACGTGATGCATACATTATTGAGAATATTTACACGTGGTGTGGTACGAGAGCTTGCGCCAACACGTGCATGTGTTTACTAACACGTTTTATGGAAAAGACGGCGTTTGTTTGGCATTGTTGGGGCTACTAATGACCAACATCAGATACGTGTTTCGCGCATGGTATGTAAACACCCGTGCGTGCGTGCGTGCGTGCGTGCGTGCGTGCGTGCGTGCGTAATGAACTTAGTGATAATTTACGCATCGTTGTTATTTATTGGTAAAGTTTGCCGCTAAAAGTCACAATGTCATGAAATGTAAATTAAAGCATAAACAACGGCAGCAATTTTTCACTGCAATTGTCATAATTTCGACGAAGAATACAGTAGAGTAAAGATAAGTTTGTTACACAATGTGATCTATAGAATATAGCAACCGTTGTGTAACCCTGGTTACACAAAGAAGCCATTAAGTATTCGTTGAACCACCATTCCTGTGAAATAGTTACTTCCGAACACGTATCTAAAACCATACTGTTTTTTCGCCTGTTATCTCACTTGAAATGATAGGGGTCTTCCCCACTATAGCGTCCACTAACTCGCAGTCAGTGGTACTACGCCCGCCTGCCTGACGCTCGGCAAAGGGGTGAGTTAGTTTCCCTGTTGACCCCGGCGTGGTACTGACACATTAGGACCCGACATCGATCACGCTACTGGACCACCCCGCATTGCACGTGTATCTGACTGATCCCCGTACGCATGAACACCTGACTGTTCATCGGTACGGCGCATATCGCTTGCCCGCTTCCAACATGTATTCTAGGTGTGACCCTTCGCCTGCAGTTCTCACAATGAAGTGATACTGCATGGTCTGCTAGGTTCCGCATCCACCCTCGTGGCCGTCTGTTGTTGTGCTAGCAACAAAGACACGATTTCCGACTGAGTGGTCGCGAGTAGTTCCAACTGGTTCGCAATTCGTTCCAGTGGACTCGGGTCATCGGAGGCGTGGCGATGTTCGTGAACTTCCCTCACACGTACAAACCTGTTTGGCCCACTCAACCCGTTCTCCTCTAGTTGAATCGCTTCGGAGCGCAATGCGCCAAACGAAATTTTGGGATCAGTCCGTGCTAGTCTCTTTATTTCTCGCTTTATCTGAGGTTCTAACAGGTTTTCACAGAATACATCTATCAACATATTGTCCTTACTGTCAGCCTTATCTCTACTACCATGCACCCGATCGTATAATTCTCTCTTCAAGTACCAACTATTAATTGTATCGTGTGCTTCGACATTGAAGCACACGACAAACAACAAAGAGATATGCACGCCACGCAACCGTTTGTAGTACTGGTGAACGCTTTTACCGACAGCAGTATGAACGTTTTCCCGCACGTAACCTGTTGGGTCGTTACACGATAGCGTGGGAATCTAATGGGTGACTAAGCTTGGCCCTTCCCCTCGCGAGATCCTAGATACCAGATAGATAGACTAGATACCTAGATAGCCACTGAACCAAATACGTTATTGGTGCTAATAATAATTTAATATTACGATGCGGTAGCCTGGCAAAGGGGTGAGTTAGTTTCCCTGTTGACCCTGGCGTGGTACTGACACATGAGGACCCGACATCTATCACGCAACTGGACCACCCCGCATTGCACGGGTATCGGACTGATCCCCGTACGCATGAACACCTGACTGTTCATCGGTACGGCGCATATCGCTTGCCCGCTTCCAACATGTATTCTAGGTGTGACCCCTTCGCCTGCAGTTCTCACAATGAAGTGATCCGCTGCTGCGGGGTTCCGGTCTGCTAGGTCCCGCAGCCACCCCCGCGGCCGTCTGTTGTTGTGCTAGCAACAAAGACACGATTTCCGACTGAGTGGTCGCGAGTAGTTCCAACTGGTTCGCAATTCGTTCCAGTGGACTCGGGTCATCGGAGGCGTGGCGATGTTCGTGAACTTCCCTCACATGTACAAACCTGTTTGGCCCACTCAACCCGTTCTCCTCTAGTTGAATCGCTTCGGAGCGCAATGCCCAAACGAAATTTTCGGATCAGTCCGTGCTAGTCTCTTTATTTCCTGCTTTATCTGAGGTTCTAACAGGTTTTCACATAATACTTCTATCGTTTGTCCTTACTGTCAGCCTTATCTCTACTACCCTGCACCCGATCGTTTAATTCTCTCTTCAAATACCAGATATTAATTGTATCGTGTGCTTCGACATTGAAGCACACGGCAAACAACATAGAGATATGCACGCCACGCAACCGTTTGTAGAACTGGTGAACGCTTTTTAACAAATGTTTACTGACAGCCGTATGAACGTTTTCCCGCACGTAACCTGTTGGGTCGTTACACGATAGCGTGGGAAACTAATGGGTGACTAAGCTTGGCCCTCCCCCCCGCGAGATCCTAGATACCAGATAGATAGACTAGATACCTAGATAGCCATTGAACCAAGTACGTTATTGGTTCTAATAATAATTTAATATTACGATGAGGTAGCCTAGCAACAAAATCACCACTAACAGACCAAACGCATAAACGGCAACCACGTGACGGGTGACGTAGCGGGGCTCAGTAGTGCAGTGGTTTGAACATCGACAGCTCAGTCGAGAGGTCCGGGTTTCGAATCTTTTTGCAGCCGTTTTGAAGCTTAGGCAGTTTCACTCCCACGTTGTCTCATGTCACTCAACAGCATAAGTGAGTGCCTTAATTAAGCCATCGAGTGAACTTAAACCTATTGTTCAACCACAGGTAGTGCTAGAACATTGACGAGTCCTATATGGATCAATACTATGTTCAATGCTATGTTCTATGTATGTGAAATGTTTCAGGGTTATATATGTATTAGTTCATGAGATATTGAACTCCAAATCGACACAGTGTAAAGGACCCTAAATTCAGCAGCCCATAACTCAATGTGGCAATGGAGATAAAACTTCAACATTTGTTTATATGTATATAATGTCTTCATAGTGCATCACGTTTGAATTCCCCATGCAAACGATTTTGTGTTGAAAACGATATTTCGGATGGAGTTCGATGGACGCAATTTGTGTTTTGCAGCAGCACATCGTATAGCTGATTTTACTACCTATTCCATCTGTAGTACGAAATTTATGTAGATATTGTTGTCAATTTCAAAATAACCTTCTGGATACACAGTCCTTTATTATATGTAGGCTTACCTGGTAACCTGTACGCATAAAAAAACTAACACATAAAGATAGACACAGGTGTATAATGACGAACAAGACAAGTACCAATACGTTACACTGGAAGAACTATTGACTATTATATGCTAAGTATACTGTACACTGTGCTAAGGCATTGTGATGATATACATGCACACAACAGTTATGCCATAATAGAATCAATGATAGGTGGTATATATAGCGTTAATGTCTCCCAATTGCTCTTGTAGAGGGTGTTGGAATGACACGTTCTTTCTCGTAACCTGTACACAAAATAAGACCACCACGTTCAACTTATTTGTCCGATGCCTAGTTTCAGTAATGCCAATGAAACCACTCGGAACGTCACCGAGAACCCCTACTCAATAACAGTGGTCAAACACTGCGACACCGATTTGGTGATACAAGCCTTAAAAAACATGTCCCAGACAGAGGGAAATTAAACGGTCAAACAGCGCGCCACCGACTTGGTGATAAAAAAATTATACAAACATGTCCCGAACTAACCGAGCTGGACTGTGCAATGCATAGTGCACAATTTGCGAAATGTTATGTTGAAAGAGGTTACCCTACCTTGGGGCCACCAGCTCGCAGTCGATATTGTGACAGCCGCGATCATCTTCGTTGATATCGCACCGTCAAGTGTTACGACAGGGAATTAACAGACAGGTGAATTCCAGTACAGTGAGCGATTATACGGTAACGATACGGTGATAATTTAATGTCAGATATTTCGCTATCGACTCACTATTTGTTGCCGAGAAGTGGTCAAACTACTGTCTATGTTTATGAACCGTTTATCTCGCTGGTTGAACTCAGACCGATTTACAACGCATCCGCAAACGTCCGCTATAAATATATATATATATATATATATATATATATATATATATTTATTAAGTAGTTTGTGACTGTGTCTGTTCTGTTCCCTCGTATGTCTGTAAATTTCGAATATTATGGGGGCTGAACCCTATCTCGTGCAGTACACATCAATGGCGAGGTGGATACCAGGATCGCCAGAGCAGGTGCAGCATTTGGCAGACTTCGCTCAAATGTATGGGAACGCAGGGGAATCAGATTGGAAGCAAAACTAAAGATATTTAAAGCGGTCATCCTGCCATCCCTATTCTATGAATGTGAGATATGTACAGTCTACAGCTTTCATGCCAAAAAACTCAACCTCACGAGCTGCTCCGAAAAAAAATTGAAAATTAAGTGCCTGGACAAGATTCCTGACACCGATGTCCTTGCCAGGGCAATCATGACAAGCATCCATACTGTCCTTAAAAACTCAGCTGATATTGGCTTGTCATTTGATCCGCATGCCAGAGGAACGCTTATCAAAGAATCTATTCTACGGTGAACGTCTGACAGAGAAACGTTCAAAAGGCGGCCAAAAGAAACGCTTCAAGGACACCGTGTAGGCCTCCATCGAGAGCTTTAACATTGACCCTGAGAGCTGGGAGAGCCTCACCCAGGATCGCCCTAGATGGCGCAGCAGCGCCACCCTTGTCGCTGCCATCTCTGAGCAGAAGATAGTCAACGAGGCCAAAAAAGAGACGTGAACTGCGAATGTCTAGAGAAAGCAACACTTTTCCACCCAACAATTCTACAGCAGTGTCCTGCCCTCATTGTGACAGACAATTCCTGGCTAGGATCGGCCTTGTCAGCCATCTTCAGACCCATCGCAATATATCTACTTTGGGCAGATGATACCGTTGTCCTTTTTTCGCACCAGACATACGAACTATTATTACCCAACAATGACACTGTGCTCTCTTGACTGCCGTTCATCACAAAACAATATTTTTCAATATTTAATTGATGGGGCAGGACGTTTGTTATGATGTGATTAATGATGCACTATGTTAAAAATAAATTACATATATTAAATAATGTCACTAATTATCACTCGACAAACCATGCTCCATCCGGTAAGATCATGTGTACCGATTGTGTCCACCAAATACATATTAAGATAACATAATACCCCATTTCGGGTGTTTGTTACTTTGACACCCACTGACATTACTCCTGGTTATTCCGAGCTGCTTTCCATCTCTCTGTGGTTGCAATTGTTTATTTCTTGTCCAAAACAGCACCCCACCATGTAACGTAGCAAGTGCTTATTTTGTCAAACAAATACATATTAACATAACATTATAACCCTTTAACCTTATTACTTTGGGGTTGTGTCGCTGCCATTATCCCAGGGCATTCTTAGTATTTTGGGAGTTTTCAAGATAGTGTTTTTGCTGAGATATAATAAACAATGTGTTTATGTAGTTTTACCACTTACCCCTTGGCAATTGTTGATTTCTACATAGAATGTGTGGAATTGTGACCGTTGAGAAAATCAACAACTACGACAACAACAACAACTACAGTAGTAGAGCACCATGTTTTAATCTACAGTGACACGTAACACGGTGTTATTAACAGCTGCAGTAGTATTGGAGCATCCTGTTTTAGGTGAATGATTATTTTAACAAAGAGCCGGGATTACCTGGTTTGACGCATTTCCTACCCAAGATGTACAGAGATACAGGCTCAATCGTTTGGTGATATTACTGGGAAATGAAGAATTGAAATTGGTGGATGTGGCCTATGTACAGGGCTAACTCTGAACACCTTACGAGAGATCTTTCCGGTCCAATGAACGGGTTGCTCACCCAACGTAGTTATAGATTTGTGCAACGAGGCAACGTGCTTAGTTATGTGTGTTGTTTGGTTGTTATCTAAAAAAACAGATTCTGATCTTGGGAGTGAAGTGTTAAACGGATGTCGCATTATATAAGAAAGTAAATAATTACCGTTCTACGCAGGTGCCTGGGTTAGTTTGTGTGGGTTGGTTGTTCGTTCGTTGAACAAGAAGAATCTCTCATGGTAAATTTAATCACTCGTAGCTGGTGATCAGTCGTTGGACGTCAGACGGAAGATTCAGACGGCACACCAACACATGTGAGTAAAGTTAACGTTTTACTGCATCATGTGAATACATCATAATCCGAAATTGAATCAAAGTAAGCAGTATGCGCGAAAGTATCGAGAATAGTGTGTTCATACAATTTCAGCGTAACTAACATAGCATTTGGCGAACATAATTGATAAACAAAATTAAAAAGACTGAGTATGACAAAATACAAACAAAATTCAAACTGATACATTTTTTGTTGCTAAAATTGCGAAATATTGAAATAAAAATCGTTTAAGTTCCCACTGTTAAATGTCACAACTTCGAAATCTGGGTGTAGAAAACATGGACACATGGAGTTAGAAAACGTTGACCGCTGATGGTTCACAACGGGACATATTTGGGTTGAAATTATGGGTACCTGAGGGTTGACATCATGGACACCTGAAACTGATAACACGGACACCTGGGATTTAACAAAATTTACACATGGGTGCTGACAACTCGGATACCTGAGGGTGACAACGTGGACACCTTGAATTGACAAAATGGACACCTGTGGTGACAACTTGGACATATGGGTTTTGAAAGCATGGACGATCATTGACTACATGGACACCTGTTTGTTGACAAGTGGGGTTTGACAACATATGACTTCAGATGACCGGAAATGACCCTAGAATCCCGGAAGTATACGAATCGTTTCTTGCAAGTATTTACACGACACTAAGTATGTGACCATAAAACGAATTCTTATGACATTATTTCGGATACATGGATATTATTGAAACGATCCCTCCCTTGTAATCCGACACGCCCCATTCATACGTCCCAATCCTGCCCTGATGTGACCCCAACTGACTACCCGAACTGAATCAATCAGAAGATCAACTATTAAGCACATTTAAGACATTGGAAAAGAAGCAAATATTGCTTATGCTTACTTTTTCAATTATAAACAAACTCTTTATTTAAGAAGAAAACAATCAATATGTGAAATTATTCACATGTAAATTATAGTAGACCAGTGTACAGCAGCTACTGTTGGAATATTAACTTTGCTGTACACGTTGAACATATCATACTAGTTAACCAGTAGTTATTCACAAGTTATTTCTGATACAAGTACGCCACAATTTTCTCATCAATAAATTGTTCCTAATAAGATATGAAAAAAGGTTACCACAAATAAGTCATTCAAATATAGTAATACATAACACTATTATACTAAATTATACTGGTATATCATAATTGACTAGAGTAATCTTGTTCGTAGGTTCCCCAGATGTAATGTTTCACTGTCTTTTTAAATATATAAATATACGTACAGTCATCCAAGCGGTTCTTTATGACAATAGTATTCCATCATTTAGGACCAACATATACCAGTGTATTTTGCCTGGCGTTGGTTTTACAGTATGGCATGTTATAAACTGTTTCTTGTGTCATCTTATATATATATATATATATATATATATATATATATATATATATATATATATATATATATATATATATATATATATATATATATATATATATATATATATATATATATATATATATATATGTATTCAACATGTATCATAACAGTGTCATATCACAATGAGTTGACGACACGCGGTTACTCATGATAATGTCTAGAGATTCTTCTGTTGATCTTCAACGTGTATCTCAACATTTTATTTAATAACAAATGTTAGTTGAGAAATGATGACCCGTCGTTACACACAGTAACTGTCTAGAGTTTATTCAGGTGATCTTTAACACGTATCACAAAGTGTCACTTCATATGAAGTGTCAATTGGGAAGAGATAATAACGATGCTATACACAGTAAATATATATCTTTTCTTTTCTTGATCGTCAATTTGTATCAGACGAATGATGATACTAGACTGTACACACGGCAAATGTCTAGAGTTTCTTTTTTGTCTTCAACGTATATCCCAAGAATGATTTCATAATGAACGTATGTTGGGAAATGATGTTACATGACGCTACACACAACAAACGTCTAAAGTTTCTTGTGTTGATTTGATTTTCAATGACGCTACACACAGTAGTGTCTAGAATTTGTTCAGTTCGTCTTCACTGTTGATGTTACCGATCTTCCCTTGTAGATTTTTGATCATGATCCGTCCATCATTTGACCAACATTTTTGGATTTTTTTGTAGTCTTGTCAACGAGCGTGCTACATACAGTAGCCTGGATCTTGTTTTGGTAAGATCCTCGGTAATGTACACATCCGAGTATTTTCTTCGGAGGGATTTCCTTCCTATGATGAATGTTGTTTCGAATTATTGTCTTTAAATTGGATGATGATTTGTCGCGTATGGTTCTTGTTTGTGAGCGAGTTACGCAACCCTATACGGTGTTGTCTGTTGATGTTGTCTAGTGTAATATGATCTTGGAGATTCATATATCCAATCAAGTTTGTTATGATCTTTTCAAGATCTTCTCCATTTTTGGTTTCTTCCATCCCAGTTATTCTAATTGAAGTTCTGCGGCTGCTCCAGGTCATCCACTTGGGCCTCTAGTTGTGTGACTTTTTGTTCAAGTTGCTTGATCTTTGTTTCTTTGTTTGACAATGCCTTCTCCAGTCTGTTCAATCGTGCAGTGCTCTTTTCAGTCACAATGGCAGTAATTCGTTCCGCTAGATGGACAATAACATTGCCATCTTTCATTGCTTCCTTGATCTGCTGTAATAGGTCGTCATTGCCACTGCCACCACTAGTGGCCGAGGCCGTTCCCGGTTTGTCTATTGTATAGGTAATTGGTGTCGATAGACATAAACTGAAGCACGGTCCAATGCAAATTTGTAATTCAACAATGCACCCAGTGGGCGATACCAGGTTATGTTAATTAATGTGGAGACTTTCCTCAATATATATCTGTCAATATCCACACTCTTCTTTCCAAGACCCCTGCTTCTGAACGTACCTTTAACTTCATCCCTTGGAAAAGACGGCCACCTGCCTGAGGCAATGCAATCCACATCTTCCTCCCTCGTGTTAATCATTCATCATGCTTGATCGCCCCGGCAGTGCACGGTAAAGTCGGTCCAGGTGGTATCTACCCAGCCATGACATTGTGCTCCCTTTATTGCCGAGCAGAACAAAAATACGCCTTGCCTGAACAATTCTGATCGAGCGCAGTAACAAGACAAACGTTAAGCCTCATAGTCCAGTATAAATTGACAATCTCCATGCCATTTTGGTTAAAATGCCAATCTTTTTTGTTTAAATGACCGGGTGGGTGCCCAGAGTTCCCACATTTAAATGCAACCAAATTCAATCCTGGGAACCTTGATACTTCAATCTTTGATTTGGGGTGTTTCGGTCCAATTGTGTGGCTCCGATTTCTGTTTGCGTGTGCTCATCATGAAACAATATTTGTGACTGTTTCATTTATTGGGTTCTTCGTTTACTAAGATATACATAATATTGCAATATGCTAAAAAATATTCACACAGTTTAATTAGTGTAACTTGTCTTTAATTATCGCTTGATAAACCCTGCCACACCATGTAAAGTCTTAAGTGCCCATTTTCTCAATTAAATATATAATAAAACAACATAGTGCAGGCCAAAGGTTACTCATCCCCAGGAACTTCTACTCGCCTCGGGCGAGGGGGCGAGCGTTAAGTTCTATCCCTGCCTACAAATAAAAACGCATCATAATTAGCAAACACTAACATTGTTTCGAAGCACACGTTTTGTTGCAGTGAAACAAATTATTAAAAACTTTTTCTATGTATACAAACTTAGCGAAGCAAATGAGCGTTTAACAATGTTCTGCCATAGTTATATACTCATGCATACGCGTTCTTGTTTGCCAAGTATTGTGACTTGTGTGACTAACGCAGCGCCGATCCTATTTCAAATAAGAATTACTGAGACCACGACAGGTGATATTACCCTCTTGTGTGTTTTTTTATCCTCAACTACCCCATGGATTCCAAGTACAAGGGATATAGGCGCATAACTGTTTGTCTCATTGGAAAGACACATACAACAACGATCATAAATAACAAGTGTGTGTGTGTTGTTGGTATTGTTGTAGCAAAGGTTATGTGCCGTGAAATGAGATTAAAAATACCAGGTATTAATTGTATCGTGTGCTTCGACATTGAAGCACACGGCAAACAACAGAGAGCTATGCACGCCACGCATCCGTTTTGTAGTACGGGTGAACGCTTTTTAAAAAATGTTTACCGACTAGGTCGTCCGATAACCTGTTGCGTCTTTACACGATAGCGTGGGAAACTAATGGGTGACTAAGCTTGGCCCTTCTCCCCCCCCACGTGCGAGATCCTAGATACCAGATAGATACTAGATACCTAGATAGCCACTGAACCAAGTACGTTATTGGTGCTAATATTAATTTATTGTTACAATGAGGTAGCCTAGCAACAAAATCACCACTAACAGGACAAACCCATAAACGGCAAACACGTGACGGGTGACGTAGCGGGGCTCACTAGTGCAGTGGTTTGAACATCGACAGCTCAGTCGAGAGGTCCGGGTTTCGAATCTTTTTGCAGCCGTTTTGAAGCTTAGGCAGTTTCACTCCCACGTTGTCTCATGTCACTCAATAGCGTAAGTGAGTGCCTTAATTAAGCCATCGAGTGATCTTAAACCTATTTTTCAACCACAGATAGTGCTAGAACATTGACGAGTCCTATATGGATCAATACTATGTTCAATGCTATATTCTATGTATGTGAAATGTTTCAGGGTTATATATGTATTAGTTCATGAAATATTGAACTCCAAATCGACACAGTGTATAGCAGTCTAAATTCAGCAGCCCGTAACTCAATGTGGCCATGGAGATGACACTCCAACATCTGTCTATATGTACACAATGTCTTCATAGTGCATCATATTTGAATTCCCCATGGAACGGCTTTGTGTTGAAAAAGATATTTCGGATGGAGTTCGATGGACGCAATTTGTGTTTTAGCTGATCAATAAAATGCAGCACAATATTAAACCGTATAGCTGATTGTACTACCTATTCCACCTGTAGTAAGACAATTATGTAGATATTGTTGTCAAATGCAAAACAACTTTCTGGATACATAGACCTTTATTACATGTAGGCTTACCTGGTAGCCTGAACACATAAAAAACTAACACGTAAAGATAGACACAGGTGCATATTGACGAACAAGACAAGTACCAATACGTTACACTGGAAGTACTATATTATACTAAATATATTGTACACTGTACTAAGGCTGTGTGATGATATGCATGCACACAACAGTTATGCCATTATAGAATCAATGATATGTGTAAATATAGCGTTAATCTTTTTTATGTTGTCCTCTGAATACTGTCACCCAATTCCTGTTGTATAGGGCGTTGGAATGACACGTTCATTCTCGTAACCTGTGCACAAAATAAGACCACCACGTTCAACGTATTTGTCCGATGGCTACTTTCAATGATGCCAGTGAAACCCCCCGGAACGTCACCTAAAACCCTTGCTCAATAACAGAGGTCAAACACTGCGACACCGACTTGGTGATACAAACCTTAAAAAACATATCCCTACCTAACCGAGCTGGACTGTGCAATGCTCAATGCACAATTCGCGAAATGTTCTATTGAAAGAGGTTACGCTACCTTGTCAGGGCCACCAGCCTGCAGTCGACATATGTGACAGCCGCGCTAGCACTTTGGCTTCTAACCTTCGTTGACATCGCTCCGTCAAGTGTGACGACAGGGAATTAACAGACAGGTCAAATCCAATACAGTGAGCCTCATAGTCCAGAATAAATTGACGGTGACCAGGCCATTTTGCTTAAAACGCCATTTTTTTGGTTTTCAAGTGACCGGATGGGTGCCCAGATTTTCCCACATTAAACGCAGCCAAATTCAACACTGGGAACCTTGATACTTACTTCATCTTTGATTTGGGGTGTTTTGGTCCAATTTTATGATTCCGATTTGTGTTTGCATGTGCTGATCAAAGAACAATATTTGTGACTGTTTCATTTATTGGGTAATAAGTTTACTATGAGAAACATAATATTTCACTATATTAAAATTTAATCACACAGTTTAATTTGTGTCGCTTGTCATTAATTATCGCTTGATAAATCCTGCCCCACCTTGTAAAGTCTTAAGTACCAATTTTGTCAAATAAATATATAATAAGACAACATAGTAACCCAGTAACAATATTGCATTGGATTGATTGTTACTGGTCACATAAACATTCCGTTACAAATTATTTAGCTTGTTTTTAATAATTGTTTTTCACACAACACTCTTTGTAACGCTGTCAACGACGTGATCATGTGGTTACATTTCCAAGCGTAAATATAACTTTCCAATAGTCGATACAGTGATGACGCGTTTATATGATTTACCCTGTAAATACGCTGGTGTGATGAAAATTGAATAGAGGTTACCCGAAATGACCCGTGGCGCCTCTGGTGGATATATTAGCACTAGATGTGTCGAGGGCTACTTAGTATTTACATTTTATAATGAGTGTCCATCGTGAACCCGATTATAACCCGAAATAATTAACGAATTATTCAGGCAACAATTGAACAATAACGCCTGCTGATAAAAAAAAACAGAACTCTAGCATCAGAACCGAAAGATAAGTCGATCTGACTTTTAAATAATTTCGAAAGCGATCGAGCACGCGTTGGCATAGCTAGTTCATTTAATCAAATTAGGTCAGCCTCTCGTGGATAGAGATATGCCACAACAAACAACGAGCAGTGCTGCATCACGATGTCATAGCTATTGTCGTAGCTATTGTCGTAGCTAATTAAAGTCGTAGTTAATTAAAAGTTCACTATTTCTAAGTAGATTTTAACATACGTAGAAATGAATGAGGGCGATGAAGACTTTACCGCACACTGCCGGGGCGATGAAGACTTTACCGTACACTGCCGGGGCGATGAAGACTTTATCGTACACTGCCGGGGCGATGAAGACTTTACCGTACGCTGTCGGGGCGATCAAGATTTTAACCTGCGACGCCTACGCATCCGTCACACCTACACATGCAAGCCGTGACCTAATCGGTCTAGCCAGTGCATAACCTATGCGCCGTGCATGAAATTTTCGACTTGATAGAGATAATATAGATTCGGCTAGTTCATTGTGTCATGACCTAATATTTTTCGCGTTTCTTTCTTCTTTCTGGCATTTTCGCGTTTCTTTTGTGGTTCAGTATATGTTGCACCAAACAGCTTCGCCACAATCGATTCTTTCCTTTTAGTTTAATTTTGTAAGCCTGGATAGATTTTATAATAAATTATACAATATACATGAGGGTGTTTTAGAAACACTGTTTTAAATATCAATGTCCTCAACCTTTAATGTGTGTATATTGCCTAAAAACCAAGCCGTGCAATCCTACAAGCCTTAGATATCACTTTTAGGGATTGCTCAACAAGTCAAAATGTTACTATTAAGGTTAGGGTTTTGGGTTAGGCCGCCGCTGCCGCAGCCGCCGCCGCCGCCGCCGCCGCCGCCGCCGCCGCCGCCGCCGCCGCCGCCGCCGCCGCCGCCGCCGCCGCCGCCGCCGCCTCCGGTTATTTGCCGTGTTCTTCAATGTCGAAGCACACGATACGATTAATACCTGGTGTTTTGAATCTCATTGCAGGCACATAACTTTCGCTACAACAATACCAACAACACATAGGGTTGACATTAACGATCGTTGTTGTATGTGTCTTTCCAATGAGACACAAACAGTCGTGTGTCCCTTCTACATGGTGTATAACATCCCACACAAGAGGTAAATGTCAACTGTCGTGGTCTCGTTAGGTGCTCCCAAAATATTGTATCACAGGCGGTGGTGCTTAGAGCCACGGCCGAGTATTACGTTGCAGGCTCCAACACGTCACACTACTTGACAGACAAGAACGCATGTGAATTATAACTATGGCAGAATGGTGTCAAACGCGCTTTTGCTTCGCTAAGTGTGTAAACATTGAATAGACGTTTAATAATTCGCTTCAGTGCAACAAGTGTGCTTCAAAACATTACTAGTGTGTTTTCGCTAATATCATTTCAAATTCGTTTGATGAAATATCAAACCTATCTAGTATCCAATGCAACATGCTGGCTCGTTTGATTTGTGTAGATAGTGTGAAATCATCAGACAAACTATTAAATAACTTAATGTTTGGTCAAACAATAATTGTATTGTAAATGGAATCGCTGAAAACTCACGACTTTCATCCTTTGTGAAATTTCGGAATTTTGTCATTTGATCGGCGACGCCCAAGATCAACATTGACCCCATAAAGTGTTTACCATTTTTGATATCAACGATTTTGAGTCTTACCAGATCTGAAGGGTGAGTCAATTCACTCAATGAAAATATGCACCTTTTGCCAAATCCAGGATTCACATGTGTCTTAACTAACATATTGGCCTACATTGTTAGGGCAATTATAACGTGGCGTGCAGAACTACTGTGTTTGTAAAACTCAACATTTCCGTAGAATGATACACATAGTTTTACACGTTACACACACCCAAGTATAACCTACATAGTAAGTCAAGTCAAATGATATATGTGTGCTCTTCCTCCTTGTTCCTGCTGTACAGGGGTGAGGGTCAGGTAAAGTATTGTCGAGCCACTCTTTCTGTTCTTTCTTTCCATAGTTTTCTATCGGCAGCCCCCTCTCTCCTTCTGTCATCCTCGACCGATCTTCTCATGTCCCTCCTCACGCAGTCCTCCCATCCCAGCTGTGGCCTTCCCCTTTTCCTGCGTCGTTGATGTTTTTTCACCTCTGCTCTCTTTGCTAGTTTGCTTGTATCCATTCTTACCAAATGGCCTGCCCATCTCATCCTGCTTCTCACCGAGCTTCCTGTTAGGCTGCATTGAATCCCAACCTCTTTCGTCAGGTCATTCATCCTTCTTCCGCCCACCCTCTTTGTTCTTTTTATTCGATGAACCCAGTTATTCTCACAAACTTGCAGCTTCTGTTGTTGTTGATCTGTCAACGCCACTGTCTCCAGACCACACAGGCATGCTGGTGTAACACACTTTCTCAGGACTTTCCCTTTCAGCTTTTTTGAAATTTGTCTGTCCAACATGACTCCTTCTACCTTTCTCCAAGCATTCGCTCCCACTTGTGTCCGACGTCGCACTTCTGCTGCTGAATGCCCATCCTCCATAACCATTCCTCCAAGGTACACAAAACCATCCACTTGTTTGATCTCCTTACCATATAACCCGATGTTCAACTCCTCTCTCTGGTGTCCAACCCACATCACTTCTGTCTTTTCTAGGCTCAATCTCAGTCCGTACTTCTCGAACACCACCTTCCATTCCTCCAAATCTTCCTGTAGGTCTTATTTGCTTTCTTGTATTATGGCCAGATCGTCTCCATTCATCATCTTCCTGAGAATATCCTTCGTGCTGATTTTCCTGCTGATTATTTCCATCACCGTGATAAACAGTAAAGGGCTAAGGGCACTTCCTTGCCTTAAACCGATATTAACTGGAAACTCTTCTGACAACCCAGATCCAACCACACCTCTTCCTTTTGTTCTCTCATACATTGCTTCCAACATCCTGGCTTCTGATTTTGGCACTCCCACCCATCTCACTGTTGCCATCACCATCTCTCTTGGGACTGTGTCATAGGCCTTCTCCAGGTCCACGAATCCCACTGCTATTCCCCCTTGCATCTCCAACCTCTTCTCTACCATTTGTCTTAATGCAAACATCCCATCAATCGTCCCTCTGCCATTGATGAATCCCTGTTGTTCTTCACCCAATTCTAGCTCTACTTTCTTTCGGATCCTCACATCCAGGATCCTCTCTAGCGGCTTCATAATGTGACTAAGAAGTGTGACGCCTCGGTATTTCCGTGGGTCTTGCACATATCTCTTCTTCTTCCATATTGGGACTATTAGCCCTGTCCGCCATTACTCTGGTACTTTACCTTGCCTCATACATGTATTCAGCAGGATGTTTGTCCAGCTAATTCCATTCTCCCCCGCTGCCATTACCATTTCCACATCATCTCATCGATACTAGGTGCTCTTCCCTTCTTCACCCCTTTCATCCCGGTTTGCATCTCTGTATCCGCAATATCAGTTAACTCCACTTTCCAATCTACATGTGAAGGTAATTCCATATCGTTTTTTATATGCTATATGCTGCCATGTTTAATCATTGGTGCCCCTTAAGTTCAAATCCTACATTTTAGTTTTCGTGAAAATAAACGTGGAAAATGCTCCCGTCAATTGTAGCACAAATCGACCGGATGTTGTCTTCATATTCCGGGGTCAACTCTTTCTGCACTCATTGTCTTTTTATTTTCAAGAACCTTACGACAGATTGTTCCGGTCCAACGAATGACCTTAATCACACAGTGACGATGCTGTGCAACGAGGATACGTGGTGCGAGTCGCCAGACTAGATGCGTCATGTGCATAACTATATTTAATTCAACAATACTAAAAAAAACACAAGACAGACACAGATGCGGGATTGGAAGGTGAATAGCGGCCACCACTAACTAATAAATTATTAAAACGATCAGTTTTTATTGTTCTAGCTCAAAATGGGAACTGTGTCCGTGGTTCTGGGTCGCTACGGCGGAGTTACTGTGTCAGTGACCCTGACCGTTTGTCCTATATGGCCTGCATACAACCAACACCTGCGCGTTTCCAATGGTTGGACTCGCCAAATTAAATACACTTAGAGTAGCTGTGTGGGTTGCAGTCTGATGCAGTCTACGTGGTCTGTCAGACCTTCCATTGGTGGATCATACTGAAATAGAGTTGCATCATTAAGCTACTTACGTCCCAAACTGTTAACCACGATGGCAGACTGGATCAATCTGCCCTTTTTACCTGACTGATTGGATCAATGAATGAATATCGACCTGCAATTCCAAAGGAACTGACGTGACATTTGGATGACTAAATCGATTATGATTTTGAAGGCAACAACTAAACTATGGTTTTCATACTTTATACCATATCAACAACTAAACAAGACATTCGAATACATAAACTATGAATGATATGAATTACGGGGTTTGTCGTGTGTGCACACTGCGTAGTCAGAATGGATCTTACCAATGCATTTTTATTTCCTATGGTCCTGCATGAGGTGGTTCCCCAAGCCGAGCTAATGCACGTATACGTATCTATGTGATTTATTCATTGCAGCTTTGGTGACAATCTTGTTAAATATTGTGAAAACTTGTTAAATAATTAATTAATTGTATCACACATTAGTGTATGTATTATTGGTTTTCAATCAAACAGCGTAACGAATTTTCAAAAGAAAGCTTTGAAAATTGCTATCTTATGTCCAGAACCTCAGAATGTTAAAATTAGATGACATTCATTACAACAATAAAAAATCATTATAAATGCTTACTTAATATAAAATTGGAGGATATTTGTTTAACTTTGACAAATATACTTATGAGAGGCGAATCAAGAATGCGAGCATGTACACAATACTCCACGAAGGTACAGTGCGCAGAGGGCATTTATTCCGTTTCAAACGCCTTAACATAGCAAAACAGTAGAAAAAACAAGTAGAATTAGACGATCCAGTCAAGCACGATGCCCATGACGCAGTACCCAGACATAGCTCTCTACAGGCTGGCTGACACTGCGTCAGGAAAGCCGGACAATAAGCAATTGTGCAGTTCTAACAAAGAATGGAATATCCAGGATGCAGCCAACCAGAAGAGAACAATGCTGCGGAACAATACAACGTAGACACATTCCAGTGGCGTCGCCCGTCTTCAGGCGTGATCACTGTGTTACTCCCTCGGCAAAGTGAGGCATCGCAATAACAATGGTGTAAACCTGAACAATTGACTACACGTCCCCATTGTGAAATGTGTAATAACTAATACAAATGTACGATCGCACAATGAGCGTGTCGTGTTTGCCGCCGATTTGCAGACACACACACACACGCACGCACGCACGCACGCACGCACGCACGAACGCACACACACACACACACACATTTGCAGCACTGGGAGATTCCACTTGGCCTGCACAAGTTCATATCCGTCCTGGAACACTCATACTACGTAGCCCCTACATGATGCGCTGAAATGATGTAGTATTTTCGTTCCATCCACCAGCAATTTGCATATGGAATATCATTCCATCAAAAAATATCGAAATAAAAAGCCCGAATCATTTCAAGAAGCTACAATGAACACCCTTTAATCACACACCTTCATCCCAACGGCCTATAAAAACAAACCAAACAATCAAAACATTAAAGTATGATATATATATATATATATACAGATATATATATATATATATATATATATATATATATATATATATATATATATATATATATATATATATATATATATATATATATATATATATATATATATATATATATATATATATATATATGTTTGTATGTTTACGATTACTTAGATAGCTATTGAATAAGTTCAGATTTGAACCATTTATATCATACTATTTTAATTTGCCAATTAAAATTAAAAGGTAATTTGTATCAAAGGCTATAGAAAGATCTTTATCAATGTTTATGGGTATTTCCTTTTTTCTTTTTGGTTATTATCAATTAGGTTAATTATCCATTGGGTTATTATGTATTGGTTCCAGTGCAGCGTATTCAGTTGAATGCCTCGGTCATTGATCGTCAAAAAAGAGTTTAGAGTATTTTTAAATTTACTTTTAAAATAGTTAGTAGAAGAGATGGGTGGGTCTATGTTTATTAAATGTCAACCAGGTACAAGAGACACTGACGGAGATATGAAGGAAGAAGCAAACATACAGAAATATTCACAAACATTACTTTATGTAATAGATAGGTAGATCAGATGCAACAATTTGGCCGCATTTATGAAAATAACTGGCTCAGTTGCGCGGCGTTGCACGGGTGAAAAGGCAAGAACTTAGGATTCCTTGCACTATTTAGTCATGTGAAATTAGCGCAATTCTAATAGCAATGACATCTTCGCCGTACAAAAATCGTGTACAACTGCTAGTTTCACGAAGCGTTCGGTGGATGTTTGACGTAGATCACGTATCAACGGAAGGAACACGCACAGCCTAGCTAGCAATTACACGTAACTGCTGTTCTGAGTTACGCAGTCTACGGGAGGCTTGGGAGAATTGGGCCACAGGGAGAGTTGGGCCACCCCCAATTTCATGGAAGTTGCAAGTTGTTGTGGACAGGTGCTGCCATCTATTTGAAGTACAATACATTATCTTTTTATTGATATAAGGGGCTTGACAAGTTCAGGCTTGCTGTCCATGTTTTTAACAGAAATACATGCACAAAATAGTAAAAATTGGCCTCTATATAGTACACTGTTCTTGGGTGTTCTGCAAGATAGCTGTGACAGTCCTCTCTCATCAAGGCATTTGCGAAATCCATGTGGTCAATACCTGTGCTAAGATTTAGATTTAAGTAAAAAATGGCGGGTATGGGGAGAGTTCGGATACTCAGGGATGGGAGGGTTGGGCCATGGCATGGTGTCTCCTCAAGGTGTCTCAACTCTCCCATCACTTACATTTAATGAATAATCTTTTCTCTAAAGCCTATTACTTTGAGTACGCATAGTTTAGTGCATGCCGCAGAGGGGACTATCAGATATAGGGCTATCCTGTGAATACGTAGCGCCATCTGGGCGGTTTATATTAATTATAGTGGAAAACACGCGTAGCAGTTGTACATAACATCGACTAGGCTGCTCGGTGTACATATCCCTTCCGGGGGACGGACATTTTTTCTAGTATTCTTAATGCCTGAACCATCCCCATGGGCACCTGGGCACCCAAGCACAGGTACAACATTTCAGCCCCATACAAGCGAAACTGACGGAGATATGAGGGGAGAGACAGACAGTGTCACAAACTAATTTATAATATAAATAGTGTCCGCACTGGAGAAGCTTACATTATTAATGTCCGTTTCACACCAGTGGACGTTACCACATTTATAAAACGTATCTTTCAAAACTGACCATTTTTAAAGATACAGTTTGCTTGATTTTGTTTTACCAGAACGTTCGGGAGTCATCAATTGAAGTAATGGATTCGGAAGAGTTCCGACTACACGCGAAAGAAGTCGTCGACTACATTGCTATTTACTTCGACACCATTCGACAGAGGCGCCCCCTACCGAACGTTGAACCCGGCTACATGAAGGCACTCGTTCCTGAAACCGCTCCAGACGACCCGGAGACGTGGGAAGACGTGTTTGGGGACATCGAGCGCGTCATAATGCCAGGGGTGAGAAGCTTACACGATACAGTTACTTATATTTCGTTTTTTTGGATATATATCCAAAAAAACGAAATTGCAGGATATGTTCTGTGGTAAAACATTCGCAAGACTCCTACTGCTACAGTTACTCTTGCTACAGTCACAGCTGTTGATGTTGCTGATGTTGCTGCTTCTGCTGTTGCTGCCGCCGCCGCCGCCACCACCACCTCCAGCAGCCGCCGCCACCACCACCTCCATCAGCCGCCGCCGCCGTTCTAACGAACAAAATCAATTATTTCGATGATCTTAACAAAAGCACGGACTCCGATATTAAACAGACTGTGATGTTAAACAGACTGTGCAACAGCAGCAGCTGCTGCTGCTGCTGTTGCACAGTCTGTTTAACATCACAGCAGCAGCAGCAGCAGCAGCAGCAGCAGCAGCAGCAGCAGCAGCAGCAGCAGCAGCAGCAGCAGCAGCAGCAGCAGCAGCAGCAGCAGCAGCAGCATCAGTCGCCGCCGAACTAAAGAACAAAGTCAATTATTTCGATGATATTAACAAAAGCACGCACTAAAATATTAAACAGACTGTGAATAGTAAGTATAAGAAAATTATAACTGACATTACCGTAGACTAAATACAGGCTGGTTGCGTGTGTTATAGTTGACCCACTGGCAAAGTCCGCAGTTCCACGGCTACTTCCCGGCTGGGCAGAGTTATCCGAGCATATGCGGTGATCTTCTTTCTGAAGGTTTAATATCTGTTGGGTTGAATTGGGTGAGTACTTTCATGAGATGAGACTGAAAGCGAAATAGAAGGTAAGCCGTAGAAACAATCAATGTAAAAGAAATTGATGATGAAAAATAATGGGAGAGCATTAGAACATAATAGTAGTGCTGCCTAGTTCAACAACTCCCTAAGTCCATATTTGTAATAAGGGCGAAAAACGCATTATATATATATATATATATATATATATATATATATATATATATATATATATATATATATATATATATATATAAATAGATGAGTATTTTGCAGGTTATAGCTACCCAAAAGTCGGTAAACATGGCTCTCCTTTCATCTTCAGAAATAGTTCCATAGCTGCATGTCGAGGTGGGTCGGTTAAGATGTTTATTTGTTATAGTATAACTACTTATACATTAGTTAAGTTATATATACACACACACACACACACACACACACACACACACACACACACACACACACACACACACACACACACACACACACACACACACACACACACACACATGTATTTACATTTCCTAGAGAGCTGTAACAAAAAGTTATATTTTATAATAGTTATTTAATTACTGTATTTATTTTACTAATTTATTTTTCTACTTTTTATATATTTATTTATTTTTATTACGTTTTAGTATTATGCATTAAAAAAATAACTTATATATTTATATACGCCTAATATTCTATGTGTTAATTACATAGCATACACATATATTTTATTCATTTAAAGTAGCTGTATACTTGTTGTAGAAATGGTTATAATTATTATTATTTTAGCAATTTTAGAAAACTACTTGCAATTGTCTTGTACATGTTGTAAAACGCCACGAACAATATAACATTGGATCTGGCGCTATATGAAATAAAATGCATTATTATTATTATTAGGGTTGAATTAGACTTTAGGCGGTGATTTCATAAAGCAAATTTACCAATGGCGACGTCGTGGTTCAGTCGCGATTAACACACACAAGTTCACTGAGGCTTTGATCACCGTAGGAAGCAGGTGGCATTTCAGCGCATTGTACGATCTTCCTAGTGTACCCAGTTTTAAATAATCGCAACAACGTCGAGACATATACTCCCCAAGTTCCGCAGCCACTTTCACGGCGTGTAGAACTTGGCTAGGACGGCTAGCCGAATGCTGGCGTCTCCCGTTGACAGTACATGAACGAAACGCCGAAATGTATCCTGACAGAAACTAATGGTACATCCTTACCCTTTACTTGCATCCTCAGCAGCAGAGAAATCTCTATAATAATAGGCTGCGGAGGGGGGGGGGCAAATAACAGAGACAATGTTGAGCAGATGGGTAGAAAATGTATCAAAACATTTGGTTACATTCGAGCACGTAAATCACCCTCCTTGTTTATCCATTGGTTTTGTCACGTTATCGCGTAGTGGCGCCACGTGTTATTCTCGTGGACATACGTTTCCTAAAACCAACAACAACGATATAATCATAGTTCTGAATAATTTTCGCATAGAACTGCAACAAGGTCAAACACGTTTCTATTGTAAATTCATTATATAACGTTGACAAGCGAATCCTGACGTGCTAAATAAATAGCAATGTATGTGCTCTAGGTGGCTTGTCCCGCATCGACTGAGCTCGAAATTATCGTGTTGGATTGGCTGGGAAAGATGCTACAGCTTCCTTCGGAATTCCTCTCCGGCGGAAAGGGAGGAGGCATCATCCAGGTAAGTATAGTGACCATCCCCAATTTATGCTCAGAAACAATTGGTTATCCAGTGTAAAATATGTACTTCTTTCTCGGATGTCGAGTGTTTCGTGCGGCGGTTTTTGTTAGTCACGCGTGGGCAGTTCATTTGTTGAAAGCCCTCTCCACTTTGATCTAATAACATGTCAACATCTTCGCAAGTGTCAAATAGTGATGGCCATCAGCATCAAATGCTTTTAACCAATATTATAAAATATTATGAAGATATGTTTAGCTGCTATGATTAATGTAGCAAATCAGTAACACGACCTTATACGTATTTTATTTAAATGTTGCTCCTTTCAAACATTTCACTTATAAGCTGACTCTATTTAATTTGTATTACACATTGATTTGTTTAAATAAATGTTCTACATTTAATCTTGACACTCGACTGTTCGCAGAGCACCGCCAGCGAGTCCACATTGATGACACTGCTAACAGCCCGCAGCCGCAAGCTGTCACAGAAGAATGCCAATATCACTGCCTCCGTTAAAGGCGACGTCAGCACTGGCGTTGATGGCGAAGTTTTCTCTAGACTGGTGGCCTACTCCTCCGACCAGGTAAAGCAATACACAACCGTCTTAAAAAGTGAAATTAAAATAACCCTTACCATACATGGAAAGACAAAGGTGATGACAGTCAACAGCAGATCCTCCGAACCCATCTCACTACAAAGTGGTACTGTTGAGGAAGTACAAGACTTCATCTACCTCGGGAGCAACATCAGTACAAATGGTGGAGCTGACAAAGAAGTGGAGCTACTCATCAATACATATCGCTAGGCCTTCAGAACCCTACGCCCTGTATGGCTCTCTTCCCAACTATCCATAAACACAAAGATCCGCATTTTCAACACCAACGTTAAACCAGTTCTTCTCTATGGCTGTGAAAAGTGGAAAACTACTCAGTCTCTCAACAACAAACTCCAAGTCTTCATCAACAGCCGCCTCCGATGCATCCTTAAGGTATGGTGGCCTAACAAAATATCAAATAAAGAGCTCTGGAAGAAAACCAAACAGGAAGAAATAAGCACTACAATCAAGAGGAGAAAATGGAACTGGATTGGCCACACACTCAGAAAAGATCCAACAAATAAAACCAAACAAGCACTGGACTGTAACCCACAAGGAAAGAGAAGACAAGGAAGGCCAAAAATCAACTGGAGACGCTCCACACTACAAGATCTTGATAAAATGAGAGTCACCTGGGAAGAGGCCAAAGCTGTAACCCAGAAGAGAGTGAGGTGGAGAAACATGGTTGACGCCCTATGCTCCTGAAGGGGCCAAGAGGATTAAGTAAGTAAGTAAGTAAGTAAGTAAGTAAGTAAGTACCATACCTGGCCTATCGTCGCATCCTCCTATAGCCTTAGTGGGTCTGCCGTAAACCTTTTGGTATATGTACCGTGTTCACATTTTAACCATGTCCAGTAAACCGGTGTAATTGCATATTCAGTGCTTGGCAGACTGAGAATATGGCTTATTTATGAGGCGAGCACTAAGTTACAAAGCACTTTTTGTTTTAGGCTAATGTGTGTATGCAAAAAGCATGCATCTTTGGGGCAATTCGATTCCACGAGGTGGAGTCGAACGACAAGGAAGAGATGACCGGACCAGCACTGGCCAAAGCTATCGCCAGTGACGTGAAGAAAGGCCTGATTCCATTTTATGTAAGACATTCTAGCTAGTAGTATACACAAAGATAATTGTAAGTTCTCACATAGCAGGGAATCCACACCTTATGACCGTCCAAAGGCCGTTACCCTTCACCCCTACGAGACCTGTTCACTCCAACACCAATTCGACCTCTCCTGGAAGCAGTCAGCTACACTGCAATTACTGTGCAAGACCATTCGTTTACACACATCCACCTATCTCTAGTTAGGTACTCGTTTATACAGCTGAGTGAACCGAGGCAAAGTGGTGTGAATTAGATTATCCAAACCTCGAAACGAAATACATACATACATACATATACACATACATACATATATGCATTTGGATTCATACAATTACATACATACATATGTACGTACGTAAATACACTTTTAACATTAAATTTATTGCCATCCAAGGCAAAGGCCCATATGGGAAGTGGACAGTAAAGCCATTGAGATATGTGTCAATCTTGTTTTTAAACATATTCACGCTGCTAGCAGTTACACAATCTGTAGATAATGTGTTCCATACATACACTTGCATACACACATACAAACACACATGTATATAGGACTTGTGTTTGTTTCCAGTGTGCAGCTACTCTAGGAACAACAGCGACGTGCGCCTTTGACGACCTCAAGCAGATTGGAATCGTATGTAAGTACACCCAGCACCACAGTTTAGCCACTTATTCGATTACATCTTTGGAGAAATGTGACATATATAGCTGGTGCCATATTATTCACTTCTAGTCATATGCAGGCAGATCTAAATTTCGTGCAGTGCATTAGCACTCAGCCCCATTTTGGCGTAATAAACTTCGGGTACTTGCCGATTATAATATATAAATAGAAATAGGCTATGGTAATATGAATTAATCCTAACAAATATTATTGAATATATATTACCAATTGACGTTTGCCAGGCGAGAAGGCGGGTGTCTGGCTTCACGTAGACGCGGCCTACGCCGGAGCCTCGTTCATCTGTCCCGAGTTCCGGCCGCTTCTAGATGGAGTTGAGGTAAAGTGTTAAACGTTGTTTTAGGGAACCAAAAATCATGGTTTTGGGCATATGCACCTATAAGAGTTACAAAAACATAACCATTTGCAACTACAATTAATAAAGTCACGCCAGTGGATTACTGTAAAAACCTTGTTAGATAACTGAACGCCACAAGTGCGTGTATTCTGGCAATATTCGCTCACCAAATACAAATCTAGTTTTAAGCAAATAGTCATTCACTTGCCAATATGATATGAACATGCTGTTTTGACTTAGCAGCTCGCTTGATTGAGAGTTTCCGTTGTTTTCGTATATACCCGCCAGCCCTTCGATTTCGGTCAACGACACTTAACAGTACAGCCGTTATACGGCCACATATTGGGGCATTTTTCAAGTCATGTCGAATCAGAAATTATTGCTTCCCAACGTGGCAACGAATGGTAACACCATTGAAATGGCCGCAATTTTCTATACGGCCGCAAATATTGGGGAATTTTTCACATCATGATAAATGCATGCCATTTGGTGGACATGTACTTTATTATATGTAGAATCAGAAATGATTGGTACCCAATGATGGAACCAATGGGAACACATCAAATGGCAGCCATTTCTAAGATGACCGCCAAACATACGACGTCCATCCAATTTACAAACAAATCGATGTGCAATTATGTTTCAATCATGACAGATGCATGACATTTGGTGGGCATGTACATTTATATGTACAATCCTAAATAATTGGTACTCAACGTTGGAAGTAATGTGAACACATGAAATGGACGCTCGTTGTCGGAGGTCGAGTGCCCGTAAAGCTTCGACGTCGGCGAGGCAATGAAGTTGGCGTTCGATACGCCGCATATCTGAGCCCAACGTCGTCAGCAGTGTCGTCCGCGGACGGCCCCTACACGACGTGGCGCCTACAACAAAGTAGTTGTCAATTGTGCGCATCGGGACATACGAAGCACATGCCTGAACAAACACCATAGAGCGGTCAGGACGGTTTTGGGCGGCATCGACTGCGGCGGTATAGTGTATTGTTGGAAATGCGATGTGGCCGGTGATGAAATGACGCAAGTGACGACAGTGAGGCGATCCAGCTCTGCCTTAGTTATGCCCCACGTTTCCATGTTGTATGTCAGCACGGGTACAACGAACGACTCATATATCCTTAGCCGCAGTTGCAGGCTGGTCTTCGATCGCCTCAGCCAAACTGTCCACAGCAGCCGGAAGGCGACTTCTGTCAGCTGTTTTCGGCGTACAACATCTTCGGCATCGCCGAGGAGCGACCCGAGCTTCTGAGACATACCTCATTCTTCTTCGATTCGGTCAGGATGCCGACTGACACTTCAGTATGTTCAGTTGTCGTCGCATTGATCGTCAACAAGCATTTCGTCAAGCACGCTGACACGATACGCTCGATCTCGTCAAGGAAGGAACGTGATGTGCTGGTGAAATCAATGTCGTTTCGTATTCGACGTCGAATAGAAGCTGCGCCGACACGACAATTCGGTGTTGCATCGAGCGCGTTTCTTCGAGCGCGACTTATCGATTAGGCCGCAAACGTCGAAGATTCGCCTCAGGACTAATTTGGCGACGAGCAGTCTGTGATCGCTGTCGAGCAGTGTGCCGACGAATGATCGAGAATGACGCGTACTGTGCCGTTGATGTCCTTCTACCGCGTGAGTATTTTTTCATGAAATCCTCTTCGTGGTTCCGGTTTCCTAAGTTAATATTGAAGTCACCAGCGATGAACAAACGTACGCTCGAACAGTACCGGGACGAACGATGCGCAAGTGTTCCAGGTGCGTTGCAACAGCGAAGGCAAAGCCGTAGTGTCGTGATTGTGTCGGTAAGCCAAAGAGCCGGTAGTTGCATGACGGTTCCCAGAAGCCGCCGGGGCATTTCGTCTCCAGTAGACAGAAATATCGAAGTGTAATCGGCCGAGATCATCGCTTAGCTGGCCCCTTTCGTTGCTGACGAAAGTCCACGGACGTTAAATGTGCCGATGGCGAAACAAGAAAGTGCCGTCGAGCCATTGTTGTGCTGAATCGATACCGACAGCATAGTCGTAGATAGCTAAAAAGTAAACAAACAATGTGTTGGCTGGACTATCCGTTGGGTGTCGCCTCTCAGTATGTATGCACGTAAATATCCCACTGTGATATCGCCATTGTGAACAAACTTCGCTGAATATTGGCGATAAAGCAAATTGTTTGATTTCCACTTAATAGCGTGTTGATTTACCAAACGGTATTGCATCAACATGCACAATACAAACTAATAATACTAAACAGTAAGTGTTCAGAATGTATAACTAAATTTGAGGGCAGTGAATCAGAACATTTAGGGCAGTTATTTGTAATTCTTGAAATGATAGCAAAACAAAATTAAGAAGATGATAGATAATAAATCACCGGGATTTGATGGTATACCACCAAAACTGCCTAAGTAAATTGTTGAGCAAATTAGTACACCACTTGCAAAATTGTTTAACTTGTCTCTAGAGGAAGTAATATTTCCTTCAGTCAGAATGGAAAGAATCAAACATATTTAAGAAGGGATCGAGAAACAAGCCAGAAAATTACAGACCAGTGAGTTTAACATCAGGTGTACGTAAATTACTCGAAACATTAATTAGCGACCACATGTGGAATTCCTTGTAAAACATAAATTAATAAAAACATCTCAACAGGGGTCCTAATAGCAAGGTCATGTCTAACCAATCTCAATCAAACCAATTTTCAGAAAGCTTTCGATAAAGTACCACATCAAAGATTGTTACTTAAACTAAAAGCCCATGGTATAAGTTATGATGTAATCAACTGGATAGAAGAGTGGCTTACACACAGAAGAGAGAGAGTAATAGTATATGGTGAGATTTTAAACTGGAAATCTGTTCTGAATGTGGTACCATGGGATCAATATTATGCCCTATACTGTATATATATATATATATATATATATATATATATATATATATATATATATATATATATATATATATATATATATATATATATAAATGATTTGGAAGATGACATATCTAAAGAAGTACTCAAATTTGTAGATGATACGGATTTTTTCAGAAAGATGACTAATGTTACAGATAAACAAAATTTACAGGATGATCTAGATAAATTAGTTAAATGGTCAGAAAAATGGCAAATGTTATTAAATTTTGGGAAGTGTAAATGCATACACATAGGACATGGAAACATGGACGAAGAATATAAAATGGGGGATGCTGTACTAGGAAGAACCACACAAGAAAAGGACTTAGGAGTAACATTTAGTGCTGACATGAAAGTTTCAGAACAATGTCGAATTGCTGCTTCGAAAGGAAATCAAGTTCTAGGGTTAATTAGGATAACTATCACGTATAAGGAGAAACAGCTAATTGTACCCCTGTACAAAGCAATATTTAGACCACATTTGGAATATTGTATCCAAGCATGGAAGCCATATCGTAAAAAGGACATAGACAAGCTAGAAAGAATACAACGAAGAGCAACTAAAATAATTCCAAAATTGAGAGACCTTAGTTACGACAGGTTGGACATGAGAAAGTACTCTTTCTCACAGGGGGTGATAAATGAATGGAACAAACTGCCAAATGATTATGTTAATGCTAGTAGTGTGAATATGTTTAAACATAGAACGGACATATATCTGATAAGGGCGGGCTACAAATAG
This sequence comes from Lamellibrachia satsuma, assembly GCA_033239005.1. Taxonomy (NCBI): domain Eukaryota; kingdom Metazoa; phylum Annelida; class Polychaeta; order Sabellida; family Siboglinidae; genus Lamellibrachia; species Lamellibrachia satsuma. The sequence continues at coordinate 3,526,431 of BSQZ01000022.1, read as the reverse complement.
AAGAGAAAATTGTTGGACTCTCGATAAGCTATGGCTCCCTTGTCCACTTGCCATCTGGAACTTGTTGTTTGGGATGGCAATCTTGTTAAATCTTGTTAAATTCAGGCGATCATGTTTAATATGTATATATAATCAAGTACACGTCCACCAATTGTGATTTTAACAACATAATCCTACATGTTTCTGATTGTACATATAATACAGTACAAAAGTCATGATTCTAAAAAAATTGAGCAGCTACGTTACAGCGGAATTCTAGCTGCATCGATTTCCTGAAACTGTTATTTTGTTTTGTGAGACAACCACTAGCGGGATATTATTTATTGCAGTTCCATAACTCCAAGACCATGACTTTTAGTTCACTTTAAATTACTGGTGGATGTGACGCAGTGTCGTAGATTTGGTTCTACACGACGCGTTACTCATTAGCGAACTAATATCATTTTCTACACGGTCTTTGTCTTAAAAATGCTTGGGTACATAACATAGTAGGGTTTATTTATCAGAAATAGTTTGTCTTACCTGTATATGTGATTTTCAGTTCGCCGATTCGTTCAACTTCAACCCCCACAAGTGGTTGCTGACAAGCTTTGATTGTTCCGCCTTATGGTAAGTCCTTCGTTTGCAGCAAGTATCGTTTCATTTCCTTTTCATTTGTGTGTGTGTGTGTGTGTGTGTGTGTGTGTGTGTGTGTGTGTGTGTGTGTGTGTGTGTGTTGTGTGTGTATGTGTGCGTGTACGTGTGTGTGTGTTTGTGTGTGTGTTTGTGTGTGTGTGTGTCTGTGTGTGTGTGTGTGTGTGTGTGTTTGTGTGTGTGTGTGTGTGTGTGTGTGTGTGTGTGTGTGTGTGTGTGTGTGTTTTTTTGTGTGTGTGTTTGTGTGTGTGTGTTTGTGTGTGTGTGTGTGTGTGTGTGTGTGTGTGTGTGTGTGTGTGTGCATTGAAGCGAAAGTGCGATCACACATGTATATATATATATATATATATATATATATATATATATATTTATAAATGTATATATATATATATATATATATATATATATATAAATGTATATATATATATATATATATAATTACATATACATATATATATATATATATATGTAATTATAATAATAATAATAATGATATATATATATATAATAATTATTATTATAATTATAATGATATATATATATTTATATATATATATATATATATATATATATATATATATATATATATATATATAGTCCTCGTTTGCAGCAAGTATCGTTTCATTTGCTTTTCATTTGTATGTGTGTGTGTTTGTGTGTGTGTGTGTGTGTGTGTTTGTGTGTGTGTGTTTGTGTGTGCAGTGAATAATAATAATTATATATATATATATAATTATTATAATTATAATTATAATATATATATATATATATATATATATATATATATATATATATATATATATATATATATATAATACACAGATGCAATGATTGTAGGTATAAAGATTCGAGTCACTCTATCAGTGCTTTCAGCGTGAAGGATCTTATGTTCAGTCATAAACACGAGGACGACGCCACCGATTTCCGTGTTAGTATTCACTTTTTGTTCGGGCGCCTGTATCACATAATAAACTTATATAAAATTTAAGTTATTGGTGGATATGACATTATGAATATATATATATATATATATATATATATATATATATATATATATATATATATATATATATATATATATATATATATACATATATATATATACATGTTGTCGTTGTATAGTAATAAAAATATTAGGTAAATTGTAACTACTACTATATACCACAACCACTATTCTTACTATTATTATTACTATTACTATTGTTGATAGAGTTATTGATAAAACGCTGCTATTTCCAGCACTGGGGGATTCCACTTGGTCGAAAGTTCCGCTCCCTCAAGTTATGGTTTGTGTTGCGGCTGTATGGCGTCAAAGGCCTGCAGGCACATATCAGAAAGGTATGTCCCTCGTCGTCGTCGTCATAGTCGTCCTAATTGTTCTACAGATCAGCTGGAGATCCAATGGTAGCTCGTCTCCATCTGATTTCGTGTCTATGTTTTACAGTATCATGCTGTTGCAAATGCGTGTACAAATGTACACACGTGGCGTGATGCACACATTGGCGGCAACACGCACACGTGCGTGATGACGCCAGTTATACACGTGTATATACGTCACATATACGTCGTCTTCTTTATTATATTGACTAGCAAATATGCCCATCCTCCGGATGGGGTAACTTGGTCGCTCGTGTTTACCAAATTTCAAGGTACATAACTTTATCCCAAAAAAATACCAATCCAGGATTCACAACATTGTCATAGAAATATCGGGCTATCTTTGATACTTGGTGCGGCCAGTCAATATCTCTCGAGATTGCGACGTAATACTGGCAGTTACGTTAACGTGTAGCGAAGCCTTGCCCTCATAATACATAATAACTACAATGGGTAATTCGATTGTTCGTACAGAGGGTAATAGCGGGTTGAATTTCGAAAAAAAATAAAGTATTGACGACCCGACCGTGGTGTCGTAGATGAACACCTGAAAGCTTGACGCAAAGCGTCTGGGAGGATTAACATAACCTAAAAACATACATACCCACGGTGGATTATATTAAGACTATAGTGACTCATATTTAGAATATTGATTATACTGACCCGACCTTTGACCTGGATTGTAGCATGTTGAGCTGGCCCGTGAGTTTGCTAAACTGGTGACAGCCGATGACAGATTCCAAGTGACACACCCCTTCACTCACGGCCTCGTCTGCTTCAAGCTTCGACAGGTATGCCACAGTGACAATCATAATATGTTCTTTACGGTCGTATCGTCATGATTTGTTTTACATTCAGACTCACTCCTCAATTCGTTTTATCCATCGCAAATCAGGTTCGTTCAGATGTAGTGTGTAAAACATCAATTAAGTATGATCGTTTGATCATCACTTTTGCCCTTTTTTCCCAATGTTGACCGGATCCGGTCAAAAATAATGCAATAGTTTGTCCGATAATTTAAAAAAAATTTAATGAAAAATTCTACGAACGCAGAGGATATTACATCAGCTTGATTTTCCAGAAATGAGAAGAACGAAGAAATTGAATCTAGGAAGGACCTATTCAATTAGGTTTGTTCTTTGTCTGCACCAATCTAAGGAATTCACTACCTGTCAATGTGAATTTAGCAGGACGTATAATAGGCTTCCGTCGTCAAATGGAGACCTACATTTTTTAACCTTGCCTCTCTTCAAAACTACTTCACTTTCCAGCCAACTGTTCAAGACTTGGAAATGATATAGGCGTTATGAAAATATTATATATTATATTGTATTGCATTGTGTACTCCATAACTTTCGATAAGCCAATGGCTTCCTTATCCACTTGCCATCTGGCTATTTTGCCATGGATGGCAATCTTGTTAAATTTTGTCGTGTTATTATTATTATTATTGTTTTTACGTACCGACGACAACTTTTCATGTAAAAAGTGTGGTTTTTAATATTTTTACAAGAATTAACAACACATTATTTTTGGTGTAATTAATTAAGTTAGAAGAAACTTCTAAGTATTATGTCAAGAAATACTGCTTTAAAAAATATGATTGTTAGGTCGACATTTTGGAACGTTATACATTATATTGTTTATGTTTCGTTGGTTTCATTTTAAATGCCCTGCTAAGTAGACATGACAATCAAACGATGACATCCATGCAGTGGTTCTTGACCTCATTTGTGTTTTGCAGTGCTCCAACGAACTGAACGAGTTGTTTCTAGCAAACCTCACCAAAGACGGCCGGGTGCTTCTGACGCCATCTACCAGCAAAGGCGACTACTTTCTGCGGTTCGTTGTCTGTGGGAGGAACGCCGAGTCTTCCGATATACAGTATTCCTGGAACGTCATCCGCGAAGTTGCTACGGCGACGCTGGAAGATACGAAGAGCAGAGCAAGATAAATAACAATTCCTTCCTGCGTCAGAACATGCCCCATGTGTGCATTAGAGGGACACCCGTTTTAGTACTAGGTTCTGCACTGGGACTGTCGGTGGCACTACATCATGCCGGGCTCTCCGTAATCACCGCGTAGGTTCATCTTACCAACACCGACACGCATTAAGTGTTTCTTTTTAGGGTTAAGGTTAACGCTAAGATAAATGTCACTATTAAATTGTTAGCGTTTTAGAATTGTGCTGAGTAAAGCAACAATTCCATCACTGCCATGTTGAATTGAGGGAGAAAAACGGCCTTAAAGTTTGGTTAGTATGTGCTACATCATACACTACCATGCTTTGTATTAATTCAATCACCATAATAAATAGAAATACATTGGTTAACCAAATTATAGCTAAACCTAGATGATGACACACATTTACTAATGGGTGTTGTTGCAGAAACCAGCACAATTAGGGATGTAGCTTTTAACCATATTTAGCATTATTATTAGAATTACCATTGATTAGTGTTAGTGTATAATTAGGTAATTCGCACTTATGATAAGATCTGATATTAAGACATTTAATGTCGCCATCATAGGAGTCACCATGTTAATGCCAACACAAACATACCAAAAATCAACTGTAATTGCATAAATGTTATAATTTATAAAATTTGCAGCATTAGTAACAGTCTGTATTATGTGGTGTGTATATTGTGTGGCATATTTATAATTGGCACGTGAAATAAACGGATTATTTTATTCAACAAATTTGTTATTTTATTTCAAAGTGTATTTAATCCAACTTGAGAAAAATTGTATTTTTAGTAAATGGGACCTGTGTGAATACTGAATATTACGCTAACAGTAATTAATCGAATTGCTCTCTTTTGGAGTTTAAAATACGATGTGCTTGTTCATCCAACGTCAATATATACCGTAATTAAAATCATTAATGTGAGACTATTTTTTTTAGGTTGACATTGTAGATAGATCTAACAGGATATTTAACAAAATTGCCATTCAGGGCAAAGGCCCAAGTAGCAAGTGGAAGAAAGCCATTGGCTTATCGACAGTTCAAAATTTGTATTCTATGTGTAATCCGCCCTCCTGAGATATGTGTCAACCTTGTTTTAAACATATTCACGCTGCTATCATTTACACAATCTGTATATAATTTGTTCTATTCATTGAGTGTCCTCTTGATCATCCCACGCCAATGTAGTTTCTACGGTATCCACTAACGGTTGACAAAAACCAGTCGTACGAAGGCATGGATACCTCAAAATAATGAGTTTATAACTATGAACTTTTTCCCTCAAGGGGGCTCATTGCCAAACATACTTTATTGTTTACATGAACATCATCAGTCGACTTTCGTATAATTTTTAAAGTCTGGTCTCCCAGCTAAATAAAGAGTCTTTTGAAACGTCACCGCTTGCATATGTTCAAGTAAGCTATATCTTAAACACGGACATACGTTAATTTACAATCTGAACTTTCAACGTAATCGAAATAAATACTATACTATTTTTAAACCATGGAATGTCAATTTGTAACCATGCTGAATATATATTACAATATTTTAGAATATCAATAAACAGTAGCTATTAATGCCTCACAGTTTTCTACATATTTATGATATTTGGTCAACTTAAATAAACGAGACACCTGCATATATGTTGAGAAAGGACGATTGTGTGACAAGCGCATACAAACCCGTCGAAGCCTGAAGCAGACAAGGCCGTGAGTGACGTGGTGTGTCACTTCGAATCTGTTGTCGGCTCTCACCAGTTTCTCAAACTCATGGGCCAGTTCAACGTGCTACAACCGAGGTCAATATAATGAGGTTGGTGCAGGTGTAGATGCCGAGTAACAATATCCGGGTACGATTATTTCACATGTAAAGTGTGTATGCATGCTTGCGTGCGTGCGTGCGTGTGTGCGTGTGTGCGTGCGTGCGTGTGTGTGTGGTTTGCGGACGTGACATTCGGGCATTTAGCAAAACGAACGAAGTTGAACCTTCGTTTAATACCGAAGTACGAAATATGATCCAAAAAGGAATGTCTAGCGGAGTGTGGCACCAGTATGTTGTTGTGACACACCTTTCTGATGTGGGTCTGTAGGCCCTTGACGCCAAACATCCGCAGCACAAACCACAACTTCAGGGAACGGAACTTTCGGCCAAGTGGAATCTCCCAGTGCTGCAAAAGCAACGTGTGCGTATGTACTAATTAAATATTGTAGTTCGGGAATAAAACATTACATGTATGTGCTAAGTTGTATCTCATACGTATGCGTGCTGAAAGCAGTCAGTCTCACACACTTCGTCTAAGGCGCTGTTCATGTCAACACCAACTAAATATATCTGACAAGAATTCAGACACGTTGTACTTGCTGGAAATATATACATATTCATTAACTAAGTCAGATACTCACTTATAAAGTTGACTAAAAAGAATGACACCACAATCTCATTGAAACAATTAAAGTTTTGTTTTCAATAAGCTTGCGCTGTTTAATATATATATATATATATATATATATATATATATATATATATATATATATATATATATATATATATATATATATATATATATATATATAATAATAATTATTATTATTGACTTCTATGGCGCCTATATCCTCAGGAACCTGAGCACAGAGGCGCAACAAAACAGAATCAGTAGGCGTAATCGTAAACAAGGACGCGCAAAAGTCAGTATCAGAACGAGGGACAACCAACAATATAATAGATATATATATATATATATATATATATATATATATATATATATATATATATATATATATATATATATATATATATATGTATGTATGTATAATGTCTTATATATATATATATATATATATATATATATATATATATATATATATACATATATATATATAATATATATATATATATATATATATATATATATATACATATATATATATATATATATATTAAGATATATATATATATATATACAATACATTAAACAAGACATAAATACACACACACGTCTTGTATATATATATATACATATATATATATATATATATATATATATATATATATATATATATATATATATATATATATATATATATATATATATATATAATAATAATATATATATATATATATACATATATATATATATATATATATATATATATATATATATATATATATATATATACATGACCACTGACTCTGAATTCGGGAGTTTTCCGGCTTGTTCCTGCCTCAAGTAGACCGGATCCACGTTGAAAGAATCGACCACGTGAGTTGCATCCCTGTACCTGCAATGGATGCAGTGAATGTATAGTCTGGTTATGATAATTTACGTCGTAAAACGTGACAATTGGCTATGGTCTACGAAGGGATGTTGCTGAGCCAAAATGGAAGGTTTTATAGATTGGAACCACCGTTACGACAGATACAGGCAAGGTGGGGCGAACGAAATTGCCGAAATTTCGAAAAGAAGGTAGACTCCCGATCCTCCCGATCCGGGGGTTTAACGGCCGTGATGATGCTTCAGAACGTAAACCGTTTAAATAAGATAACAGTGTCATTCCTTCCCACCAGCAGGCAGAAGTGGCATCCACGTAAAAAACAAAACTTACCTCAAGACAAACCTTTCGTTGTGCCAAGACGAGCACTAGGTTCAAGACATAATTTTAATTCTGACCAAAACAATCGCTTAACAAAAGGTGAAACTTTCATTCACAACAAAATGGTCACTTACCACAAGGCAGAACACTCAAAGCCTGTAAGCAGCCACTTGTGTGGGTTGAAATTGAATGAATCAGCAAACTGAAAAAAGATAACAACCGTGTACAGGTAACGCGTAACGTTGACGCATGCGAAGCTATGTAACAAAACACAGAACATGTAGAAAACTAGACAAGCAATGCACATTTGCAGGTAGTACATCATATAAAACACACCCGCCACTTTAATAACAGCAACAACAATAACAATAATGAGAGGAATTACTTCTGATGCGATATTGTCTATTGAACAAATTGTCTTGCGTTCACATCAGCAATGACATAATCGGACTGGTGCGGAACACAATTGGGTAAATGTTTAGCATTTTACCTCAACTCCGTCTAGAAGTGGCCGAAACTCAGGACAGATGAACGAGGCTCCGGCGTAGGCCGCGTCTATGTGAAGCCAGACACCCGCCTTCTTGCCTGTGTAAACCGATTAACCCATTAGCATCAACCGTGTGAAACAACGTAAAATTATCATAAGAACCCAAATAAATGTATGTGTTAAAGCATGTAGGTGAAATGTTATATCTAACACAGTTAACATAAATTAGTGTAGCACAATAACTTGGATTAGAATCAGTAGCGATACATTCGAGACAAATACTTACACAGAGGTCCGATCTGCTGGAGGTCGTCAAAAGCACATGTCGATGTCGTTCCCAGGGTAACCATGCACTGGACACATAAACATTCCTTTACAAATGATTACACTTGATTTTAATATTAATTGTTTTTACACAACACTGTTTGTAGCGCTGTCAACGACATGGTCACGTGATTACACTTGTGCAAATTTGACCTTCGGAAACTCAATACAATGATGACATGTTTATATGATATACAATGGAAATACGCTAGTGTGACGAAAATTTAATAGAGGTTACCCGAAATAACACGTGTTGCCTCTGGTGGATTGAATAGCACTAGATGTGTCGACGCCCATTTGTTATTCACATTTTATAGAGAGTTACCATTTTATTGACAAACTATTTGCAAGACAATAGTGTGTCCATGCCACCGTGAGCCCGATTCTAGCCTAGTTGAAATAAAATCAGAACTCCAGCATCAAAACCCCAAAATCAGTCGATCTGACGTTTAAATAATTAATTTAATCAAATTAGGTCACCCTCTCATGGATATAGATATGTCACAATAAATAAGCAAATAACGAACAGTGCAGCTTCACGATGTCAGATCTATTGTCGTAGCTTATAATACACCAACAAATATAAACCAAATCCATGTCATCAATTGCCTATCGACATTAAGAAGTACGCGCCATCTGGTGTTTAAAAACACACTATTTCTATGTAGTTTTTACATACATAGAATGGAATCAGGCCTTTCTTCACGTCGCTGTCGATAGCTTTGGCCAATGCTGGTCCGTTCATCTCTTCCTTGTCGTTCGACCTCACCCGGTGTAACCGAACTGCACCCAACATACACGCTTTTGCCACAGACGAATGTGCCTAAAAACGAGAAACCAATAATCGTCGTCAGCATGTTTAGGAAAGATCGAATAGGAAGAAAGGGAGGGGGAGTTATTTTATATGTTAAAGAATCTATTCATACTTATGAAATAAAACTAGAAAGGGAAGCAGATTGCGATGAATGTGTTTGGTGCAAAATTGTTTCAGGAAATTCAAAAGTAACTATTAGATTAGTTTACCGAAGTCCAAACATAAAAAGAGACGTGGGATCGCCAGTAGATATTATCTACTTAGATTTTCAGGAAGCTTTTGACAAAGTGCCACACCAAAGATTACTACTTAAATTAAAAGCCCGTGGTATCGGGGATAGCATAACTGACTGGATAGAACAATGGCTGACTGACAGAAGGCAACGAATTGTAGTAGATGGAGAAGTTTCAAATCAGTTTTGAGTGGGGTACCTCAAGGATCAGTATTAGGACCTATATTATTCTTAAAATATATCAATGACTTGGACGACAGTATAACAAGTAACGTACTGAAATTTGCGGATGACCCAAAATTGTTTAGAAAGGTTAATACTGATGGTGATAAACAACATTTACAAAACAATCTAGACAGATTAGTGAAATGGTCTGAGAAATGGCAGATGTTGTTAATTTTTGGGAAATGTAAATGCCCACATACAGGACATGGGAACTTGGGTGTAAACTATAAAATGGGAGATATTGTTCTGGGTACTGGGTGCTTCAAAGGGTAATAACATTCTTGGGTTGATTAGAAGAAACATAACATACAAGGAAAAAAGTTAATTATACCTTTTATAAAGCAATAGTTATACCTCATTTAGAATCCTGTATACAAGCATGGAGACCATATCGTAAGAAGGATATAGATACGCTTGAACGCATACAAATGAGAGCAACTAAAATAATTCCAGAATTGAGTTATGAAGAACGCCTGAAAGAATGTAGTTTATCAACTCTAGAGACAAGGAGGTTAAGAGGAGATCAGATTGAAGTTTGTTAAGACATTGAATGGGTATGAAAATATTGATCTTCCTTGTGGACTGTTACCTTGTCGTGGTAAGGAGGCTTGTGTACCCTTATGACCCCCTGAGCTATACCGGTGGGAGGCAACTCCTGACAGGTCCAACCATACCGGGCAGGTATGGGGCGAGTTGTCAGACAAAGCACAGTCCAGTCACATCTCTTGATCATGGAGCCCGGGATGAATATGGTCTACGCCCACTGCGGAAAACTTGTGGGTACAGCGGCTTGGACTAATCACCCACTCAGCTGTTATTGAAATCGATTACAGAAACCGAAACCATGAATACTCAACCACACCTCGATCTGAGCAAAGCAGGCTGTCCTGGAAGGGTACGTATGAATCCCTTGGGTGAACGCCGACAAGAAGCCCAAGGGAGGAAGAGTCTGCTACAGCTCAAATCAAAACTTAGAATTGGATGTTGGAATGTCAGGACACTGTATCAGGCAGGAAAACTGGCACAGCTCGCCAAAGAAATGAGAAGATACAAGCTGAGCATCATTGGAGTCTGTGAAAGCAGAGGGAGAAATTGACTTGTACTCTGGGAATGATAGAGAAGAAGATGCGCACACACATGGAGTAGGGCTGCTCCTCTCAAAGGATGCAGCAAAAAGCCTCGTAGAGAATCATCAGATCCAGGCTTACATCAAAAGGTCGGAACATCACCATTATACATTGCTATACACCAACGAACTTTGCTGAATTTGAAGAAAAAGAGACCTTCTACCAACATCCACAAACAGTCACCCAAAAACTATCGAAGAGGGATATCCAAGTTGTTAAGGGGGATATGAATGCCAAGATTGGAAATGATAATGACATCTGGAAAGGCACAATGGGGAAAGAAGGTCTGGGACAGATGATTGAGAACGGTCTCCTGTTTGCAGATTTCTGTACTCTCAATTAACTGATAATCGGAGGAACCCTCTTTCCACACAAGCATACACACAAAACCACATGGATATCCCCAGATTTACAGACGGAAAACCAAATTGACCACATAACAATCACCAAGAAATTGAGTAGAGTGCTTCTAGACGTCAGAGTGGAAGGAGGTGATGACATTAACTCCGACCACCACCTCCTTGTGGTTGAATTTAGGATGAAGGTAGCAGCAAAGAAGAAGACGGATAACAAGGTACAAAGAAGGTTTGAGATAAGAAAACTTCAAAATACTAAAATACGACAGGAACTGGGAATCACACTACGGAACAGGTTCCAAGCATTGGAAGAGGAAAAACATTGAAGAAAAGTGGACAATATGCAAGAATGCAATTACAGACACCTGTGAACAAGTCCTAGGCTGCTGGGAAGCTAGGAGGAAAGACTGCATTACAGACGACACCTGGGAAGCTATTGAGGCAAGGAGGGAGTCTAAAATGAAACTTAACAAGGAAGCAGATGCCACAAGGAAAAAACTGCATCAGGAATATCAGGAAAGAAACAAAACAGTTAAAAAGAAAGAATTGGAAAGAATATTTCCAAGATATCTCGAATAGGTCTCCACCAAATTCAATCCCAGACATTGAAGAAACAAGTGAAGACCTAAACATTAATTGTGGTAGGATACCCAAAGAGGAGATCAAGGGAGCCATCAAAAAGCTGAAGCTAGGCAAATCACCTGGAATTGGCAATATACCATCTGATGTTTTAAAAACTGATATTGTGGCCACCACAGACGTTTTATACAGCGTGCTAAATGAGATTTGGGATAAAGAGGAAATACCAACTGAATGGAAGGCAGGTATGCTAGTTACAATCCCCAAGAAAAGCAACCTCCGTGAATCTAAGAACTGGAGAGGGACCATGCTTCTATCAGTGCCCAGTAAAATTCTCTGCCGTATTATCCTGGATAGGATATAAGAAACAGTTGACAAGAAGCTAAGAAAGGAACAAGCTGGCTTTAGAAAGGATAAATCCTGCACATGTCACATTGCTACACTCAGCATTATCGTTGAACAATGCAATGAATGGCAGAGCTCCCTTTACATCAACTTTGTGGACTTCGAAAAAGCATTCGATAGTATAGATAGGACAATTCTATGGAAGCTCCTGAGGCACTATGGTTTACCCATAAAATTTGTAACCCTGATAAAGAACATATACGAAGGTTTCACCAGTCATGTCATCTTTAATTGACAAGTTTCAGAAGGCTTTCAGGTTGGAACTGGAGTACGACAGGGCTGCTTGCTATCTCCACTGCTCTTTCTGATAGCCATAGACTGGACAATGAAAAGATCCACAGAACACCATCGTACTGGGATCCAGTGGAACTTGTTCTCACAACTAGAAGACCCGGATTTTGCAGATGATCTAGCACTACTCTCAGAAACCCATAAACACATGCAACAAAAAAAGAAAGGCCTCAAGAAAAAAGTAACAATTTTGTACTCGTTGCAATTTAGCCAAGTCTCTTTTAGCAATGCTATTTAGTAGTGAATTACAATAGTCAAGTCGGCTACTAATTAACGCCGTTGATATTGTTTTAGCAGTAGATATAGATATGTGACGCCGAATTCGACGGATATCACGAATATGATAGAAACAGGATTTACATACTTGAGAAATACGCTGGCGAAAGTTGAAGTCACTGTCAAAGACAACACCAAGATTGCGAACAGTATTTGATGGGAATGTATCATTGCCAAGCAGTTTAACTGGAAAATGGTTGATGACTCTTTTTCGTTGTTGTTTAGTGCCAATAATAATAAGGTTTGTTTTATCTGGATTAAGCTTTAGCTTGCTTGAATCCACCCACAACAAGATGTCAGTAAGACAATCACTTAAAGTTATCACTTAAACAGAGTCTTGTGCACTTGATTGTGAAAGTGATATGTAAACCCGTGTGTCATCAGCATACAGGTGATGATTGAGATTATTATTAGTAATGACTTGGCTGAGCGACGTAGTATATAAATATTCTACGAATCACAAAAAGCAACAAAAGACCAGCAAAAGTGGAAACAGATTATGCGATTATCGTTAGATGTGCCCCCAACAAACGATTAAGCGATAGGTGAAGGTGACATTGATGGTATAATTTTGGTGCAGCAGTGATTTGATTTTGGAGCAGAGATTTGGCAGAAAAGCGTGGAATATCGATTATTATAAGCATTGCTATTGCGTTTATATATATATATATATATATATATATATATATATATATATATATATATATATATATATATATATATATAACACTCCAACCAGTCCTACAGCCCGTCCTAGATTAAGGTCAAGGTCAATTGCCCCCATCAGTCCTATAGTCTGTCCTAGATCAAGGTCAAATCCAGTATCAAGGTCAAATCCAAAACGAGGTCAAATCCAAAACGAAACCAAATCCAAAACGAGGCAAAATCCAGTATCAAGGTCATATAGACTGTCCTAGATTAATGGGGCCACCCACAGCAACACTTAACTTCCTAGTTAAGTACACCTCCAAACTGGCATCACAATAAAAACTGTGCTGAAATACAAGGACAAATGCACTAAAAACCCCGTTCTAGAGGCCATATAATAGCATATATTATTCTTATACACCGTGAAAAATACTAAACCACAATCCTGTCATATGCCCTAATAATGGAGACTTTTTCATGTAATTAGTTGATCTTGACCAATAATAACAATACCCCCTATCTTTTTTGTGGTATAAATAAAATCGGCCGTATGCATCATGGAGTACTGAATTGGTGTGGCAACACTTAATACTGCCAAACACCCATTCTAAAATACAAGTAAGGCAGCCATTATTAGGGCCAATTAATCCCATACTATAATCATTAGCTTTTATAATGTCCTCCAAATCTAAATCTGCATCAAAATTCTTTAAATATAAATTTTTATAAGCTAAAGCAGATTTTTCTATAACACTAGTATCTTTGTTAGAATAAAATTTAATGTACTTTATAACTTCTTTTGGATCTGTCATTATACTATAGGATTAGTTATTAATTAATATATAAAAACACTTAATTATAATACATTATACTTATATCTAAAATACCTAAACATTACTTTTAGTTCTACATTAGAAAACGCACGAGAATATATTAGTAAAGAATATAAATCCATTTTACAAAAACCAGCATTAATACCACTTCCCATATAAAAATCATCCTTAGTACTTTGTAACAGTTCAAATATACCTTGGGCTTGATCATATATTGGTGTTGTTCTAGTTCCCCTATATACTTGTTTTCGACTCTCACTAATTCGCAGTATCCACAATTCAAGATTTCCAGTAAGGTTTTGTTGATCTCTAATTTCAATTCTATTTCTAGTATAGTTTCCATAATCAAAAAGTATTACTCCATTACTATATGGTATATGCGCATTAAACCTAGCTGCACTACCTCCCCACCTAAACTGCGATTGTGCAGCTATATTATATGTTTTTACTAATAAAAATAAAGTTGTTGTATTTGAATATCCTCCTCCTAATCTATTAAGCTGGTAATTTTGGAGAACTAAATTATTGCTAGTTCCATTAAATTCTAAATAATAGCGTTCTGCTGCTAAAATAAATCTAAGAGTAGGTCTTTTTTCACTATTATTTTGTATAAAGTGAAGATCATTTATTGGATCTGTAACTTCTATTACTTTTTCTAAATCATCAACACGCAATAATGATAAATCAAGCACAAGAATAAATACTAGTTCATTAAGAGTAGGAACTCCAATAAGGGCTCTATCTCCTAAAAACACACCTATATTAAGTTTTAAATCCACAGTTCTTTTGTTAACAGCATCAGCATCATCAACAGGATCAGGAACATGATTATACACATCAATGTTCAAATTATCATCATTACCAAATCTACAAATATTATTCCCTTCTTTTTGAATTAAAAACCCTTCTGTAGTTAAAAGCTTAACTGGTTGTTTTGGTGGAATTATAACTTCATACTGTAGTTGGTTAGTATTGGTACCTAAGTTTAATGAAAATCCTTTTCCATTAGTAAGATCAGTGCACCCCAAAGTGCAAATAACATCATCTCCAATTTTTATTTCTATATCTCCAATTACAAATAAATCACCATTTATATTTAAAATACCTACTATTGTATCTCCTGTCTTTTTAACAAAATTAGTTATAGATTTTCCCACTAAACGTAAAACCTGAGACCATGATACAGCCTGATTATTAGAAGGAGGATAGTCTGTTGATAGATTTAGTATTTTGTTGCCATCCATATTAACATTACCTGTTATTTTGCCTCCAGCCTTTTTTAAAAGTTCTCTTGTCGCTTTTCTTACACATTTTAAAACCTGAGACCATGAAACAGCTTGATTATTAGAAGGAGGATAGTCTGTTGATATATTTGTTATTTTGTTTTCATCCATGTTTAAATTAGACTGCATACCAATACTACCATCTGCATTGATATAATTAATATAATGTGGACCTCATTAGTTAGTATTTGTAACTTAGACTCTAATTTAGCTGTATTAGCATTTGTTGTCGCAGATGCAACCCTTATTTCGTTTATAATACCCATATATTATATAGTTAGGTGAAATATTTTGTTATAAAGCTATCATTATATTTAGTATCCACTACAGATAAAGGTTGTAGTATCTCGTAATATGGTTTTCCTTTGTACCCTTCGTTTATAAAATATATAGCCCAATAACCACACAACACACTATTATTATCCTGATATTGTATATTATTGTACTGGTACTTAAACTTCTTGTCTACTATTTCTTTTAATGGTGGCATACCAAAACTATCAAAATAGTCTTTTATATTTTTTTTAACACAGACAGCAACCCAATGGGTACCACCCCCCTCCCGCTATCCATATTTAAAATATAAAAAAACCCTCTTATGCTCCTTAAGAGTATCTCTAGAGAAGACACCATTAAAATTCTTTACTTTAAAATACTTTAACCACTCAATTATGTCAATATTTGTTATAGGTTCAAACTTAAACTGCAGCTTTAATAGTTGCCTATGATTAATCCTTTTCCCGACTGATACTTCATCATGTTTTTTATACTTCCACCACGATAAGGCTCTATTTGCATACCATTACCAGCATAAGGCTCTATTTGCATACCATTACCAGCATAAGGCTCTATTTGCATACCATTACCAGCATAAAGCGTTACCTGCATACCATTACCAGTTAAAGCCTTTAATACCATAGGAATTCCAATACTAGCAAGCAGCGTTCCTAAAAACCCACCAGATTGTATTCTTGTAGGTGTAATTTGCATTCCAGAACCAGTTTTAAGTGAATTATTTAGAGCTGTTTTTTGTAAGGGTGTAAGAAGATTAGCATATTCATATAGTTTTGATAAGTTATTAAACGGAACATTAAACCCTTTGCCAAATATTTTACTAATAACATTAGACGCTAAACCAGAAGTTGCTCCTAAAACCAACCCCGGAAGAATATGTTTTGTAGCTAAAGGAACTAGCTTACTAAAAAGAGCACCAAATAAAGAACCGCCTTCTTTTAGTATTTTTTTAATTTGTGTTTTATATATATTAATATTTACACCTTTTGCAGCCACGATAGCTTTTTTAATTTTATTAATTTGTGTTTTTGTTAGCATAAGCTCATCAAGACCTCTTAACTGGTCTGCAGACAGACGAATAACTAAAGCCTCATTTTTTGTATACGCCAATTGTAGTGATCTGTTTTGGCAATCTGTAAGATTCACAGAGTATGATTTGTAACACGTCATTTATATTATAGGATTAGATAGAATTAAACAATTAACATAGCTTTTCCACTAGCAACTTCAACAGACAAGTTTTGTTCATACATCACTAAAGACTGAATACGAAAACCAGGCCCTCCAGGGGCTCTACTAAGATTATAAGAGAACTCAATTGATGGCGATCCTCCCTGTATTTTAGTGTCTTGGTGTGTTAGATTAAAATAAATTATTCTATATTGATTAGTAAAATTAGTAAAATTAACAAAACTACTACCCCACCGGCCAGAACCAGCAAAAATGTTAAAAGCATTGTATACTTCAATAGGACATTCTTCAGGTCTGTATGGATGCAGGGGATAAAACACACCATTTGAAGCAGTAAGTTGGCATGAAACAAGACTAGCAGGAGCAGTACCTACACTAAATGTATTAAAAACAAATTGATTTATGAGCTGTGCATCACCACCAGTTTCATTTTTAAACAAAACAAATACATGTTTTGGTGCTGTGATACCAGGTGAAATCATATATTTACCAGATTGATGGATTTGTACATCAGATATAGAAACCAGGTCTTTTAAATACTGCCATGTGTGGTTGGTAAGAAATTTTTCTGAATATAGAACCATTCCCACAGGATTAAAATCAAACATAGGAATATGTAACTCCATATTTTCTATAATTAACTTTCCATCTCCAGCTCCACCATTTGTATCAGTAGCCTTTTGTAAAATAATATCATCTTCTTCAACAGTAATATCAAGTTCAAGCCTGCCTGCGGGGCATAATTCAGTTTTAAAAGATCTAAACCAGTCATATCGATTTAGTGGAAGATATATAATATTTGTTCTACCTTCAACAATTAAATTTTGTTTTATTCGTAAAGAATCATCATCTTCGCCCCCCATTGATGGATAAAAGAAAGACTCACTTGCTTGGCCATGCACAAATGAATAAGTGTACTCAGCAATATTTTTAACAGTTATAGCCCGGTTAATGTCTGGAGTGTCAGATACCATACTATTATTATATTTAACTAACAATCGATTAATAAAAGAATACCCATCACCAGAAACATAGATTTTATCAGCAGCAGCAAAATTAGCGCCATCAGCCTTTTTTAATACTTTAAACTTAATCATAAGCTTGGCATTATAATAATCAGAAGGGTCTGTATTTGTTGTGCCATCTGCAATAAATTTGAATTGTTGTTTGTGTTGTGTTCTATCTGCTGCAGGCTCTTCAATGTTCTTTTGTGTGGGGTATTTGACGTACTCATAACGTGCAATATTACTTGGATTTCTGAAACTGATATATACTATAGAATTAGGTAGAATTTAAATTAAAGCTCTAACTCTGTTATTAATAGTATTGTTCTTCTTTGGTTTTAGTTCTTCGCTTTTTCCCTCAAGAGCATGTTTAATTTCTTTTCCTCTAGATACTTCTTTTAGTGGAACCATTTCAACTTCATATTTTATAGGTTCTTCAATCATTGGTTTTTCTTTTGTTTTGTTTATAAGTTTTTTATTAATTGTATCAACTACTTTAGTACCAATAGCATCAACTAGTTTCTTACTACCCGATTCAGCAGCACTTTGAAATATTTTTTAGCCACACTACTAAGCATGTTCGTATAAACACCACTACCCTTCTGATAATACTCAACATCACTCGAATAAACTTCTTCATCTTCACCAGCATACATATATTATATAGTTAGGTAGGTTTTATTGCTTTTAGTGCTAGTGTAACAGAGCTTTGTACTCCGTTTAAATTTAATAATCTACCAAGTGAGTCTGTAAAATAAATACGATTTTTTGAAATAGTTTTAGTATTGATTTCATTGTATTGTTTAATTCTTGGTTCTCTTTCAAAAGCATAGCTTTTATTTAATCCACTAGTAGAGAATTGATATAATACATCTGTATCTACACCTCCAACACTTGAAGATGAGATTAAAGAACAATGACACTGAATGTTATCAACTGAGTTTGTAATATCTGGGGAGAAGTCACCCAACTGTGAATCTCTTACATACCCTTGTTGGAACCCAATAAGACTTCATGTAATTAGTTCAAGTTGATAATCAGGCTCTAGTGCAACAAACGCTTTTAGCATGGTTTTATTAAAACTAATTTGTATTCCAGTAGGCGATTTACCAGCAGCGCTTAAAGCATCGGATATTTCGGCACTTAAATCCTCATATGAATATATACAATTTTTTTAGTGTAATAGATTCAAAACTATTTCCTCCATCAGAAGAGTATTTAAATGAATTATTATTATATTCTGTTGTAACATTATACCAACTATATGACATATTTAGTGTGTCTAAGCATATATAGTGCTTCCAGTTCTTATTAAGGCTTATTTGGGGATGGAATGACACAATAAAATCATGTGAACTACTTCCTTTAGCACCATCTACACTACTTAAAACAATTGGGGTTTGCAGGTATATTATAAGATTAGACAGGATTTAAATAGTATTTATTAGAATAGTCATTATATGTTTCTTTATAAATTTCTCCTGTTTTTAATAATTCATCTAGTATTTCTACAATTTCATTTCTCATTTCAATATTATAATTACCTGCCTTCCTTACTCCTGTTAATACTGTTAGTCGATCTACTAGTTTGCCTGGTCCGTGGTAGTATGTAATTCCTTTACCTATTTTGTATTTTCTTGATGACATATGTTTTGGTATTTCTGATAGAATATTCAAATCATGAAACACTTGTTTAGCTAGTTTACTGTATTTTGTTTTAGGATTAAATCGTGTTGTAATGAGGTCAATTAAACTTCTATCAACCATTTGATCATAAACAAGGCTTCCTCCTTTATATGCTTCTAGCTTCATGTTATTAAATAAAATAAATTTATTAGTGTAAACCATAAGCTGGCCATATTTATTGTTTTGAATTTTGTATGCATGGTGCGGCGCTTGTTTGTATTTTTTTATTCCTTTACCCCAAGCACCATCTACAGGCATATCACTAAAAACGCTGCTTTTATTTCTTTCTAATTCTTTTTGTTTAGTCATTAATTTATCTTTATACACTTCAACAATACTATTCTCATTCCTAAGTACATCAGCTGCTTCTTTGCCATTTATTCGCTGTTCGTGTGCAATCTTTAAACCCATATGCGCTTCTTATAATCAGCCACTTTGCCAAAGACTGCTTCTATCTCTTCTAAGGGTTTTATTATTATTTCTTCTATTGGTTGATAACTAAGGGTTTCTATAACAGCAGGATCTATTCCTTCTTTTATATCATACGTACAAAGTAGTTTTCCATCTGGTTCTTCTTCATCTGGTTCTTCTTCGTCTGGTTCTTCTACTATTGGTTCTCTTGTTGCAGATGCTGGTTCTATAGTAGCCTGCTGTTGTTGTTTGTCCATCATTTGTTTAACTAATGCACTCATTATCATATTTTGTTTTGCACTAACTCCTTTTTGAGCTTCAATAAGTGGTTTATATTGGTCTTCTAATTGTTCAACATAACCCCTCTTTGTATTTTCAATATCTCTTTTTTGTTCTAAAAAGCTTTTGCGTATACGGTCTGCTTTAAATTCTAATTGAAATTTTTTGGCGTACTCTTCTAAGTCCATATACTATATAATTAGATAGAGTTAAGTATATAATTAAGTATGAAATAACACTTAATTATAAAGTTAACTATGAAATAACACTTAATTATAAAGTTAACTATGAAATAACACTTAATTTAGATCAAGACAACTAATAATGTTTTGATATTTTTGTATTGCTTTTTTAGACATATTCTTTACTGGTATTGTTGTATTCATCTGGTGGCGGGATATAATTTTAGAAAATAAATAATTCAAGTTAATCAGTCTATATTCATTATAATACTAGAGTGTTTTGTGTTATTGTATATTTCAACTATTTGAGGTAATATATCTAAATAGTATATTGTGTTTTGAGCCGTAAATTGTTTCAACATTTTGTTTTTTATTGTTCTATTACATCTTTCTACTACACTACTTTTTTCCTCATTCTCTGTAGAGTACAGTTTTATATTATAGTGCTTAAGTAGCTCTTTTAAATGTTTATTATCATTTTCATCTAGCTGCTCTTCTAGTGGGTTGTATGGACCGGTGTATTTATGCCCTGGCAGTGTCCACCATCTTTTAGGTTTTGGTAGTTTTCCAATTAGTTTGTGAATATCAATATTCCCACCTTTTTTTAAATAAAAACAGATTTTTGAGCGCCGCATGAAGCACATGTAGATAGAATCATATGACGACAATTCTTTGTAACTATTCTTCACTCTTCTTTGGACTCTGTTTGTTTCTTCTCTTTTACACAATATGACAGCATTATATTATATAATTAGATCAAAATTCTTTTTAACTGTTTTATTTACTTTATCAATGAATAAGAACTCATATTGCTTTAAACTGTCACATAGCTCAATATCAATATACTTTATTATCATCCGCAACTGCTTTACAGTCTCTTTTATCTGTCGAGGGGTATAAAATCATGTGAGAACAATTTATTCTTATCTTTTTTGGTGTATCATAGTATGATTGTGATAAATAAATTGGAGAAATATTGTGATGGCGCCCGTCTGTAAAGTGGTTAGCTATTTTTTTTTTGAGTTGCATCTGGAGCATTAATTAAATCATCAAAAACAACCATTATTCGGCTGTAGTTTGGGTACTCATTTGTGTTTTTTATTTCATCTTCTTTTAAAATTTCTAGTACTGGGTGTTTATATTTTAGTTTTTTGTTAATACTTTCCATAAGCTTGCTTAAATCTTGCAGCTTTGATTGATGCCCGTTTGGAGTATAAATATATATTTTATCATAATAAACTAGTGGTTTTCTTATTATATGAATCATTGTGTTTGTCTTTCCGCAGTTACTTTTCCCAGAGATTAGTAGTCTATAGTCTTCACCAATAAAATCATAATAATGCCTGTCTTTAGGCTTATCCTTATCGTTATCATAGTTTGGAATCTTCATATATTATATAGTTAGATCATTGTGTCCATAAGCATATGACATAATACCATCTTCTAATAAATATCGCTTGTCATCATAGCAGCTGAGTGACACTTTATTAATTTCATAGCTTCTTAGTTGGTGCTTTTCACTTCTAATGGTCTTCATTGTGTGGTGCAGTTGTTTTTTGTTTAGCAGAACATCTTTGTAGTTTTCATGATGTATATTGTTTTTTTATAATATTCTTTTTAATGCCTTTTGCAGTTTTGCCCCCCAGTTTATTATCCTTCATATATGAATACATCTTAGATCGCAGCCCAACAAATTCTACTGTAGGAGTTGACGCTGCTTCATCTTTAAATTTACCTATAACTTTTTTGTTTTCATTTAAGTAGAATTGGTTTGTTTGTGGGTAGTCTGGGTTATCAAACTTCTCTTTGTTTTTATAAAAGTCCTTGTACACATCATCTGTTTCAATTTCATACATTAGACTGCCTGTGTCTGTGAATAGCAGCTGTGCTTTAGACTTATACTTTTTTGCAATGTATTTGTAGTGGAAGTCGTACATTAGTGTCTTTGAGAGATCTAGAATGCACATACCTACATATGCTGGTCTGTTAACTAGCAGAGTTGGTTTTATGTTGTGTATAGCAAAAAGTTTTTCATTGAATATCTTATTACTAATAAAGGTTGGTTTTGAGCTGTATTTAATTAATTTCTTTTCATCTGTAATTAGTTTTACATTAACCCTTTTTCTAAGATTCTCTATTGTTTTACCAAATACTGAGTTGTTTATTAGCTTAAAAAAGTCCTTTTCAAAATCATTCTTAGCAACAATTCTTTTATTTGTATTAAATGAAATATATTGTTCTAGCCATGGAGATTGATTAAATTCTAGTACTCTATGTATTTTCTTATTTTTAATCCTAGGTCCATATATATTTGTAAGTTTCTGTAGAGAACATATTTAGTTTTGTCCATTAAATTTGGAATTAGTTTTTTAACTTCCCCTGCAGACATGTGGTATTTCTCTTTTATTTGTTTACAATATGGGGACAGCCTATCTTCTGTTATTGCTAAGTGTTCTGGTGCTAAATGATAGCTATTGTGAGCATCATGCAGTTCTTTAGAATATTCTAAATCAACTTCTAGTATCATCCCTTTTTTATTATCTTTTTGACGGGCTGCTAAGTTCTTCTTATTAATTTCTTTTTCAGTAAGCCATCTAAATCCTCCAGTTGGAAGATACTGTGACATAGCCCATCCATAAAGATTATTGGCATCCACATACATGATATACTTAGACGGCTTAGATTTGTCGTGGTTTTGCATGTATTTATTATTAGCAGAGCCATATCGGTGAGTAACACAAGAGATTCCTCCACGCATTCCTTTTTCAATAAATTGGTACATATCAATATCAGACATAAGATCTAGTTTAACATCAGTCATTTTTAGCATAGCATCCCAAGATAGTCCGGGGCTTGTAAAATAATGACATGGGTCTAGTTTATAAGATTTTAAGCAGGTTTTTCTAAACTGTTCAAATACATCAGCCAGCGGTAGTACATCAGACGCAAGGTATAGGTTGTGATATTCACCCATATTCTTTAATTTAAATACTTTCCATACCTGTTTGGCGTGATTGTATGCTTCATTACTAATGTGTTCATCTGCTAGAATACTATAAAATTCATCTTTTTGTGGAAGAGTTGTTTGTTTAAATTTATTAAATGAATCCATGTAATCATATGGGTATGTGCCTTTCTTTTTCATAAGAGCGGCTTTAGTGCTGTTTTTGAATGCTTTTTTGGTGTATTTAAATGCTTCTTGTGGTAAGTTACTAACTAGTTTGTCCAAAGCACTAGACATAAATTGGAAGCTGTCTAAGAAGGTTAGGTGCTTGCCCAACATAAATGCCATGTATTTTTCCATGTTGTTTGGAATTACATTAACATCTAACTTAAATTTACCAATTTCTTGCATAATAAAGTGAGAGTCATACCCTCGCAAGTTGTGAAAAATTACTGGAATTGTGTCTGAAAGTCTATAGTTTAGGTTGCATAGTTCGTGAGCAGATCCTCGGTACAGTCCTGTTACATGGCAGTGATCTCTTACTTTCTTATCGTGTGCAGTATATTTTTTTATTACAAATATGGAACTTGGTTGATTTTTTGAATTGCCGCTCTTCTTTTGGTTCTATAATCATTTCTCGGTTAAAGTGGCTTTCTTTTATTTGTTTACAATATTCTGCTTCTTCTATCATTTTAGACAAGAACTTGTTTACTGCATTTTGACCTCTATAAATTTGGACTGGCTTACTAAATTTATCATCATAACAACAAACAAGTTTATATCCATAACCACAGTCTGTGTGTTGTTGGTACTTAGTAGTTGATGATGAATTTGGAGATGGGCGTGTTGTATCCCTACTCCAACACTGCCGAAATAACAGAAAAAGCCCGTCCAACGAAACCTGCTAACGCCGCTCCCTACCCATAACACATACAACGTGTATTTCGAGTCCCGAAACAGCAAGCAAACGAATGACCTCCACTTACGAAAATCACCTTCCTGAATGAAGCCACCAGAGACGAAGTTCTCATGTACAGAAAGCATCTCCGATATGATGCCGATTTCAGCAGAGTGTACATCAGGCCATCTTTGCCAAAAGAGACCCGTCAACCCCGCGACAACCTCTACAGCTACGACCGTGTAGACTGGACGACCACCGTCCTTATATCCAGTCGACCCACTTATCCTGGAAGCTGCTGTCAGTGCTCGACGCACAGCAGCGACAATCTCAGCCGCCCCCTTACGCGAAGCTTTACTATCATCGATTGCATAACTGAAAATGCGTTAACCCACCATACATATTTCCCAACCGAGTCACTAAAACGTTAGATTATTTATTTCTAGCGATCCCTTGGCTGTGGCACAGTTGCTGCAAATGATAATTTTATATATATATATATATATATATATATATATATATATATATATATATATATATATATATATATATATATATATATATATATATATATATATATATATATATATATATATATATATATATATATATACACCATATATATATATGTACCTACAATTATTGCACTGGTATACACACACACACACACACACACACACACACACACACACACACACACACACACACACACACACACACTCTCTCTCTCTCTCTCTCTCTCTCTCTCCCTCTCTCTCTCTCTCTCTCTCTCTCTCTCTCTCTCTCTCTCTCGTATATTTTACACCACCTACGGCACAACATACTAAGAATCATTACGACTTTAGGCGTTACGATATAGAATTATAACTATGCATGCATACACTGGCTAAGACTAATTGACCGAAGAGTGCTCCTCTTTGATTATTTGATAACATTATATTAGAGTTTTGTTAGAAGTATCCTTTCCTGAAAATAACTTAACAACACACTACGCACGCTCAAATGTTGCTTTATTGGATGCCATGGGGCGGTTCAGAATTAATTATCAAAATTTTCACAACAGTGCGCAGAGTAATCTTTTTCAGACCACCCTCTGCCACAAAAACATATGTTCAACATTTATCAACACTTTAGGACCATTCACGGCTACACTTCCCTGTCGTGTTAAATATAACCTTTGTGTTTCCTTTTTTCCACGATACTTATTTAGAGAGTTGCTTAAGAATTTAAGTTTACAGTTCGAAAAAAATGGTTGCCTCGCTATGCTTACAGCGGGGTATTAACTATTTCCTCCGGGAAAGGGGGATCCCACCGTAATTTCCCCATTTTCGGCCAATCAGTGTGTAAGTTAGTTATCAGGGTTTCCGAAAATAAAGAAGCCCGTTTTTATTTTTGTGAAAATATAATATTTTTTAATAAGATGTTAAACCTTAGAAAACAACTAATTTAATCATACATGACATTGTATTTTCGTTATACTAAATTATGAATGTGATCTGTTTTCACATTTATTAAATTTTTTAGTGTAATATTGTAATTAAACTGTCTAGACGTTGAAACTGGTCTACACTTGTTTAACTTGTGCTCACTGCTTCAGTGCACAGTGAACAGTGAAGTTACCTCAACGTTGATTTCGACTGGACCATACAAAGTCAACCTTTAACTTCCACAACTTATATCAGTCCATGTAGAACATTGCGATACTTGCAATATCCGAAGGACAATGGTCCAGTATAGCACACCGTTTATTCAACCAAGGACCGCACATGTGCCAGTTGCAGCACTGTCTGAGACACGGAGGAAAACCCGGCGACCAAAGTGAAAGTGCAAGATAAACAAGCAGATGGGTTATAAACACCGAACAAGAGAAGGTGACAGAAACGAGGAAAACCCGGCGACCAAAGTGAAAGTGCAAGACAAACAAGCAGATGGGTTCTAAACACGAAACAAGCGAAGGTGACAGAAACGAGGAAAACTCGGCGACCAAAGTGAAAGTGCAAGATAAACAAGCAGATGGGTTCTAAACACGAAACAAGCGAAGGTGACAGAAACGAGGAATACCCGGCGACCAAAGTGAAAGTGCAAGATAAACAAGCAGATGGGTTCTAAACACAAAACAAGCGAAGGTGACAGAAACGAGAAAAAGCAGATGTCGCAAGAGAAATTCAAGGCAACTGGTGTAAGTTGACATCATGCGAGACAGGGAGAGGAAGAAAGCACTCATTGGGCTCAATAAATCTGCAACAATAGAAATAGAAGCAGATCAATTTGATCATGTTTATATTGAGGAAAAAATAAACACTGTGCCGGTGCTGAGCCAGGGGTTTATTTCACGCCGCCATCCACAAGTAGAGCCACGTAATTCAGATAAAATTCATCCACAAGGAAAACCACACATCGCATACCCACATCGTATACAAGAGTGGTTGAATCATCAGTGAGCAGTGCCACTCCTCACAAGACGCACGTTTTGTCAGCCTGGGGGATCAGATGTGATATACTTGTAAGAATGCTGAAAGAAGATGTTACAAAATTCCTGTGTCACCTTAGCAGAGCGTATGGTGACAAATATGGCAGCAAGATGATTGGTCTGTCATAGAGGATTGCAAAGGCAACAGTGTGTGGGTAGGTTGTCGCCAAAAAGAACGAACTGTGCGGCCGTCCGTATTTACCCGCAAGCTCAGGCTCAAGTGATTTCTGGGTGAGCCCGGACGTATCTCGCCCTCTCCCTCTGTGTGATGCCACTGATGAAAGTGTGTGTACCTCTACATTTGCTTGGTTTAGTGAATAGTATTAATAAATGTCGTATATTTACTCTATCATTATCGTTAAACAGCGTTAACGTTTTGTCCTTTCATGAACAAAATGGTTCAAATTCAGTACAAAGATATAGCGTTCATTAATTTTGCAATGCCTAGCTATACTGACACAAAACTGCCTACAGTTGTTGCACCAAACATATGGTTTGTAGGAGTGTGTGTTGTTGACCAATAACAACAAGATTTTTCGATAGAATTAATGAGAGCTATCTGACGAAGAATTTTGTCAGGAAAAAGCTACATTAATTTTTTTCAAACTAATTCACATGGTTCAGTTTCATGTGTTGCCCAAGCATCAATGTTAAAGGAAGTAGAATATTATCATCTAGGAGCATTTGAGGGTATATGTATGATGTGGAATTACCAAAATGGTTGCTCACTTTTTCCAACTTTTATGAGCTTATGAGCATCTCATGCATTTCCTAGTTTTTGTATATCTGCACATTGAATTTATAAATAGGTTTCCCAAAATAAATGCATAGTATTTTTTTACCTTGGTGAGACTATTTTGCAACTTTACCTCTAAACGAGACTAAAAGGGAAGATGACGTAGACATGTCACTCATTCAACTTCCGCGTTTATTGATTTATACATTTAGAATGTGTTTGATCTTAACTCTAATGGTTGAATTTAATTATTTTATTGAACATAAGAAACATATCGACACTTCATGTAACACAATTTCCAATGACTTCGATAGAAATTCTTAAAGCCTCAAAATAGTTTGTTGTGTAATTATTTATTTCTGTGTGTACAGGTCAGAGTAAATTAATGCTATGCTTCGTAGTTCCCTTCATAGAGGGGCGAGGCCGACTAATTTGTGTACTGCTGCAATGCTTTGATTATTGTCCATTTCCACTGCTCCGTATCGGCAGCTTTTCCTCTCACTTTTCACTTTCCTCCGGCGTTCTCACATCCCTCTTAATGCAGTTTTCCACTGGGTAAAGCTATTCTAAATTACAGCGCAGTTAAAACTGTCACCTATAGCCGAATTTACTATGTAGGCCGTTGTAATAGTCTTATATTCAAGAATGTACGCAAACAAGCCACTTTATTGTAGACTGAAAAAAAGGTTTATTCTGCGGACCGCATTGTCAACCAAAACTCCCTCCTTTCTAATCTGGCAGTTGGCGCCAGTGGGTATAACAATTGCCTTTATCATCTATGCTGGATACTACATTCCCTCTTTACCTTAGATTGAACATAATTATGCATGTAAACATTATTGCTAGTAAGAGATCCTCTGATCCTTAGAAAGTTCAAAGATATTATAATGTCCGTATTGTGTGCTAACGTTAATCGAATTAAAACAAAATACTAAATTATGAATCGCTGTAATAGCAATTCCACAGGGATTATTATGCCCTGAATGAATGAAAAATAAAACCATGATTCGCTATTACAATAGTATAACAGCAGTTCCTTGTAGTGTGGCGCAGTATTTCCTCACATATACACTGAGGTAATGTGGAGGGTGTCGGTTGCGGACTGGCCGTTCCATCCGCTCATGTTGTTGTTGTTGTCGTTGATATTCGTTGTTGTTGACGTCGATATCAAATGTTTCGTCATCCTCTTCTTTTTTCCTGGGGAATGTACCACTTTGAAGAACGATGAGTTTTTTTGTCACGATGTGATCTCTCCTCTGTGCTCTGACCTGTGATCCTGTCTTCTTGATCACTGTGTAGACGTCTGGGCCAAACGTTTTCTTGCCATTCTTGATCCACAGGATGCGTGCGTTGTCACCAATCTCGATACTTGGTCGGCGGGTATTTCGGTGTTCATCAGCATATCGCTCCATTGACTGTTTTGCCAACAGATCATTGGCCTTCACACGTCTTTCGACTGCTGTTTGTTTGCGGTTCGACGTCTGTGGGTGCCCTGTTTTTATGGGTCGTCCAATCATCGCTGTTGCTGGTGGTACCTTTGTCGATTCATTTGGTGTCGCCCTGTAGTTTCGTAGGAACGCGTACATTTCGTATTTCCAGTCCTTATTCTCCATCGTCGCAGCTCTTATGGATTTCTTTATGGTTCTGACGAATCTCTCTGCCTCACCATTAGCCTCAAGCCACAGTGGCGTGACACGATGGTGCTTTAACCCACTGTGCAGTGCATACTCTGCAAACTCTGTGCTCTGGAAGGGTGGCCATTTGTTAGACTTCACTTCTTTAGGTGTTCCCCACCTGGCAAAGATTCCCTCTATTTTTTTTTAGGGATTACGGCTTTTGCAGTGAGTGATGACAGCACTTCCACTTCCGGATACCTGGTGAAATTGTCGATCATGACCATTACGTACTGTCCATTTCCGACATCCGCAATGCTGATTTCTTCGCCTGGACTGGTGATGTTTGTTCTTCCATCATTTTGTAGATCCCAGGGAATCAGACTTTCTCGCGTATTAGAGATTTTGTCTTCATGACCCCCTGGTGACATTGGTATGCCAGTCCAAAAGCTCTCCCTTGCAGGGATTCTGGGACGCAGATTCGTGTACCTCGAAGAACCAACATGTCTTTAATAACCGAGAGTTCATCCTTGACAGTGAGGTATGGTTTACTCTCCGAGTTGTCCCATTTGCCCGTCTTTATGGACTCGATGACAGCTTGCAGGACTGCATCATTTTGTGTGTGTGTGTGTGTGTGTGCGTGCGTGCGTGCGTGTGTATGTTTGTGTGATGACTTCTTCTTCAACTGTTGCCAATGATCTCGATTCGTGAGCAAGAAAATTGACGTAGTCTTCCGCTACCTTTGTTGCACGTGTTAATTTTGTTGCAGATTTATCTGGGTGTCGAGACATGTAGTCTGCTGGGTTGTCCTCTACCTTCTGGTACATCATTGTCACGTTGTATGTAGTCTGCTGGGTTGTCCTCTCCCTTCTGGTACATCAACGTCACGTTGTATGTAGTCTGCTAGGTTGGCCACTCCCTTCTGGTACATCATCTTCACCTTGTATGGCTGTAATGTGATTACCCATCTTTTCACTCTTGCCGATAGCTTATCTCCTGGTTTGTTTATCATTCCGAGCAATGGCATGTGATATGTGAGCACAGTTACTGGTTGTCCATACAGATAGAGATGGTAATGTTCGCCCATATCACTGCTAGCGTTTCTCGTTCGGTCTGACTGTATCGTTTCTCGACATCGCTGAGTGCTTTGCTTGCATACGCGACGATGGGAAGCTGTTCATGAATATCGTCTCGAGTAATGATGCCTCCGAGACCAGTTGGACTTGCGTCTACGGTGAGAATTGTCTTCTTCCTCGGGTCGAAGTATGCGAGAGTTGGACGTATAGCTAGCATTTGTTTCACCTCTTTAAATACTTGATCTTGTTGTTTGCCCCACGTCCACTGTGTGTCCTTGTGTGTGAGTTTGCTAAGGGGCTCTATCACGTCCGAGTAGTACCTCATGAATCGCGAGCAGTAGTTTGTCATCCCCAATAAGCTCTTCATCTCTGAGACGTTTGTTGGTTTCTCAAGTTGGATAATTGAAGCTACCTTCGCAGTGTCTGCAGTCATACCCTTGTCGCTGAAGATGAAGCCGTAGAATTTTTTAACTCGGTGCGGTTGAATGCACACTTGTTGCGATTCAGTGTGATGTTCTTCTCTCTCAGACACATGAAGACGTTTCTCAGGTTCCGCTCGTGCTCGGCCTTCGTTTTTCCGTATATGATGATGTTATCACTCATACTCTTTACTCCTTCGATCCCACTTAGAGTTCCGGCAGATGCAGACGACACTCCTAAGTTCAGTCTTTTGTAGCGTCAAATTCTATCTTGTGTCAAGAATGTAATCAGGAATCAGGTGTCAGCTCACGTTGGTGGCATCCTTGATTTAGATCCAATTTGGAGAATGGTGTGGCTCCATTTAGGCCATTGATGACATCATTAACTGTAGGCAGCACATGTCCTTCTCTTAGGACTGCTTTGTTAACGCGTCTCATATCGACACAAATTCGAAAATTTAGATAACATAGTGAATAGTCAGTAACAGTGAATATTGGTTAGAATAAGTATTAGTATTATACATATATTGTTCACCAACTTCTTGTAGACATATATTAAGAAACCGTTGTTGTTAACAGAGGAAGTATTTTTTTTCCCGGATTCAAACTCAACGAGTGATAAAAGGGAGTTTATTTACAGGTCATTCAACCCGTGCATCGAGCTATCGTTTACATTAGCTAATATATATATATATATAAGATAAAGTGATTTATTTACTTAAATTACATACATAAGGTAATATCTGACATAGTGGTAGTCAACGTTTTCGGTAAAAAGGAATTAACAGCAGGATTTTAGCGTAAATTAGTACACACTCACTTCGTTGTTTTGTTACACAGTGTTCTCCGTATTCGCTAGGCGGCAGGATTTTTAGCCTAAAGTGTTCTTTTGATCACAAAAACAGCCTTATTCAAGGCTAACGTAGCAAACTAATTAAAACTAAATTGTATGATGGCCCTGTGCAAACGGCAGTTAAATGCCACAAGGCACTTAATTTGTGGCAGTTGTAGTAACTGGGTAGATTTCGTCAAGTCTGGGTGCGAGAAGTCCTGGGCTGAGGTCCAGGCAGATAGTTTTAGTTTTGAGTGTAGGGGATGCGCAAGGATGAAGGAAATAGAGGTGGAGTTGGAAGAGCTGAGGCTGCTCGTTGTGGCAATGGTGGGAAGGGAACATGGGAGTTGTGCCAGTAGTTCCGGTGAGGGAACAGTAGACGATAAAGTGGGGAAAGACACAAGAGATGCTAGGGAGAGCTCACCTCAGCCTGGGAGGAAGCTGAGAGGAGGGAAGGTGACAGGTCATAGGGAGACAGGACGTAAGGAGACGGGAAGGAAAGGAACGGGAGGGAAGACAACCGGGGTGAAGGAGAGGGGAGTAGGGGAGACAGGAGGGAAGGAGAAGGGAGTGGGAAAGACGGGAGGGAAGACAACCGGGGTGAAGGAGAGGGGAGTAGCAGAGACAGGAGGGAAGGAGAAGGGAGTGGGGGAGACGGGAGGGAAGACAACCGGAGTGAAGGAGAGGGGAGTAGCGGAGACAGGAGGGAAGGAGAAGGGAGTGGGGGAGACGGAAGGGAAGGGGTCAAGACAGAATGTGATGGAGGGGATCGAAAGGAAGAGTTATTCTGCAACAGTGATAGAGGGGGTGAGGAAGAGAGCGAGGGTGTTTGTGGGGGATTCGATAGTTAGGAACACCGACAGAGTCTTAAACAAGGGAGATGATGTGGTGGTCTGCTTGCCTGGAGCCAAAATAGAGGCGATAACTGCGAGGGTAAAAAACATCGTAGGCTCGGGTAAGGGTGGATCTGTTTTAGTACATGTAGGGACAAATAACGTAGAGAGGGAGGGTACAACTGCCATAGTTAGGAAATATAGGCAGTTGGTCAGAACACTAAAACAGACGCGTGTTGAGCAGGTAATACTGTCAGGGATTTTACCTGTAATGGGTAGGAGGGGTCATAAATATCGAAATTGTCGGGGGATGGCAATTAACATGTTAGTCCAGAGGCTGTGTAGGGAAGAGGAAGTTGGATTTGTGGATTTATGGGGAAGTTTTGTTGGGAGGGCTGATATGTACATGAAGGATGGGCTTCATTTAAGTGGAAAGGGGGCGGCAGTATTCGCAGACAAACTTTCAGCAGCAGTAGATAGCGACTTGGGTACAATGACAAATATTTTTGGAAGTAAACATTCTTCAAACTAGAAGTGCAGGGGGGTTACCTAGATGTGTCTCAAGCAGAACAAGAGGCCACTAGCACAGATAAACCAATATCAAATCATCCGAAAAACATCTCTGAAAAAGGTTATAGATGCGTATGTTTAAATGCAAAGAGCATAGTAAATAAGAAAAACGAATTAAACATTATGGTAGAAGATATTGACCCTCACATAATTGGTATAACTGAATCATGGGCCAACATAGATATAACAGATGCTGAATTAGGACTGACAGGATACGTAATGTTTAGGAAAGATCGAATAGGAAGAAGGGGCGGGGGAGTTATTTTATATATTAAAGAATCTATTCAGGCTTATGAAATAAAACTAGAAAGGGAAGCAGATTGCGATGAAGCTGTTTGGTGCAAAATTGTTTCAGGAAATTCAAAATTAACTATTGGATTAGTTTACCGAAGTCCAAACATAAACGAAGAGGACAACACAAAAATAAAAACCGCTATAAAGGAAGTTAGTAAAGGGGAATGTATCATAATGGGAGATTTTAACCATGGACACATACAATGGAATTCTCTAGAGAGCACAGGGATTGAGGATCAACAATTTCTATGTTTAATCCAGGATAGCTTTCTTACGCAGCACGTACTAGAACCAACCAGGGGAGAAAATGTATTAGATATAGTTTTGTCATCACAAAAAGAATTAGTGGACAATGTAAAAATATTTGAACCATTGGGTAATAGTGACCATAATCAAATACATTTTGACATCAATGTAAAATCAGAAAGTAAAAATAAGAAAACGTAAAAGAGAAACTTCCACAAAGGTAACTACAAAGATATGAGAAAATACTTAGCACAGCTAGATTGGAATAACATGCTGATGAATAAGACTGCAATTGAATGTTGGAATATTCTAAAATATGAAATTGAGAGTATCATTGATAAATTTGTTCCCTTCCGAAAACAAGGAAAACGGTGTAGCAAGAAACACTTGTCAAAAGAGGCAATTAGAAAAATAATGTTAAAACAAACTATGTGGAGGGTTTATAGGCGTACCAGAAAGGAAGAAGACTATGCAAAATACAAAGAGGCACTTAATGCAGCTACAACTGAAATCAGACAATCTAAAAGAAGCTATGAGCAAAAATTGGCATGTAACATAAAAACTGACAGCAAGAGTTTTTATGCATATGTCAGGAGTAAACAAAACGTACAAGAATAGGTTGGACCTCTAGAAGACAGTGCTGGAAATATAATATCACACGGGTTTTTAATGGCGGAAGACCTAAATGGTTACTTCAGTTCAGTGTTTACAAAAGAAGATATTAGTTCATTACCAGTTGCTGATGCTAAATTTCAGGGGGCTAAATCTGACTATTTAGGACCGTTAGTTGTAACTCCAGAATTGGTAGCTAGGAAAATAAAGGCAATGAAGGATAACAAATCACCGGGAGTGGATGGGATTCCTCCAAAATTACTAATCGAAACAGTAGATCAAATCAGTATACCACTTGCAAGAGTATTCAACTTGTCATTACAAGATGGAGTTGTTCCGTTTGAATGGAAAGAAGCAAACATTATACCATTATTTAAAAAGGGTTCGAGAAATAAGTCAGAGAATTACAGACCAGTGAGTTTAACGTCAGTGATTTGTAAATTATTAGAAAGGTTAATTAAAGACCATATGGTGGACTTCCTCGTTAAGCATAAATTATTAAATTCATCTCAACTTGGATTCCTTAAAGCGAGGTCATGCTTAACAAATATGTTATGTTTTTTGGAAGAAATCACAAAGTGGATACACGTGGGATCGCCAGTAGATATTATCTACTTAGATTTTCAGAAAGCTTTTGACAAAGTGCCACATCAAAGATTGCTACTTAAATTAAAAGCCCATGGTATCGGGGATAGCATAACTGACTGGATAGAACAATGGCTGACTGACAGAAGACAACGAGTTGTAGTAGATGGCGAAGTTTCAAATTGGAAATCGGTTTTGAGTGGGGTACCTCAAGGATCAGTATTAGTACCTATATTATTCTTAAGTTATATCAATGACTTGGACGAGAGTATAACAAGTAACGTACTGAAATTTGCGGACGACACAAAACTGTTTAGAAAGGTTAATACTGATGGTGATAAACAACATTTACAAAACGATCTAGACAGATTAGTGAAATGGTCTGAGAAATGGCAGATGCTGTTCAATTTTGGGAAATGTAAATGCCTACATACAGGACATGGGAACTTGAATGTAAACTATAAAATGGGAGCTACTGTTCTTGGTACTACTGTAAAAGAAAAGGACTTAGGAGTTACAATAAGCGCTGATATGAAAGTTTCAGAGCAGTGTGGTATTGCAGCTTCAAAGGGTAATCAAATTCTTGGATTGATTAGAAGAAACATACCATACAAGGGAAAAAAGTTAATTATACCTCTTTATAAAGCAATAGTTAGACCTCATTTAGAATACTGTATACAAGCATGGAGACCATATCGTAAGAAGGATATAGATACGCTTGAACGCATACAAAGGAGAGCAACTAAAATGATTCCAGAACTTAGAGACCTTAGTTATGAAGAACGCCTGAAAGAATGTGGTTTAACAACTCTAGAGACAAGGAGGTTAAGAGGAGATCAGATTGAAGTTTTTAAGATATTGAATGGGTATGAAAATATTGATAGAAATATGTTTTTCTCACTCAAGAAGGATAGCAGAACTAGAGGACATGAGGTAAAATTAGTAAAGGATCAATGTAGATTGGACATCAGGAAGCACTCGTTCTCACAGAGGACAATAAATGAATGGAACAAACTGTCTACAGATTGTGTAACTGCTAGCAGCGTGAATATGTTTAAAAACAAGGTTGACACATATATCAGGAGGGCGGGTTATAAGTAGGTGAACATTGTTGGACTCTCGATAAGCCAATGGCTTCCTTGTCCACTTGCCATCTGGGCCTTTGGCTTGGATGGCAAATCTTGTTAAATCTTGTTAAAGACGAACAACGTCTGCATCGTTCGGTTTTGGTGCTGCAACCAGTGGTGACACCCAAGATGTTGGTTGTGTAACTCTCTCAATCACGTCCATGTCTTCGAGATGCTGTAGTTCGTCCATGACCTTCTGGCGGAGGTGAACATGTATTCTGCGGTGCTGTTGTGTCACTGGAGTCACCTCTGGATCGATGTGTATGTGTACTTGGACATTTGCCAGCTTGCCAAGTCCATTTAACCGGTCCGCGAACTCTTCTATGATGGATGTAGTTTCTGGGTCAGTTACAACTTTTCCAATCACAGCGCTCTCGTTGATTTTGATGAGGTTTAGTTTCTCCGCAGTGGCATGACCCATCAGGGTACCGTAATTTCCTTGAGCGACGTACACGTTTGTCACATGAGATTGTTGTTCAGTGGCGATAGTGCCCAGGAACATTCCTAGAAGTGGTAGTGGCTTTTCTTTCGATCCATATGAGTAGAGATTCTTGTCGGGTTGTTGTAGGTTGGTTCTCGGATTCAGTGTTTTTAGCATTGGTTCATCAATCACGTTGACAGAAGCACCAGAGTCACCGAGCATCTTTGTTGGTATCCCGTTCAGCTTAACCAGGAACACCGGTTTGTTGTTCGAAGATTTGTTAGTGGCGACTATGTACATGTAGTCGTCTTCCTTGTTGTCAACTTCTGTTACATCAAGATTATGAACCTGGTTATAAGCACGGTTATGCCTACCGCGATAGGTGTCTTGTCCTCGGCCTCGACCCCGATTTTGACCATGGGTGTTTGATTGTGGTTTGCGCTTCATACATTTGCTTGAAAAATGTCCGACAGTTCCGCAGTTGTGGCTAGTTTGTTTGTATGCAGGGCAGGACTGACGACCTCCCTCGTGCAGATATGATTGCCCACAATGGTAACATTTTGCACTGTGGTCGACTGAATGGCTACTTTTTGATTGGCTGGGCTGATGTCTTCTGAAATCGCCTCGGTGGTTGCCTCTTTGATTATTGTGACCTGTTTGCCTTCTTGTAAGTTGATTTACTGACATCTCGCTTCGCCATTATATCCCTTGGGCGTAGACGACAGCTCGATCCATAGCTTTGCCTGTCTTTATCAAGTCCTCTAGTGATATTGTCAGGTCAGGCAGTCCCTTAGTTCGCAGCTTTGAAGATATTGCATTTCTGTATGACTTGCGATTTTATTTCAGCTGAGAATAATACTAGTAAAATCGCATGTCGCTCCAAGCTTGCGAATTGGTCGAGAGTTTCGCTTTCTTCCTGCTTTCTTCCTGCTTGGCTGCTCTGAAGTTGAATAATTCGTACTCCCTCTGCACTTGTGGCGATTCGTGGTTGTTCAGCGCCTCTACTGATCGTGAATATATGTCGTTTGGAGGAAGGTTGTTGCCATCAATTGCAGGTGTTATGGTTATCGTCAGGACATCTTCATGCACATCATTGCCAGCGTAGTCCAACAATATAGCGAGATTTATATCTGGATCCGTCAGATTTATCGCCTTGTTGCGGTTTTCGAAGCGAAGCAAGGTTTGTGTGTCAAACGATGGAAACGCAGACAGCGATAGGCCTAAGCCTTCTGCCATGATCAGCTCCTGGTCTCAAAACACGAGAAATTGTGTTTAAATAGAAGGTTTACAAGCCGATAGCTTCAGTATGAGTGGTTATACTGCAAATGTACTGGTGTAGAACACTGAACTGTCAACGTCACTTCAGTATGAGTGGTTATATCTCAAGTGTTCTGGTGTAGGACACAATGCAACATTGTTCTATTATCGCTCACTCTTGTTTTTGTTTTGGATAAAAACCAAAAACTCCCTCCTTTCTAATCTGGCAGGTGGCGCCAGTGGGTATAACAGTTGTCTTTATCATCTATACTGGATACTACAGCCGTTTTGTGGCAATCAATGACGCATTCAGTTCTTTCCCGTCTATATGCAGCAGTGGTTTGCACAGTGAGCTCAGCCAGCATTCGTGTTCTGTGGCGTTTCCTGTTATTTTAGCATGATGGGACATCGCGGGTCAGATTAGTTGCATCGATGTGCTTTGTGGTCTGAGGATATTAGTGCCTTTCGTTATATACATCATACGAAAAGAACAAATAAGACCAATAATTGCTATCTTCTTACAAAGACGCGGAATCGTGTGGCCTTTTAAATTAAAGTCGGAATTAGTATAGCGGGTGCACGGTGCTTCCACATGCCATATATATTAATTGTTTAGAATAATCACTTAAAACGCCATTGACCCTACACAATATAATACTAAATTCTGCAAGTTTATCACGGTTTTCTGCCTTAATACAACATGACACTGATGGGGTTGTTGTATTATTCAGCACAATTCTAAAAGGCTAACGCAATTTAATAGTGACATTTATCTTAGCATTACCCTAAACCATAAAAAGAAGCACTATACGTGGCTATATTGGAGTTGGCGGTTTACGTCCCGGTGCTGGTTAGATGTAGTCCCAGTGCAGAACCTAGCAGTAGAACGAGTGTCCCTCTAATGTACACATGGGGCATGTTCTGACACAGGAAGGGATTATTATTTATTTTGCTCTGCTCTTCGTATCTTCCAGCGTCGCCGTAGCAACTTCGCGGATGACGTTCCAGGAATATTGAATATCGGAAGACTCGGTGTTCCTCGCACAGACAACGAACCGCAGAAAGTAGTCGCCTTTGCTGATAGATGCTGTCAGATACACCCGGCCGTCTTTGGTGAGGTTTGCCAGAAACAACTCGTTGAGTTCGTTGGAGCACTGCAAAACACAAATGAGATTAAGAACCACTGCATGAATGTCATCGTTTGATTGCCATGTCTACTTAACGGGGCATTTAAAATGGAAACTATCGAAACATCTATAATACAACGTATAACATTGCAAAATGTCGATATAAAACTAAATAAATAGGCTTTAAAGCATTATTTCCTGACACAATACTTCGAAACTTCTACTAAATTAGTTAATTCCCCAAAATAACGTGTTGTTAAATCTTGTTAAAATATTAAATAACTACACTTGTTTATAAAAAAAGTTGTAAACAATACCAGCAAACAATAACACGTACTTAACAAGATAAGATTTAACAAGATTGCAATCCAAGGCAAAATACCTAGATGGCACATGGACAAAGAAGCCATTGGCTAATCGAGAGTTATGGAATACTCAGTGCAATACAATATAATATATTATAATATTTCTACAACGCCTATATCATATGAAACCAGAGCTCAGAGGCGTTTCAACATATAAGGGTTAGTAGGCAAGGTTAATAATTTGCAATAATTTCCAAGTCGTCAGCAGTTTGCTGGAAACGTTAAGTAGCTATGGGGAAACGCATTGTTCAAAAATAGATCTTCAGCTGACGTGGAACCCAACTATACGTCCTGCTAGTTTCGCATAGACAGTTAGTGAATTCCATAGATCGGTGCAGACATAGAGAAAAGCCTTATTGAACTGGTCTTTCTTCAATTGTACGTTTGTACAAATGTGTTATTAAGTTTTGATGTAATTATCGGACGAACTATTAAATTATTTTTTACCGGATCCGGTAAAAATTCGGCGAAAAAAAGGCAAAGGTGGTCATGTCGTAGGTCTGCTCACACTACCGGAAGT
This sequence comes from Lamellibrachia satsuma, assembly GCA_033239005.1. NCBI lineage: Eukaryota > Metazoa > Annelida > Polychaeta > Sabellida > Siboglinidae > Lamellibrachia > Lamellibrachia satsuma. The sequence goes on along the minus strand of BSQZ01000022.1, from coordinate 3,486,990 downwards.
TACCCGGTCTAACGATCAAACTTAATTGATTTAACACAAATATGCAGTCTTTTATTAAGCAGACTACACACGCACGTACGCACGCGCGCGCGCACACACACACACACACACACACACACACACACACACACACACACACACACACACACACACTATATTATTGACGATACGACCGTAAACAACATATCATGAATGTCATTGTGGCATACCTTTCGAAGCTTGAAGCAGACGAGGCCGTGTGTGACGGGGTGTGTCACTTGGAATCTGTCGTCGGCTCTCACCAGTTTCTCAAACTCACGGGCTAGATCAACGTGCTACAACACAGGTCAAAGGTCGGGCCAGTATAATCAATATATGCATTTCAACCATAAATCTTAGGTTGTCCCTCGTCCTGAGAGTGACTTTTGCGCGTCCCTGCTCACGATTTTTTTTTAAATATTCTGTTTTGTTGCGCCTCTGAGCTCAGGTTCGAAATTAAACCCGCTGTTACCCTTTCTTTGAACAATGCCCAGTGTAGTTATTATGTATAGCTGTCCACAACGCTACGTGAAAAACTACGTACAACTGTCTAAAAGTTATGTCATTGACGAAGGCAAGGCGTCGCTACACGTTAACAATAGTTAGGGAATAACACACTGTTTGTTGATGTCACGAGAGTGTCACCAGCCATATAACGTTGATATTATGTGGCTGGTGACACTCGAGTGACATCAACAAACAGTGTGCTATTCCCGTTTTATAAAGGTGAATTAATATTTGAGCATACTTGTTTACTTCCTACATTTGCAAATATGCTGCTGGGCCAGTTTCCCGAAGCATTTCTAATGTTCGAAGGAAATAATACCGACGTTTGACGCAGATTGCGTAAATCAGAACAATTACAGAAACAAAAAATCGTTTGAACAATCGCGCGTCTGGGCCAACGCGCGTATTCGGTCGCGTTCGAAATGATTCAAACGTGAGATGGATTCTCTGAACGATGCTGCTGTGGTGTGTTATACGGGTTGATATATCACGGTAAAATGCTCTAGATCAACCAGGTAGTCTTAGTACCGTGATACATCCATCCAGATAATGCACGGCAGCCTAGTTCTTAGAAACCTATGTTATACGTTTGTGAACGTCGATGAGATATCAGAGCGGCTAGTCGTTGTATAACTTCCAGTATTACGTTGCCATCGCGAGAAATATTGACTGGCAGCACCAAGTATGAATGCATATGGGGACATTTTTGTAAAAAGTAGTGTATCTTGAAGTTAGGTAAACACGAGCGACCAAATTACCCCCCCCCTGGGAATTTTTGCTAGTCAATATAATAAAGAAGGCGACGTATGTGTGACGTATATAAACGTGAGACTAACTGGCAGCATCACGCACGGAACACACCTTTCTGATATATGCCTGCAGGCCTTTGACGCCATATAGCCGCAACACAAACCACAACTTGAGGGAGCGGAACTTTCGACCAAGTGGAATTTCCCAGTGCTGGAAAGCAACAATTATGTCCACATTAGTAGTAAAGTAGTAGTAGTAGTAGTAGTAGTAGTTTATCCAACCTTTTTATTACTCAACAACGACAATATGTTCACTTATTTATAAAAGTTCATTATGTGACTTTAAATATACCTTTTGCTCGTGTACGCGCACCCACACACACGCACGAACAAAAAGTGAATACTAACAAAGAAATCGGTGGCGTCGTCCTCGTGTTTATGACTGAACATAATTTCCTTCACGCTGAAAGCATCGATGGGGTGACTCGAGTCTTTGTACCTACAATATATTTAGATAGATAGATAGATAGATAGATAGGTAGATACTCTGTATTTTCCTCGTTCAATTCCCAATATGGTTATATTGATGTGATAGATGCGAAGGAGAGAGACGCACATACATTAATTCACTAAATCAGCAAGGATTTTGTTTTAAAAAATCGTATTCGATGCACAAATCATAATGTATATTTACGTGGCGGGGGAATCACATGTTCCGTATTTTAGAAGCTGAAAACGAAACGACACTCGCTGCAAAAGATGCACTTACCACAAGGCGGAACAATCAAAGCTTGTCAGCAGCCACTTGTGGGGGTTGAAGTAGAATGAATCGGCGAACTGAAAAGCACATATACAAGTACGACAAACTATTGCTTGTAAATATACCTTACGTTGGTATTTAGGGAAGCATACTTAAGACAAGGACGGTGTATAAAACTAGATTTGTTAGCCTATAAGTAAAACTTCGAGTGGAACCAAATGTACCGCCCTGAGTCACGTCCACCAATAACGTAGAGCGAAACAAACGTCATGGTTTTGGAGTTATGCACCTAACTAAGTAAACTAACAATTTGCAACTGCAATAAAGAATATAATGCTAGTGGTTGTCTCAATAATAAAGCAAACGATTTGCAAAAGTGCTGAATAGTTGATCATATTGTATTATAATAAATAATAAAAGCCTAGATTATATTAGATAAGTTAAAAAGATACTAAAAAGTTAAAGAAACCTAAAATAAACAAAACTATATATTAATAAAACTGTATGCATGAATAATACCAAGGTTAAATGAGATCTGATTAAAATAGTTTAAGAACAGAAATGTCTTCAATAATTTTCCAAACTGCCTGGTGTTCTGGATCGCGCGTAGTTCCAGTGGCAGAGAGTTCCACAGTGTCGGCCCAGCACAAGCAAACGCCCGGCGACCATATTTGGCGGCCATATTCGCAATTGCGGCCATGTTATATATTGTTCACACTGGTCCCCACGTTGGGTGTAAATCATTTCTGATCTTGTAAAAAATAAAGTACATATCCATTGTATTGTCCACCAATTTCCATGCTTCTGTCATGAAAAATACCCGTATATATCTTGGAAATGGAGGTCATTTAGCAATAATTTTATTGGAGTTCCCATTGGTTCCTACGTTGGGTACCAGTCATTTCTGATTCTATATATAATGAAGTACATGTAAACAAAATGTCATGCTTCTATCGTGATTTCAACAATTCTCCAATATTTGGCCGTATATCGGCTGTAACATTAATTAAATACGAAAACAAACCAAACTCCCAATCAAGCGAGCTGCTAAGTCAGCAAGGTAAGCAAACTCCAAACTATGTCGCATAAGTTGCGTTTATGCGCAATCAGCATGGTCATTGGTAAGTGCAGGACTAGGTGCTTACAACTAGATTTGTATTTGGTGAGCGAACATTGCCAGAATACAAGCATTCGTAATGTAGGGTTATGTGGCCGTATAACGGCTGTACTATTAAGTGTCGTTGACCGAAATCGAAGGGTTGGCAGGTATATATGAAAACAACGGAAACTCTCAATCAAGCGAGTTGCTAAGTCAAAACAGCATGTTCATATCATATTGGCAAGTGAATGACTATTTGCTTAAAACTAGATTTGTATTTGGTGAGCGAACATTGGCAGAATACAGGCATTCGTAATGTAGGGTTATGTAACAGTATGGCGCGGCCAATGAAATTAAGATGCTGTGTGTTCAACAAGGTTTGCATAGTAAATCTTAATTGTAGTTCCAAATGTTTATTGTTTTGCACCTTTTGTAGGTGCATATGCTCAAAGCCATGAATTTTGATTTCCTATAATAATGTTTAACATTTTACCTCAACTCCGTCTAGAAGCGGCCGAAACTCAGGACAGATGAAAGAGGCTCCGACGTAGGCCGCGTCTACGTGAAGCCAGACACCCGCCTTCTTGCCTGTGTAAACCGATTAAACCATTAGCTCCCGTGTTTAGCGACTTAATGTTGTCATAAGAACCCAAATAAATGTACTTGTTAAAGCAGGTCAGTGAAATGTTATATCTTCTTGCCTGGCAAACGTTAATTGGTAATATATAGGCAATATTATTGCTTACCATTAATTCATGTTGTTATAGTCTATGTCTATGCATACGTCTATTTCTCTGCCTATATGATAATCGGCAAGAACCCGACGTTATTACGCCAAAATGGGACTGAGTGCTAAACCACTGCACAGAATTTAGATATATTATATATAATATATATATATATATATATATATATATATATATATATATATATATATATATATATATATATATATATATATATATATATATATATATATATATATATATATATATATATATGTATATATATATGTATATATATGTATATATATATATATATATATATATATATATATATATATATATATATATATATATATATATATATATATATATATATATATATATATATATATATATATATATATATATATATATATATATTGTATAATATATTATAATATATATAATATATATATATATATATATATATATATATATATATATATATATATATATATATATATATATAATATACAGTTGGTGCCAAATGAGTCGCCTCTAGACACATGCTGGCAGATCTAAATTCCATGCAGTGCTTTAATAATGGCGTAGTAACCTCCGGGTTCTTGTCGATTATCTTATATACATAGACATAAACATAGACATAGACTATAACAATATGAATTAATGGTAAGCAATAATATTGGCTATATGTTACCAAAAATAAGTGGCTAAACTGTGGTGTTGGGGTACTTACATACGGTTCCAATCTGCTTGAGGTCGTCAAACGCGCACGTCGCTGTCGTTCCCAGAGTAGCTGCACACTGGACGCAAACACGAGTCTCATATACATGTGTGTTTGAGTGTATGTGTGTGTGTGTGTGTGTGTGTGTGTGTGTGTGAGTGCGTGCGTGCGTGCGTGCGTGCGTGCGTGCGTGCGTGCGTGCGTGTATCTAAGTGAATATATGTAAGTGTATGTACGTACGTACATATATATGTATGCATATAATTGTATGAAAGAATATGAATGTACCTATGTATGTATGTTTATATTTATGTATATATGTACGTACGTAAGTCTTCGCGCAGTAAATGCAGTGTGGCTGATTGCGTACAAGAGAAACCGAGTTGGTGTTGGAATGAACAGGTCTGTTAGGGTTAGGTGTTTTGTGGGGTCATAAGGCATGAATTTCCCGCTATGTAAGATCTAAAATTGTGTAAGCTACAAGATGGAATGTCTTACATAAAATGGAATCAGGCCTTTCTTCACGTCGCTGGCGATAGCTTTGGCCAATGCTGGTCCGGTCATCTCTTCCTTGTCGTTTGACTCCACCTTGTGGAATCGAATTGCCCCAAAGATGCATGCTTTTTGCATAGACAAATGAACCTAAAACAAGCTTCGCCTTGTAACGTAGTGGTCTTCTCATAACTAAGTAATATGTGACATGTGACATGTTCTCAGTCTACCAAGCACTCTTTCCGGGTGGAAAATTAATTCCGGGTTTGTAAGACGAGGAAAGTCAACGTATTTAATTTAATCTTGAAGGCATACTTTGGTGTGACTCGTGATTCGCCAATAGAAGTAGTAGCTGTTGAGAATCTTGGCGGAGCAGAACGGACTGCAGGGCCCACGGGCGTGTGGATACGGCCTGGCTCCCATAAATCATGTTCCAGCCATGGGTTAAATAGTCGGCGATTGGATGAGTCCCCGTGGACCCAAAGGGAAACCATCTGGGGAGATGAACGTGCACTAAAAAAACCTTTTGTTTCAGCAAGCCTGACTGTGGTATTCAGGTTGTCTGTGGATCGTATGTTGTTTCTAGTGAGAGAATTTCCCTAGTGGTCTGTGGAAACTGACTTCAGTTCTTGAAGGGCTAGCGACCCTATCCCATTTTGCTACGAAGAAACAAAGAGAATATAACCGGACGGATAAACGGAAAACTGACCTAGTGCATGAAAAACTATAATGGAAATTGGAAATGTTGCTTGTGAACTTTGGAGGCCTTCGCTCCAACAAATTCAAATTTGAGACAAGGATTGCTGAAGCTGATCCTAAGCCTGATTTGATTATGATAACAGAGTCTAAATTAGACAGCGTCATTGCAGACGGTGATCGGAACATCAACTTGATGCTACTGACTGTCAAAACAAGATAGGGAAGATGAGAATGAATGTGGTGCCTGCCTCATCTACTACAAGAAGAATATCCCTGTAAAAAGAATGAGGTATTTGGAACCACCCGACTGCGAGATGACAATTGTCTCAGTCGAGCTAAAATCAATTTCTCCACTAGAGACCTCCAAACATAGAAAATGATGCTATACAATAGTATAAGAAGAAACTTGACGACATCAGAACCAAAACTACGGCAACGGCAACAATCATCGCTGGTGACTATAGACCATAATTCAAGGGTGGCTGGAAAGTAAAACAAGAACAACTAGTAATGGGCGCCACCCACATCAAATGGAATAGACTTGATCTCATCTTGAGTGAAAAACCAAGTATACGTTCACCAGTTAGTATTGAATGCCAGATAGGTAAATCTGATCACTACCTACTGACTACCACGCTAAGTGTCTCCGAGAGATGGAATAGGTACTTCAACGTACAACATGGTTATGCTAAAAGGCAGAGTGGTATGGCCTAATGGATGAACTTGGTGGAACAAACTGAAAGAACATTATAAAAACGAATGACCCGGAAGGTTCTGGTACAAAATTAACTGAAGCAATCAAGAAAACCATGGAAAACCATATCCCCAGGTGCACGGTTAGATCCCAGGGAAAAAAGAATGGTACAATGAAGCACGTGATATAGCACTCAACAAGAAACTCAGAACCTAGCGGCAATACATGTCCGACAAGACACCAGATGGCAGGGTCAGATATAATCTAGCCCAAAACACAAGTATAAGTGTATCCAGCCCAAAACCCATGCACTTACACCACTCGGAAAGCAAAGACAGAACACAGGGCAAGAGTGACGACACATGTGACAACTTAACTAAAGACACGGAGCAAAAGCTGGTGGTGAACTGCGAAAAAATGGATGGGACAGGGTGGCAAATGTGACATACCACTTTTCTTAGTAATTATCAGAACTTGGTTAATTCAACATACAAAGCTGAATATTTTCTTTGCTAAGAAATCAACAATACCTGAAGCAGAAAAGGAAACGCCAATCCCCCATGTGTACAGGAAAACAAGTGCATTTTGGCCAAGAAAAGTAAAATAATCTACAGAAGCTTGACATCGAAAAGGCAAATGGACCAGACTCAATCCCAGCTAGAGTCTTTAAATAACTATTGACCAATATCACTGCTCAGCATTCCATTCGGAAAACAATGACAGAACACAAAGCAGGAGTGACGAAAAAAATGAAAACCTAACTAAAGAAACGGAGCAAAAGCTGGCGGTGGACTGCGAAAAGATGGGACAGGGTGGAAAATGTGACATATCACTCCCATTAGTAATGATTATAACTTGGTTACTTCAACATAGAAAGCTGAATGTTTTCTTTGTTAAGAAGTCAACAATATATGAAACAGAAAACCAAATACCAGTCCCCAGGAAAACAAGTGTATTATGTTTTGGCCAAAGAAAGTAAAACAATCCACATAAGTATGGCACAAACTGGAATCCATAGGAATACAGGGAAAGCTGCTATCCTGGCTAAATGACTACCTGAAGGACAGAGTTCTGAAAGTTGTCATCAATGGAATATGCTCTGGTGCCAAGTCCATCAACACAGGGGTTCCCCGTGGATCCATTCTACGACTTATTCATTATATTCATCGATGACATGCCAGACAAAATACATAACCATGCTGTCCTCTATGCCGATGACGCATCAGTCTTTGTACAGTAGACAACTTCGGGTATGGCAAATATGACAAGCTCACTGAACGATGATCTGCTGCATAATAAAACAAGGGCAGATAATTGGAACGTGATCTTTGGAGCAGCCAAACATCAGAACGTAACTGTATCAAGAAAAATGCAGAAACCGGCTACCCCTCACCCACATTTGTGAACGCTGTCTTGTCAGAAGTGGACACCTCTATCCGGAAAGAATTGTCCTGGACACACTTTGTAGACAAGATGGCCAAGGATGCAAGAAAGCGACTTGGCGTCTTGAAAATAGTTTCACCTTGCTTGAACCAAAACCAGCGGGCTATGATCCACAATAGCATAGTGATATCCAAGATGGAACATGTCTGATCTGTATGGGTGGCAGCCTCCGAAACATCGCTAGAGGCGAGCTGTCAAAACTATAGCTATGCCAGAAGCTTCTCTGAGCAGGACTGCCAAATAACCACTTGCACAAAGGAGACAAGTTGGTGCACTCACCGTGTTCCACCGGATATACCATGGAGATGCACCATCACTACTCAATAGCATGTTACCTCCTCCTCAAGTAGTGCGAAGAGCCGCCAGGGCATCAACATATCGCCACACAGCTGCTGTGGCAATTCCACCCTCAAACACGGCTGGCCATAAGAGAACATCCTTATCAACTGCCTCCTACCTCAGGAATAACCTCCCAGAGGAAATATTTGCAACCAGGGAAAGAGACGGTCCAAATACCTAAGGTTTACTGCAGGCCCATTAGGTCCGAGGATAGGTGAGGCATGGCACTGAGCTTTCCACACTAATTTAATTACACTATTGAAGACGGTTGTGCGTTGCTTCACCTGGTCGGAGGAGTAGGCCACCAGTCTAGAGAATACTTCGCCATCAACGCCACTGCTGACGTTGCCTTTAACGGAGACAGTGATGTTGGCATTCTTCTGTGACAGCTTGCGGTTACGGGCTGTTAGCAGTGTAATCAATGTGCACTCGCTGCCGGAGCTCTGCGAACAATCGAGTGTCAAGATTAAATGTAGAACATTTATTTAAACAAATCAGTTTGTAATACAATTTAAACAGAGACAGCTTATAAGTGAACCTCTTGAAAAGAGTAACATTTAAGTAAAATACATATAAAGTCGTGTTACTCCCTTGCTACTTTATTTATACAACATTTCTTCATAAAATTTCATTAAAATGGTTAGAAGCACTTGATACTGATGACCATCACTATATGACACTTGCAAATAAGTTGATATGTTACCAGAGCTGGAAGATACCGTAAGACAATGCTATACAACGAACAAACCATAAGAAAGCGCCACAGAGAAAGAAATAATTACGCTACGATTACTGAATGAAGCCATGTCCACTGGGATACCGATAAGACGTCGATCATTATAGATCACAGTGGAGAGGGCTTTCAATGAATTAATTACTCATGCGTGAATAACAAACCGCCGCACGAAACTTCCGGCACCCGAGAAAGAAGTGCAGATTTTACACCAATTGTTTCTGAGCATAAATTGGGGATGGTCACAATACTTACCTGGATGATGCCTCCTCCCTTTCCCTCGGAGAGGAACTCCGAAGGAAGCTGCAGCATCTTTCCCAGCCAATCCATCACGATGACCTCAAGTTCCGTCGATGCGGGACAAGCCATCTGTAGCATATACATTATAATGGTAACGTTTTTGACCTTGTTGCACTTCCAAATTATTGTTGTTGCTGCGAATATTTAAAACTGGGTGCAATAGGATGACCGTACAATGCGCTTTCTACGATGAACAAAGCATTAGTGGACTTGCTCTTACGTGTGTTAGTCATGATATCACGTTGAACCACGACGTTGTCATTGATAAATTCGCTTTGTGAAATCGCCGCCTAAAGTTTAATTCGTCCCTATTAGGTAGTTCACTAATCGACCTGCGTTTCCTGCATTGGAACACAAACGGATTCATTAAAAGGTAACGTATGAGTATTATTTTATAATGCTCTTCTATTCTTTTTTATCATCAATTTCGTTTGCATTGATTCTGTCTAACTGTACATCGCAATCTACAGCTTACTTTCTATCTCGCCTTGGTTCTCATCGTACCCCCATGAAAGAACTCACCCAATTGAATCCAATGGAGCCTAAACCTTCAGAAAGAAGATTGCCGCATATGCTCGGATAACACTGCGCAACCGGGAAGTAGGCGTGAAAATTCGGACTCTGCCAGTGGGTCAACTATAACATACACAACCAACCTGTGTCTAGTCTAGGGCAATGCAAGTTATAATTAGTAATATGCACAGCCTGTTTAATAACGGAGTGCGTGCTATTGTTAAAATCATCGAACAATCGTCAAAATCATTTGCGGCAGAAGTAGCAACACCAGCAGCTGTGACTGTAGCAAGAGTAGATATAGCGGTAGCAGTAGGAGTTTTGCGAATGTTTTACCACAGAACATATCCTGCAACACGAAACACGAGTGGCTATGTCGTGTAAGCTACTCACCCCTGGCATTATGACGCGCTCGATGTCCCCAAACACGTCTTCCCACTTCTCCGGGTCGTCTGGAGCGGTTTCAGGAACGAGAGCCTTCATGTAGCCGGGTTCAACGTTCGGCAGGGGGCGCCTCTGTCGAATGTCATCGAGGTAACCAGTGACGAAGTCGGCGACTTCTTTCGCGTGTCGTCGGAACTCTTCTGAATCCATTGCTCCTATTGATAATGCCTGAATGTTGTGGGTAAAAAAAGAAAAATAAGCAAATTGTACTTAAAGAAACCGCAGCTGAACTCTCCCCGGCAGTAAACCTCCTATTCCAGGCCTCCATCCAACAAGGAACCCCCTCTGATTGACAAAAACAAATATCGTCCCCGCATTTAAAAAAGGTGACAGAGGCAAAACTGAAAATTACCGCACCATCTCCCTGACTTCTGTCCTCAGCAAACTCCTTGAACACATAATCCGTTCCCGTATCATGTCCCATTTCGACTCCCACTACATCCTCACAGAAGCGCAACATGGCTTCAGGAAGCGCAGATCTACGGAAACACTCCTCCTATTAATAGTACATGACCTGGCTCTTACACTCGAAGAGGGCGGCCATATGGACTGCGATCCCCTCGACTATTCAAAGGCATTTAATAAAGTGCCTCATAAAAGACTGCTGTGAAAATTACATTACTACGGTGTCCGGGGCCCTACACGGGAATGGATCAAATCATTCCCACACAAACGCACGCAGCAAATCCTAGTAAACGGTAAATCCTCCAAACAAGCCCCAGTTCTATTAGGTGTCCCTCAAGGCACAATGTTGGGTCCGCTGATTTTTCTCGCATACGTCAGTGGCATGCCTGCCTGTGTGTTATCGAACATCAAACTGTTCGCAGGATCAGCAGCGGAGAAAATCACTAGACCGTCGTCAAATTCTGTGTTGGTCTTCTTGTTTTGCACTAACACAAACCTTGTTAGCAAAGTGGATGTGGTTCCGGGAATGAGTGATCATCTTGCGATTATCACCATGCTTGATGTTCGACCAAAACCGTAACTGAGAGGTATACAGGTATAAGTCAGCAAACTGTGTTGGTCTTAGGCTAGTTATGGCTGAATATGCCACTCAATTCATGACAGGAAATCCTTCATCCAGATCAACTGATGAGAACTGACAAGCATTCAAGGATGCATTACACTGAGCCATCATTATACATGTCCCAACGAAGAGCTCCAAAACGAAACTTGACTTTCCCTGGATCACCCGCGATATTAGAAGTGAAACCCGTAAGAAGGACATGTACTGCCGCAAAGCCAGAAACTCCAAGAAACAAGATTTAACAAGATCTGCCATCCATGCCAAAGGCCCAGCTGGCAAGAGGAAACGGCAGCCACTGGCCTATCAAGAGTCAAAAAAATTTCATCTACGTGTAACCCGCCCATTCGTTTATTGTCCTCTGTGAGAACGAATACTTCCTGATATCGAACCTACACTGATCCTTTACTATTTTTACCTCATGTCCTCTAGTTCTATTATCTTTCTTGTATGAGAAAACCATATTTCGATCAATATTTTCATACCCATTCAATATCTTAAAAATGTCAATCTGATCTCCTCTTAACCTCCTTGTCTCTAGTGTTATTGAACCACATTCTTTTAGGCGTTTTTCATAACTAATAGCTCTCAGTTTTAGAATACTTTTAGTTGCTCTCCTCTGTATTCTTTCAAGCGTATCTATATCCTTCGTACGATAGTGTAAACAGTATTCTAAATGAGATCTAACTATTGCTTTATACGGAGGTATAATTAGCCTTTTCGTTGTTGTAAATGTTTTCCCAATTAACCCAAGAATTTGATTACCCTTTGAAGCTGCAATTACACACTGTTCTGAAACTTTCATATCAGCACTTATTGTTATTCCTAAGTCATTTATTTTACACTAGTACATAGAGCAGTGTCTCTCATATTATAATTTATATCCAAGTTCCCATGAACTATTTCCCTGGATATGGTGAGGTAAATGTTAGCGTGTATATAGACAGATGGCATAAACAAGTTATGCAAAAGTCAGTGTCAGAACGAGGGACAACCGAACATTTATAGTGGAAATGCAATTTGGAATAGATATGTCTTGAGTTTTTTTTCGGAAAATAGCAATAGTTTCAGATGTTTTCAAAGTGATAGGGAGTTCATTCCAGACCCTAGGCGTAGCGACAGAGATAGCACGTTTACCCACGTAAAGTTTTGTTTTAGGTACAATAAATTGTTGTGAAATTGATGATCTTAGCTTATGCAATAATTTTCTCAAGTCTCAAGTAGTTATACTCCAAACAGCCCAATCTTGAGCTAACGCAGGAGTTTAGACCAACGGCTTTTACTGTCTCTTCCGAAAAACACGGGCAAAGTGGAGTGAACGAAATTGCCCAAGCTTCGAAACGGCGGAGGTGGAATCGAACCACCGTCCTCTCGATCGACAGGCGGGTGCTCTAACCATTAGACCACCGCTCCCCTCTGATTGTACCCATGATGTTCTAGCTTTTGGCGTGGTACATTATAGTAAAAGGGGTATTAACGTAATGGGACCGTCGGTAGATGTTTATTAATTTTGATTGGCTGACGCCGACGTTGTGATGTGGTGGGAAAGTTACCAAGCGATGGGTATAAGACGCTAAGAAAAATGTTTTTAGGAGAGGGACCAGAACACACAAATGCGGAAGTAAAGTTCCAAAGATGATGTCCGACAAGGCCCGGTATGATGAGTGCGCGGTTAATAGCGAAGTCGCAACCCCTTTACAACTTTGCTCGCGTTGATAACGGCGAGTGAAAACCCAGACAACACAATGCCACGCCGGTAATTACAGCGCATTGTTTGACTGTGTGCGTTGACCGTCTGCATCGGCCGCATTTCGTTTTCTGCTGCCAACTGACTGCTTGCGACTGTTCAGCTATCTCTCCGTGTACGACAACAGTGCGTCCGCATGAGCCATCTTCACGACACGTTCGTTGTCTACACGTCATGTTGACGGCCGACTTACAGAGCGTTCAGCCGACTGTTCAGCTGCCTTCCTCGCGCGCGCGACACCAATGCGTCCGCATGAGCTGTCATCACGACACATTCGCCGTCTCCACGACATATTGACGGCTGGCCGACTGTGCGTCCAGCCGACCGTTCAGCTGTCTTCCCAGCGTGCGAAACCAGAGCGTCCGCGTCAGCCGTCGTCACGACACGTCGCCGTCTCCACGCCCTATTGACATCCGGCTTAATGATCGTCTGCGTATTCAACTGGCGGTGAGATAATACGACCGACGGCCACATCAGTTATCGGCTTACTTAACTAAGCAGATTGACGCGAAGGGAATTGTTGACTTTGTACGTCATAGGGCAAGCTTGTGTGACTATGTTTGTTTTCGGAACATTGTATTATAAGTGCACAATACGCCTTTCTGCTTGTAACGCATTCCTTTAAACTGATGTCTGTGTTACTTTCTTGAAGGGAAATAGCCTCAACAGTGAAAGTTACAGTAAACGTCGTTTTGTTTGTTTGTTTTGAGGGTATTGCCAACTTGTTCTAGAGTTAATGTTCGGCGAGTGCTGTCTTGCGAAAAGCCTTGGTTGCCTACACAAATTATAAGTTAACTTGTGAATAGCTATGCAATGTTTGCACTAAAACACTCCAGTATCAAACATTCAAATAACATGATATCATATACAACATGTATGTCATTGGAATCTCTATACTACACACATTACGAAGGTACATATCAAAATGCATCTGCTACCAGATTTATAACAGAAAACGACTTTAAACACTCCTTTAGCACCCTCTACTATTCAAAGTTGCGAAAATAAAGCTGTTTGCCTGGCCCTATGCTGTCACCAATAAAAATCAACACACTCGACTGTATCTAAAATTATTTGTTCTTCACCATAATTAGGTTATAATACAATGATAAACTACATCAGTAGACAACTAGTTTTGCAACGGTACCAAATATAATTATAATAACTTAATACCCAGAATCGCAGTGCGGGTTCAGAGCAGGAAGATCCATCATAGATATGACCTTCTCAGTACGCCAGCTCCAGGAAAAGTGCAGAGAACAGGGAATGCCCCTCTACGTGGCGTTCATTGACTTAACCAAGGCCTTCGATCTTGTCAGCAGGAAGGGACTCTTCCGCCTAATTGAGAAGATCGGATGCCCTCCCAAGCTACGCAGCATGGTGGTCTCCTTCCTCCTATGAGAACATGAAGGGTACAGTTGTGTACGATGGTTCGACATCGGAGCCCTTCCCTGTCAGCAGCGGTGTCAAGCAAGGCTGTGTCCTTGCTCCAACATTGTTTGGGATCTTCTTCTCCCTCCTTCTGTCATATGCCTTCGACTCTTCCTCAGACGGTATCTACCTGCACACCAGATCTGATGGGAAGCTGTTCAACCTGGCACGTCTGCGTGCCAAAACAAAGGTGACAGAGGTATACGTCAGGGAGATGCTGTTTGCAGATGATGCAGCGCTCACTGCCCACTCAGGAGAGGCCCTTCAGAGGCTGGTCGATCGCTTTGCACATGCCTGCAGTGAGATTGGACTCACAATCAGCCTGAAGAAGACGAACGTCGTTGCATGGGATGCCAGCAAAGTCCCCTCCGTCAAGATCAATGACTACACCCTGGAGGTAGTAGAAGACTTTACATACCTCGGGTCAAACATCTCTAACAATCTTTCGCTGGACACGGAGATAAACAGGCGCATCGAAAAGCCGCATGCACTATGGCCAAGCTGACCAAAAGAGTATGGGAAAATAAGAGGCTCACTGAGAACACCAAGATGAGAATCTACCAGGCCTGTGTGTTGGGCACCCTCCTCTATGGCAGCGAATCGTGGACAGCATACATGTGCCAGGAGCGCCGTCTCAACACCTTCCACATGCGGTGCCTCAAGCGTATCCTCGGCATCACATGGCAGGATCTTATCCCCTAAAGAGACATACTGGACCGTGCCAGGATCCGCAGCATGCATTCACTGCTGAGCCAGAGACACCTGTGCTGGTTGGGCTATGTGCGTCGCATGGAGGACGGCCGCTTGCCGAAAGACATCCTCTATGGACAACTCACCAGTGGCGCGAGGCCAGTGGGACGACCAGTCCTCAGATCCAGGGATGCCTGCAATCGTGACATGAAGGCCTGTGACATCAGCCCCAAAGACTGGGAAGCAGTGGCCGAAGACCGCACTGCTTGGCGTCAGGCAACACACAGAGGCATTGAAAGGGCAGATGAAAGGAGACACCAGCATGCGGCGGAGAAGAGGATGCGGCGAAAACAAAAAGCAGCACTACCACCAATGTCATCCTGTTTCGTCTGCTTTGGCTGCGGCAAGGACTGCCACTCAAGAATCGGCCTTCACAGCCACAGTGGACGCTGCCAAAATTTGAAAATTTGACAAATTGACAACGGGGCGCATCAGCATCGTCTCTTCGAGACTACGCTCTGCCTATATATATACTATATAAACATAATAAAATTTTATTGATTTGTTAATCAGTTGGAAACAAAATATTTCCGATCTCGAGATTAACCACCGTACACGCCACTAGCACGACGCTTACCAAAATTACAATCGCTATGTGACTAAAGTAAACAAGATAATTATATACAACCTCACACGATCTCCGATCTGTGACATTAACCCGGGCTTTTAAGAATAAGCTTGTAAAATAAAACAACATAATCCACATCTAATATACACATTCATGTGAAACGAACACAACGCAACTGTACTGATGCTAATGTAATCACATTGTTGTTTACGTGACAACAAAAGATAACTACTACTTAGCTCAAGTATAGCAAAAAGTCTTTAAAAATTGGATTCCTTCGATAGGGACAGTCGCATAATAACAATCTCTTACGGTGGACTGTCTAGTATATAACATGCACATGTACGTTTACATTCTGAATGAAAAGTCATCAGTCGAACTGTCATTCTGTCAACCTACTTAATGGCTCTGCTGAGAAAATCAGCGAAACTTTAGTGGAGAGTATGCAATTCCACCGACATTCGCAGTCTTACGTTCCACGCGGCTGACTCACACAGGCCCTTCACTTGACACCCGGGACCCCACGCTGGGATCCCTTCTGTGTCCACTCTACTTCACCGTGATATGCTCGCTGAAATGATCACACGTGTATCCAATCTCTTTTTATACTCCTTGTTTCTGAGATATCACATGACACTTGTGCACCAATCACCGTCTCCTGGTTTGGTCCACTAAGAAAGCGCCCCTAAATCGGGTAATACTCCAGTCCTTGCCTTCCTAATATGCACAATTTTCTAAGACAAAACAAACCCATGCCGTCCACAGACACGGGCAGGTTAAAGCAAACAAATTACATAATATTGGTCGGCTCCAACGAAGATCGATGCATTCATTCATACTTGAAAGGTTTAACTAATACATAAAGAAACAGGAAGTAGTATTCTGAAAACAAAGCAGAAATGCTACATCACCGCGCGCTAAGAATACATTACCAGAGCTTCGCAGCAAAAAGTTATTTACACTCATAACATCATAATTCTGTCCACTAATCACACAATGCCACTATATACAATACGGCTTGCAACAACTCAAATGACCAGTTCTTGGTACACTTTATACCACACAAAATTACATTACGTTGTCCAACTAACTTGATAACACCTGCATTTATTCCAAGTGGCTGAAGTAGTCTGCTCCTACCATATCAATCCCGGTGACGGACCCTACCCGGAAACGATGGGTTGGACTTTCAGAGCCCACCGCATTACGCAGTCGGCTGTCAATTTCGCAGTGTTCAGAAATCTGAGGGATCATTGATCACACTGCACAACAAAACTTTGGCCAAACAATTACAGTCCTTATGCAATTCCCAAACAATCTCTCTCTACTACGGAGTATCGCCTTTGCTTGGGGGAGAGCTACTTGCAAACAAAAGCTACGGGAAACAACGTTCCGTGCACACCCTGGTCCCTGGAGCTGCATCACTCCCAGTCCTATTTCAGACGCGTTTGTGCGTAAGATAAAACGCCTATTCATGTCGGGCAAATTAAGTATATGTGAGTTACATAGGGCCTGCTTTAGTTGATTGAACGATTTTATTGATTTTGAATGGATGCCCTCTCGTTGCAGACCGTTCGTTCTCTGTGACAAAGAAATCCGCAGAAAGTATGCTCTCTAACCGTTGAATATTATGAACGCAGTAGTCCAGATGGGGGTCTTAAAAGGCGTCATCTTTTCGCACTGACCAAAGGTGGCTAGGAAGATCTTTCCTTAGGACAATTTTGTTTAACTTTCGACTGCGGTGGATCATCGCCAGTTCCTTCTCGTGATCCATTTCCATCTCATGTTCTTTCTGGCTCGCCCCCTTCTCTCTCTCTTTAATTTCGGCCTGGAGTTTTACCTTCTCAAATTCCTCCTTCGCTTGGCGCTCTGCTTCTTCCTTCGTTTGTGCCCGAGCAGCCTGGCGTTCAGCTCCTGTTCTTCCCGAACAAATGCCTGAAGTTCAGGACCTGCGACACCCAACTTCCTCCCGCCTACCTCGATCAGTTGCGTCAAATCCATGTTTACAAATAAGTGTTCAACATGAAACAATTACTGAGTGGGTAATACATATAAATAAAACACACATTTGACAACAAATAAGTGCAAGCTGCACTCTAGTACTCCTCTTAATCTGTTACAAGATTAAATCAGAAAATCTCTCTTAGATTTCTGAGTCGCCGTAGTAAAGAACAACACACTGTAATCACATGGGACTTCTATACACCCAACGCCTAACTGGTAAATCCAACAAGATAAACAATATCATACATCATTACAATCTAACATTCAAAGTAACACAATTTCCACATACCTTAATTTCAGCGAATGGTTCCTTGTTGCCGCAATAAACAAGTCTACCGAATCTAGCGTGCGAAAATGCACAATTAAATTTAGAGCGAACAAAATTAAGGTCCAAACAACATGTGGGCAGTAACGACAAGGGCCGTGTAAATTACCCTACACTAAAGCCTAGTGGAATAGATGCAGGTTTCGTCTCTACCCACAAAAACACATTTGTACTATGTCAAAGCACAGAATATTTCAAAGACAGTCCTTTGTTGTCATGTCACTGGTGCCCCCTGCCATTCACAGCGTTGAGCGAAAAGTTTTATGATCCCCCGTCGAAGACTCAATTCCGGAAGACAACCCCCCGTTATTTCACAGATTGGCGGGGTTTCAGCTCACTAGTTTGGCTCAAGTCTAGTTGGGATGCCCTATTTCTATAATTCAACGCTCGTGAATGGTAATTGCACAAGTGAACAAGAAAACAAATACATACTCGGACGACACCTCTTCTGGTGGCTGCATACTGGATAATGTTGGAGCTTTGTAAAATGACGTAGTTTCGGGCTTTCATGCCAGGCAGCCCGTGGAAAGTTATTGCTGGGTACTACGTCATGGGCGTCATGCATGACAGGATCGTTTATTTCTACCTGTTGCTATGAAAAAAGCGTTCTAAACGGGCTAATTATTTTCATTATTCAGTGGAAGGGCGTAATCTCATCAATACACAAACAATATTGTAGCTGTTCGGTACTTACTGCTCTGCGGACGGATCTCGCGGTGTGTGTCGTACGCAGGGTGGTGTGAGTGCTATCGACGGAGGTTCAGCGTGTGTTGTGTGCAGTCCGGTTCGTCGAGGGGTGGGACGGGTTTACAAAGGGCCAGCCAGCCAACTGGAGTACTTCTGGCTGGCGACGCGGCAAAGCTCCCCGCTATAGTGCCGCCGCCCGTGGTGACGTTAGTAGCCACAACAACTATTTATAGTGACATTTTAATTGCTGTAATTTAAGAATGTCGTCTACGTTTAACATGGTGAGGTTTCGTAGAATGTTTTGCATGGGAAACATAATTAGTTAAGGTAATAATACACAACGCTTTATTTTGAAAACCCAGTGTCATTATACAATTATTAATATGTGGTACAATAAAGGCCTGTGTGTTGGGCACCCTCCTCTATGGCAGCGAATCGTGGACAGCATACATGTGCCAGGAGCGCCGCCTCAACACCTTTCACATGCGGTGCCTCAAGCGTATCCTCTACATCACATGGCAGGATCGTATCCCCTACAGAGACATACTGGACCGTGCCAGGATCCGCAGCATGCATTCACTGCTGAGCCAGAGACACCTGCGCTGGTTGGGCCATGTACGGCACATGGAGGACGGCCGCTTGCCGAAAGACATCCTCTATGGACAACTCACCAGTGGCGCGAGGCCAGTGGGACGACCAGTCCTCAGATTCAGGGATGCCTGCAATCGTGACATGAAGGCCTGTGACATCAGCCCCAAAGACTGGGAAGCAGTGGCCGAATACCGCACTGCTTGGCGTCAGGCAACACGCAGAGGCGTTGAAAGGGCAGATGAAAGGAGACACCAGCATGCGGCGGAGAAGAGGATGCGGCGAAAACAAAAGGTAGCACTACCACCAATGTCATCCTGTTTCGTCTGCTTTGGCTGCGGCAAGGACTGCCACTCAAGAATCGGCCTTCACAGCCACAGTGGACGCTGCCAAAATTTGAAAATTTGACAAATTGACAACGGGGCGCATCAGCACCGTCTCTTCGAGACTACGCTCTGCCTAGATATACTATATAAACATAATAACATTTTATTGATTTGTTAATAAGTTGGAAACAAAATATTTCCGATCTCGAGGTTAACCACCGTACACTATTCGGCGCCACTAGCACGACTCTTACCAAAATTACAATCGCTATGTGACTAAAGTAAACAAGATAATTATATACAACCTCACACGATCTCCGATCTGTGACATAAACCCGGGCTTTTAAGAATAAGCTTGTAAAATAAAACAACATAATCCACATCTAATATACACATTCATGTGAAACGAACACATCGCAACTGTACTGATGCTAATGTAATAACATTGTTGTTTACGTGACAACAAAAGATAACTACTACTTAGCGAAGCGATACAGCTACAGCTCAAGTATAGCAAAAAGTCTTTAAAAATTGGATTCCTTCGATAGGGACAGTCGCATAATAACAATCTCTTACCGTGGACTGTCTAGTATCGTGCTGTATATAACATGTACATGTACGTTTACATTCTGAATGAAAAGTCATCAGTCGAACTGTCATTCTGTCAACCTACTTAATGGCTCTGCTGAGAAAATCAGCTAAACTTTAGTGGAGAGTATGCAATTCCACCGACATTCGCAGTCTTACGTTCCACGCGGCTGACTCACACAGGCCCTTCACTTGACACCCGGGAACCCACGCTGGGATCCCTTCTGTGTCCACTCTACTTCACCGTGATATGCTCGCTGAAATGATCATACGTGTATCCAATCTCTTTTTATACTCCTTGTTTCTGAGATATCACATGACACTAGTGCACCAATCACCGTCTCCTGGTTTGGTCCACTAAGAAAGCGCCCCTAAATCGGGTAATACTCCAGTCCTTGCCTTCCTAATATGCACAATTTTCTAAGATAAACAAACCCATGCCGTCCACAGACACGGCAGGTTAAAGCAAACAAATTACATAATATTGTTCGGCTCCAACGAAGATCGATGCATTCATTCATACTTGAAGCTCTGCTTCCTCCTTCGTTTGTGCCCGAGCAGCCTGGCGTTCAGCTCCTGTTCTTCCCGAACAAATGCCTGAAGTTCAGGACCTGCGACACCCAACTTCCTCCCGCCTACCTCGACCAGTTGCGTCAAATCCATGTTTACAAATAAGTGTTTAACATGAAACAATTACTGAGTGGGTAATACATAATACAATTATAAATAAAACACACATTTGACAACAAATAAGTGCGAGCTGCACTCTAGTACTCCTCTTAATCTGTTACAAGATTAAATCAGAAAATCTCTCTTAGATTTCTGAGTCGCCGTAGTAAAGAACAACACACTGTAATCACATGGGACTTCTATACACCCAACGCCTAACTGGCAAATCCAACAAGATAAACAATATCATACATCATTACAATCTAACATTCAAAGTAACACAATTTCCACATACCTTAATTTTAGCGAATGGTTCCTTGTTGCGCAATTATGTCAAAGCACAGCCTATTTCAAAGACAGTCCTTTGTTGTCATGTCACTGGTGCCACCTGCCA
This sequence comes from Lamellibrachia satsuma, assembly GCA_033239005.1. Classification (NCBI taxonomy): domain Eukaryota; kingdom Metazoa; phylum Annelida; class Polychaeta; order Sabellida; family Siboglinidae; genus Lamellibrachia; species Lamellibrachia satsuma. The sequence goes on along the minus strand of BSQZ01000022.1, from coordinate 3,465,650 downwards.
TTCACAGCGTTGAGCGAAAAGGTTTTATGATCCCCCGTCGAAGACTCAATTCCGGACGACAACCCCCCGTTATTTCACAGATTGGCGGGGTTTCAGCTCACTAGTTTGGCTCAAGTCTAGTTGGGATGCCCTATTTCTATAATTCAACGCTCGTGAATGGTGATTGCACAAGTGAACAAGACAACAAATACATACTCGGACGACACCTCTTCTGGTGGCTGCATACTGGATATTGTTGGAGCTTTGTAAAATGACGTAGTTTCGGGCTTTCATGCCAGGCAGCCCGTGGAAAGTTATTGCTGGGTACTACGTCATGGGCGTCATGCATGACAGGATCGTTTATTTCTACCTGTTGCTGTAAAAAAGCGTTCTAAACGGGCTAATTATTTTCATTATTCAGTGGAAGGGCGTAATCTCATCAATACACAAACAGTATTGTAGCTGTTCGGTACTTACTGCTCTGCGGACGGATCTCGCGTTGTGTGTCGTACGCAGGGTGGTGTGAGTGCTATCGACGGAGGTTCAGCGTGTGTTGCGTGCAGTCCGGTTCGTCGAGGGGTGGGACGGGTTTACAAAGGGCCAGCCAGCCAACTGGAGTATTTTTGGCTGGCGACGCGGCAAAGCCCCCCGCTATAGTGCCGCCGCCCGTGGTGACGTTAGTAGCCACAACAACTATTTATAGTGACATTTTAATTGCTGTAATTTAAGAATGTCGTCTACTTTTAACATGGTGAGGTTTCGTAGAATGTTTTGCATGGGAAACATAATTAGTTAATACACAAAGCTTTATTTTGAAAACCCAGTGCCATTATACAGTTATTAATATGTGGTACAATAAAGTAATTATGTAACAAGAATTTACAATATTGCCATCAAAGGCACAAACTGTCGATAATTTGCTGCATTAATGTATTGTCCTCTGTGAGAATGAATACACTGATCCTTCACTAGTGTTTCCTTGCGTCTTCTAATTCCACTATCCTTCTTAAGTGAGAAAAAAAAACTAATATTTTTACACCCATTCAACATATTAAAAACTTAAATTGATCTCCTCTTAACCTCCTGTTGCCAACTGCATGACACACACTCATGTCTATTTCCAGTCAAAATTAGACTATATATCAACTAGGTGGCAGTTAGTCACTAGTAGGCCATTAATCCTGGGGCACCCCGAGCAGCCCCATTATTCTTTGGCGTAATTTAGTATAATGGACAGTTTCAATACTGTGATTTGGTTTATAGGTGGATTGGAATTAAACCAAATCACAGTATTGAAATTGCACTGATTCGAATCCAGAATGATATCCTGGTGACCTTGGACAACAAGAGGGGTGTCTTGCTGTTCCTACTTGATCTATCAGCGGCGATTGACACTGTAGATCATACATTACTGCTGGCTTGCATGAGAAAGGTGGGTGTCATCGGCGTCGCACATAAGTGGTTTGAGTCATACCTGACTTCGAGGACTCAGACTGCCCGCCTAGGCCAGACCCAGTCTGACCCGTCGGAGCTGCTCCAGGGAGTGCCACAGGGGTCTGTTCTTGGCCCAGTTTTGTTTACACTCTACACGGGACCCATTGGGCAGATAGTTAGGCGGCATCCACTTGACTTCCACCTCTTTGCTGATGATTCTCAACTGTATGTCTCATTTAAGATCAAGGACACCAATGATGAGATGGCTGACTGGCACGCATCCACGCAAGTGTGGAAAAATTTAAAGTATGGATAACTCATCATCGTCTTCTGCTGAATGATGATAAGACTGAAGTGCTTGTGATCCTACACCGAGCTCGGCTAGCAAGCACAGTCTGACAGATGTCGTCATCGGTGACAGCATACTCCAGCCTACTGCCGTCGCTTGTAACATTGGCGTGATGTTTGACAATCTCAAGTGTCGAAACAGTGCCAGGTAGTATACTTTCAACTACACCGGATTCACTCCATCAGAGATTGCTTGACACTACATGCCACTGAACTCCTGGTTCACTCCCTTGTCATATCGCGACTGGACTATGGAAATTACCTCCTTTATGGTGTACCTGATCAGTTACTGGACAAGCTGCAGAGAGTAAAGAATGTGACAACTCGCGTTGTGGTCAGAGCCAATAGTTATGATCACATCACATCAATCCTAGAAACTCTCCATTGGCTTATTGAGTACAAGGTCGTACTGTTGACGTTCAAAGTCCTTCATCTGGTTGCGCCGAGCTACATCGCAGACCTGCTCCAGTTCTACCAACAGAACGTTGCAATCCTCATCAGACTCTCTTCTGACTGTACGCGATGCACTTCTCCGCCATTATGGTGATCTTGCCTTCTGCAACACTACTCCTCGCCTGTGGAACAGTCTTCCCACGATATGCGAAAATGTGACTCTCTATACCCCTTCAAAAGACTCTTGAAAAACTCTCTTGTTTAAACTCGCATATTACTGTTAACTGTCAAATTGATTCGACCTTTAGTGCTATGTTCTATGAACTTGGATTTGCTATGCTTTTATGTTTTTATGTTTTTTTAATTTTTTTATATATTTATTTATTTTTAATCTTGACTGTCTTTAACTATGTTTGTGTCAGCGCCTTTGAACAGGGTCACTCTAAAAGTGCTCTAATTATTATTATTATTATTATTATTATCTTCGTCACACATTTATGATCATTGGACCTGACCAGGCCCAGCGGTAGAGTTGGACGGAACTCCTAAAACATAGAGCATTCGGGGAAGAGTTTACCCGTTTCCCCGAGGAGGAATGAAATAAGCCGCACTATCATAGGACCAATGTATATACCACATAGTGGTAAATGCGATGAAGACCAACAAAGACGAACGGCTGCAGGTCGACTCAAGTAGGCTGACACCCTCACCCGAAATCCTGATTGCCTTCTATGCAAACAGTATTTCCCCCGGAAACATTACCAACCAATAGTGACGACATCGCCATTCTTCTTAGTCTTGTCGACGTTCCAGCTGTCACTTCCTTGTGTCTAATTGTTGTACACTTTCAAAACCTCTTACATCAATAAGGCAAGGTACAAGGCCTTTATGCGCATGAGTGGTGGCAATGAGAAGGAACCCCCGGCCAGAATAAAGACGATTAACTATTTCTCTCTTCCCCATGCACCAAGATGCTTGTCAATCACATCAAAAGGGCCCACTTTGTGCAAAGATCATTAAGAGGGCCGACCAGACTGATTTGACTAGTGAGGCGAGTACCACCGACTACGGATGGAACGAGACTGAAAACTGCTTGGAGCTTGACTAGTGCACTCCTAGAGTCACTCGCCGCCACTGCCACGGACGATGGGGACAGTGTGGGAGCGACGTTAGCAGACGATGAGTCGAGCAATGCATCGAGCTTGGACAGTGATGACATCTAATGTATTCATTAGAACAATACATGTAATAATAATGCTATTTTCCTAATGAATATATAATTGCACGATGAGCAATGACTATTTATTGTCGAGTTCCTTTTTTAGTTATGCAGAAACCAAGTGTTTCATTGGATAGCCTCTTAGCAAGACCATTCTGTACTGTGCTGTGGTAAGTTGTCTCTAAACACGCGATTTCTTCTAAGTTGTCTGTGTTGAAAGTATCGACGTTTACACCACATTCACACAGAAGTAAAACATCACAGTAGACCGAGATGTCAATAGAAACAAATGTAGTAGAACAGACGACTGGTCTACACGAAAGCCAGCATGGCAAGTGCAACGTAAGAACAGACAAAGATTACAGCACTTCACTAAGCATTACGTCACCAAGCAGTACGCATGACTGAGCACAACCAGGTAAACAACAACAGCATGCACTGATGCACTTATCAGTTGTTGCACTGTCAATAAACTCAGGTAGAAAAGTGCATATTTCAAAAGTCTGAGCCAATCCAAGTCGTGTACAAAAGCTGCCGTCTGTGTATTATACTAGATGACGCCTAAGAATGCTGGGGTTGCTCGGTTTGCCCCAGGATTAATGGCCTACTTTGTCAGCGAACTCGGCTGGGAGCCTTTTATGAAACCGTCACTAGTGACAATGTGCCACATAGTTGATATATAGTCTAATTTGGGCTGGAAATAGACTTGAGCGTGTGTCATGCAGTTGGCAACAGGAGGTTAAGACGAGATCAAATTTAAGTTGAATGGGTGTAAAAATATTAGTACAATTTTTTTTCACTTAAGAAAGATAGTGGAATTAGAGGACACAATGAAACACTACTGAAGGATCAGTGTATTCACTCTCACAGAGGATAATGAATTAATGGAACAAATTATCGACATAATGTGTAAATGCTAGCAGCGTGAATATGTTTAAAAACAAAACTGGCAAATATCTCAGGAGGTGGGTTACACACAGATGATTTTTTTACTATTGGTAAGCTTGTCCTCTTGCCATCTGGGCCTTTGTCTTTGATAGCAATATTGTAAAGTGTTATTAAATAATTACTTTATTGTACCACACATTAATTACTTTATAATGGTGCGGGGTTTTAATTAAAACGAACAATGAAACTTCTAATGAACGCTTTGAGTATTATTTCCTTAACTAATTATGTTTCCCATGCTGAACCATTCTACAAAAACCACAGCTTGTTAAAAGTAGACGACATTCTTAAATTACAGCAATTAAAATGTCATTATAAATGCTTGTTGTGGCTACTAACTTCACCACGGGCGGCATCACTGTAGCGGGGGGCTTTGCCGCGTCGCCAGCCAAAGGTATTCCGGTTGGTTGGCTCTAGGTAAACCCGCCCCATCACTCGATGAACCGGACTGCACACGACACACACTGAACCTCCGTCGACATCAGTCACACTACCCCTGCGCGCGACACACACCGCGAGATCCGTCCACAGAACAGTAACTACCAAACAGCTACAATATTATCTGTGTAGTGATGAGACTATGCACTTCCACACTTAATAACTTAGCAGTTTATTTACAAAACTGAAGGATATTGTTCAACTTTGATATGCATAATCATGACACGCGAATCAAGAATGCCAGATACACTTTGACCATCCGTCGACGACAGTCACATCAGACCTGCCTACGACACACACCGTGAGATCTTTATACAGTGCACTATGTACTAAACATATACACTGCTTTCTGTGTATTGATGAGATTACGCACTTCCATACTTAATGACTAACCAGTTTATTTACAACATTGGAGGATACTTTTTAAATTTTGACAAATGTAATGCTTTTGCAAAAAGGTCATCTTTTTAAGACAAAAACTGCGGCAATTAGATCGTTTCGAAAGCTTTTTCATAGCAACATGCAGCACAGGTAGAAGTAGAAGATTCAATCAAGCATGGCATTTTCTCACTCAAGAAGTATAGCAGAACTAGAGGACGTGAGGTAAAATTAGTAAAGGATCAATGTAGATTGGACATCAGGAAGCACTCGCTCTCACAGAGGACAATAAATGAATGGAACAAATTGTCTACAGATTGTGTAACTGCTAGCAGCGTGAATATGTTTAAAAACAAGGTTGACACATATCTCAGAAGGGCGGGTTATAAATAGATGAACATTATTGGACTCTCGATAAGCTAATGGCTTCCTTGTCCATTTGACATCTGGGCCTTTGGCTTGGATGGCAAATATTGTTAAATCTTGTCTCATCTAGGTCTTCTCTGAGGATTGTCATGGGCCCCTCGACTATCCTCCCATACAGTAGTTTATTGTCGTGGGGCCACTAACTATCCTCCCATCGCGTAGTTCATTGTCATGGGCCCTATGACTCTCTTCCCATAGTGTAGTTGAAAAGGAAAAGCTTTCGTACTCTCCCGGGGCGCTTCGCGGTAAGCAACCATGACGGTTCTAAATATCGATCCCAGTCCCTTGGTCGTTCCGATCACATACGTCTTTACATGCGTTTCAAGGTAAAGTTCCACTTCTCTAGCAATCCGTTTCCCATGGGATGGTAGGTGGACGATTGGACCTGAGGCTTGGATACCAGCCGAGTTATTTCCGCCATGGTCTCAGACTCAAACTTGCTGATGTTGTCACTTAAAAACTACTTTAGGTATACCCACCCGCGAAATAATCTTCAACTAAGTTTCTGCTATTGTCTCTGTATCGATATTAGCTACCGCTATCGCATTTCACCGATTTCCCCTTTCCTTTACGGGAATATATATATATATATATATATATATATATATATATATATATATATATATATATATATATATATATGTATATATGTATGTATGTATGTATATATATATATATATATATATATATATATATATATATATATATATATATATATATATATATATATATATATATATATATATATATTTCTAAGTTTCTGCTATTGTCTCTGTATCGATATTAGCTACCGCTATCGCATTTCACCGATTTCCCCTTTCCTTTACGGGAATATATATATATATATATATATATATATATATATATATATATATATATATATATATATATATATATATATATATATATATATATATATATATATATATATATATATATATATATATATATATATGTATATATATATATATATATGTATATATATATATATATGTATATATATATATATATATGTATATATATATATATATATATATATATATATATATATATATATATATATATATATATATATATTAGTGCCCTGCACGGGCCGGGCCTCTATATAATTTCGCGGGCAGGGTCGGGCCTGGGCCTACATATTGTGGGCCCGGGTCGGGCCTGGGCTGAAAATAATTTAAACACATCGTGCTAGGGCCGGGCCTGGGCCTAGTGTGAGCGGGCCGGGGTGGGCTTGGGCTGGGCCTGGACACAATAAAAACATTCATACAAAGCCCAGGTTATTAATTTTATTATTAATAAAAACTGATTATGAATTGTAATTCAGGTTAATGACTGCTTAGAATTATTTCTTTAGTATTATATAGTTGCAAATTGAGACCTATCATGGCACTAATGCTTTATACATTGGAATGCATTTTAACATCTTAAACAATGGGACGTCTTATGGTATCATTTTAATAATGCGCATTATTTTAATAGAGACATTTCATAAAACAATATATGCATAGTCGCATGCCCGTATCTTTGTATTGCAATTCTTTAAACATGTACTGGCTTTCCAAGACACTGTGACTGGAGTAGGCTCTGTAAACTGCATATTTTTGTCATGAATGTACCCTTCTGCATAGATCTAATGGCCCCACATCAGGCCACTTAAGTTCACCTGCCTGGAAGCAGCCAGCCCCAAATGTTTATTTTAGAAATATTTGCAGAGGCAATCAAACCATGATTAACCACCAACTTATCACCAGTGGACATTCTATTGTCTAGGTCTTCCCTCCAAATATTGCCAGCCTGAATTACCAGCCCACTGGCCACTGCCCACTGCCCACTACCCAGTAGTGCCAGTACCCAGTTCCCTAACAACCCGATTGGTAATTGGTATTTTTCAATTGTGTTAACTAGTGTCTACAGTTCAGTGTCTACACTTTCCACAGTGCTGATTCATTCACAGTTGTACTAATTCACACATGTCTGAACTTGATCTGTCTCAGGCTAGTGACTGCAGACCTGCTGGAAATGTCACTGGGTGTCAGTGAAAGTGGGTGACATAGTAGTAGCTAGTACTAGCTACTAGCTAGATACTACAAAACAACAACTTACATTAGTATTTCTGTATTAAACATTATACAATGTTCATATATTACTTTTTATTTAATAAAAAATCAGTCTGTTTTTACAGTTTATTTGTGTTTCGTCTTTCTTATAAGATTATAGGTTTATCTTCTCTAAACTTAACGGGCTGCTGGCTTGCGGGCCTCGAGCTTATCCGTCTTTGGCCCGCGGGTATGGGCCGGATATGGGCCTGAAACTTGCGGGACGGGCCTGGGCCAAACATTCACGGTCTGGGTCGGGCCTGGGTCTAGTTTGCAGGCCTGGACTGTAAATACTAATTGCGGACCGGGCTTGGGCTCAAATAATAGGCCCGCGCAGGGTACTAATATATATATATATATATATATATATATATATATATATATATATATATATATATATATATATATATATATATATATATATATATATATATATATATATATATATATATGGATCATTGACTTTGGCCAAGCAGGTACAGGTTAAATTTCTGGAGTCCCCACGCATTTCCCAAACAATCTCTCTCTTCTACGGAGTACCGCCTTTGCTTGGTACTACGTCAAAGCACAGCCTATTTCAAAGGGAGTCATTTGCTATGTCACTTGCGCCATTCACAGCGTTGAGCGAAAAGTTCCTCGCCGATGATTCAGTACAGGACGACAGCCCCCAATTGTGTTACGGATTGGCGGGGTTGATTCAATGCTTGTGAACGGTGATTGCACAAGTGAACGAGAAAAATACATGTCCCAAAATTTAACCAATATGTTCCACGGGGATAGTGTGATCATTTATGGCCGAGGATGCGATAGTCTGAAATGATGGGTTTTGTTTTGCCCCGAGGGGCACCTGATAGAACTGGGGCTTGTTTGGGGGTTTTACAGTTTACTAGGACAAGCTGCGGCGTTTGTGTAGGAACGATTCGATCCATTCCCGGGTAGGGCCCAGGACACCGTGGTAACGCAATTTTAACAGGAATCTGTTATGTGGCACTTTATCAAATGCCTTTGAATAGTCAAGGAGAATGCAGTCCATTTGGCCGCCGTCTTCAAGTGTACAAGTCAGATCATGTACTATTAGTAGGAGCTGTGTTTCCGTAGATCTGCGCTTCCTGAAGCCATGTTGCGCTTCTGTGAGGATGTTGTGGGAGTCGAAATGGGACATGTTATGGGAATGGATTATGTGTTCAAGGAGTTTGCAAAGGACAAAAGTGATGGAGATGGGGTGGTAATTTTCAGTTTTGTCTGTGTCACCTTTTTAATGCGGGGACGACATTTGATTTTGCCAATCAGAGGGGGTTCCATGTTGGATGGGGGCTTGGAGTAGGAGGGTAACTGCCGGGGAGAGTTCAGCTGCTATTTCTTTAAGTACTCTGTTGGGATTTTCGTCTGGTCCTGTGGCTTTGTATGGGTTCTGTCAACAGTTTGCCAACTCGGTTGACAGTTATAGTGATGTCTGGGAGTGGAGAATGTGGGCTTGGACCCATATCGGGGAGAGGCCATTGGGTTATTGCGTGAAGACTGATGAGAACTGGTTATTCGGCGTCTCTGTTTGGATTTTGCTTTCGCTCTATGTGGCCATCTCTTCTTAGTGTGGAAACGCCTATATTATCGCTACGTTTTGATTTGACGCAGGGCCAGCTTTTTTTCTTCGCGCTTTACTCAGGGTTGATTATGTCTTGTTAATGTCATCATGGTTGGAATATGTTGGGTGATGATGTCACCCAGGCCGGTTTTGAAATACTGCCATATCTGTCCCACCGGTGATTATGTTGTACCTGTTATTTAGGGATACATCTGGATGATAGAAGAATGTGGAGTCCGCGAAGTTTAGCATCACACACTTATCACACTGCAATGGTGTATCTGGCATGAGTCCTTTGAAAACAGGGGCTGTCATTAACAGACATGCCTTATGGAACAAAATGTTGCAATCGTCGCAAACTATTGATGGATTGGATTTGCTCCATATGATTACACGTTCACATATTCCACATGGGAATTTTGGTTTCCGTTTGATGGTGGTTTAGGTACAGGTGCGTCTAGGATATGTTGGGATTGTCAATTTAACAAGATTTAACAAGATTGCCATCTCGAACAACAAGTTCCAGATGGCAAGTGGACAAGGAAGCAATTGGCTTATCGAGAGTCCAACAATTTTCTCATCTATGTGTAGCCCGCCCTTATCAGATATCTGTCAATTCTATTTTTAAACATATTCACACTACTAGCATTAACACAATCGTTTGGCAGTTTGTTCCATTCATTTATCACCCTTTGTGAGAATGAGTACTTTCTCATGTCCAACCTACACTGCTCCTTAACTAATGCTGCTTTGTGTCCTCTGGTTCTACTGCCTTCTTTAAGTTTGAAGAACACATTCCTATCAATATCCTCATAACCGTTCACTATTTTAAACACTTCTATTTGGTCTCCTCTTAGTCTCCTGGTCTCTAGTGTTGTCAAACCACATTGTAATAAGCGACTTTCGTAACTAAGGTCTCTTAATTCTGGAATCATCTTAGTTGCTCTTCGTTGTATTCTTTCTAGCTTATCTATGTCTTTTTTACGATATGGCCTCCATGCTTGAATACAATATTCCAAATGTGGTCTAACTATTGCTTTGTACAGGGGTACAATTAGATGTTTCTCCTTATACGTGATAGTTCTCCTAATTAGGCCTAGAATTTGATTTCCTTTCGAAGCAGCAATCCCACATTGCTCTGAAACTTTCATGTCAGCATTAAATGTTACTCCTAAATCCTTTTCTTGTGTGGTTCTACCTAGTACAGCATCCCCCATTTTATATTCCTCGTCCATATTTCCATGTCCTATGTGTATACATTTACACTTCCCAAAATTGAATAACATTTGCCATTTTTCTGACCATTTAACTAATTTTTCTAGATCATCCTGTAAACTTTGTTTATCTGTATCATTAGTAACCCTTCTGAATACTTTTGTGTCATCTGCAAATTTGAGTACTTTGCTAGATATGTCATCCTCCAAATCATTTATATATATTAAAAACAGTATAGGGCCTAACACTGATCCCTGTGGTACCCCACTCAAAACAGATTTCCAGTTTGAAATCTTACCATCTACTATTACTCTCTGTCTTCTGTGTGTAAGCCACTTTTTTATCCAGTTGATTACATCATTGCCTATACCATGGGCTTTTAGTTTAAGTAACAATCTTTGATGTGGCACTTTATCGAAAGCTTTCTGAAAATCTAAGTAGACAACATCCACTGGTGACCCGTGATCTACCCACTTTGTAATTTCTTCTAAAAAACATAAGAGATTGGTTAGACATGACCTTGCTTTTAGGAATCCATGTTGAGATGTATTTTATCGACAGGGATCGGGGCTCAGCTCCGTGTCTCCGCAGGAGAGTAGCACCAGGAAGTGCGTAGTGAGTGCTCCGCGGTTAGGGCTGCTGGGGTAGAGTACCTTGTGCAGTTTTTTATGCATTTTCCTGCACTCAGTGTTCGTGCACAATGCTGTGATGCCACTGGCACTGATGTTTGACGTGGTGTGGTTACCAGTTGTCGACTTCGAGCTGGTTATATGGCTGGAGTGCGGGTTGGCACAATCTACTGTAATCCTATTGGTAAGCAAAATAGAAAATATAATATATATCCATAGTCCAGGTGATCTCTTGAGTAAATACTTTGATACTTTGATACTGTGGTTGTCGGCAGGTCCGTGCTCGATGGAGGTTGTTGTGGTGAGATGCCGCCATCTTGATTTTGTTGACGAAGTCCAGAGATTCTAGGCTAGTGAATATTACTCCAAAACATATATCCAAGTGTTATATGGCGTGTGTTTATGCTCCCTCTTGAATGAATTGTATCTGATTTCAGAATCTTTAAAGCTATAATACTTTAAGAATCGGTAGCCGAAATTTCAGTGTATGTTGTATAATCACGCATGCGCAGCATTAGCCATTAACAATGTCTCATAAAAACGTTACAATCCAGTAAAGCCACTGATATCCAAGTCGTATTTGAGACTTTCAGTAGTCCACATACTTTCACAGTAAAGCTAGAAGTAAAAGTAAAGTACAGTATAGCTTAAAACAATTCCTAATACGTCGACAACGTTACACTGTGGCAGCACAAGCGCACATCCTCTCTCTACTCTATGACCACGTCCACGATACTCTGTGCAATGTTTGCACTCTTGTTTACATTCTCTTACAACTGCGGTTTCACGAATCGTTCGGTAGACGTTTGACGTAGATGACGTAGCACATATAGCGTTGCTAACAATTGCACTGTTGTCCCTATTTACGTCATTTACCTCAAACGTCCTCATTGGTACATTCTACATAACACGACACTCCCAGGGAGAATTTCAAATATTGTTTAAACACGAACCAACAGCATAGGCCCTCTGGTACGCCTACAAAATATCAGCCCCATTACATCCGAAACTGACGGACATATGAAGGAACAGCCATACAGAGAGAGTCACTAACACTTTTTAAAATAATAGATGGGTAGAGTAGCTGCAGCAAATATGAAAATAACTAGCCCTGTTTCCCGGCGTTGCACGGGAAAAAGGCAAGAGCTTAGGACTTCTTGCACTATCCAGTCAAGTGTTGTTAGTGCAATGCCAATAGCAATGACATCTTTGCACCACAAAGATCACGTACAACTGCCAGTTTCGCGAAGCGTTCGGTGGATAGCGCTGCCAACAATTGCATTTAACTATTGTTAATTGCAATTGAGTTACGCAATCTGCGTCAAACATCCACAAATGTAATATCCACGTCCGGGAGAATTGCCAATATGTTTATGGGCCTCCGGGCACGACTACAAAATGTCAGCCCGATACACGGGAAACAGATGGAGATGTGAGGGAACAGACAGACAGTCCCACACTACTTTATTATGTAGATATTGTCCGCACTGAAGAAGTTTACATTATTAATGTCCGCTTCACTCCAGTTTACGTTTCCACATTTCGTCAGATTTCGCGCCAGCCTTGCGTTGTCTTCATAGAATGACAGAAATAAGAAATAACAAATTAGCATAAAGTAAATGCTGGAGAAATGCGTACACATAGTTTCAACGTCAACATCTTTCAAAATTTATGCTGCAAGACTGGCCATTTGCAAGGATACAATTTGCTTATTTTTTTGTTTTACCCACAACGTTCGGCATTCATCTATAGGAGCAATGGATTCGGAAGAGTTCCGACTACACGCGAAAGAAGTCGTCGACTACGTCACTGGTTACCATGACAACATTCGACAGAGGCGCCCCCTGCCGAACGTTGAACCCGGCTACATGAAGGCACTCGTTCCTGAAACCGCTCCAGACGACCCGGAGACGTGGGAAGACGTGTTTGGGGACATCGAGCGCGTCATAATGCCAGGGGTGAGTAGCTTACACGAGATAGCCACTCGTGTTTCGTGTTGCAGGATATGTTCTGTGGTAAAACATTCGCAACACTCCTATTACTACTGCTACTAAAACAGTTGCTCTTGCTACAGTCACAGCTGCTGGTGTTGCTGCTTCTGCTGCAAATGATTTTCACGATTTTTCGATGATTTTAGCACATTACTAATTATAACTTGCATTAAAGGAAACTAGATGCAGGCTGGTTGTGTAAGTTATAGTTGACCCACTGGCAAAATTCGCATTTCCACGGCTACTTCCCGGGTGCGCAAAGTTATCCGAGCATATGCGGTGATCTTCTTTCTGAAGGTTTATGCTCCATTGGATTCAATTGGGTGAGTACTTTCATGAAGAAAGGTACGATGAGAACGAAGGCGAGATAGAAAGTAAGCCGTAGATTGCGATGTACATTTAGACAAAATCAATGCAAACGAAATTTATGATGAAAAAGAACGGTATAGCATTATAATATAATACTCATATGTTATTATTTAAGGCATCCGTTCGTGTTCCAAGGCAGGAAACGCAGGTCGATTAGTGAACTATTAGGGTTGAATTAAACTTTAGGCGGTGATTTCACAAAGCGAATTGATCAATGACAACGTCGTGGTTCAACATGATATCACGACTAACACACGTAATAGCAAGTCCACTAATGCTTTGTTCACCGTAGAAAGCGCATTGTACGATCATCCTATTGCACCCAGTTTTAAATAATCGCAGCAACAACAATAATTTGGAACTGCAACAAGGTCAAAAACATTTCTACTGTAAATTCATTAACAACCGAATTCTGACGTGCTGTACTAAATAAATAACAATGCTACAGGCGGCTTGTCCCGCATCGACGGAACTCGAGGTCATCGTGATGGATTGACTGGGAAAGATGCTGCAGCTTCCTTCGGAGTTCCTTTCCGGGGGAAGGGGAGGAGGTATCATCCAGGTAAGTATTGTGCCCATCCCCAATTTATGCTCAGAAACAAATGGTGTAAAATCTGCACTTCTTTCTAGGGTGCCGGAAGTGTCGTGCGGCGGTTTGTTATTCACGCGTGGGCAGTTAATTCATTGGAAGCCCTCTCCACTTTGATCTATCATGATTGACGTCTTATTGGCTGTCCCAGTGGACACGCATGGCTCCATTCAGCAATCGTAGCGTAATTAGTTATTTTTCTGCGGCGCTTTCTTTTGGTTTGTTCGTTGTATAGCATTGTCTTACGGTATCTTCTAGCTTTGGTAATATGTCAACTTATTTGGAAGTGTCATATTGTGATGGTCATCAGTATCAAATGCTTCTAACCAATTTAATGAAATTTGATGAAGATATGTTTAGTTGCTTTGAATAAGGTAGCAAGGAAGTAACTCGACGTTATATGCATTTTACTTAAATGTTACTCCTTTATTGCGGTTCACTTATAAGCTGACTCTGTTTAAATTATATTACAAACTGGTTTGTTTAAATAAATATTCTACATTTAATCTTGACACTCGACTGTTCGCAGAGCTCCGGCAGCGAGTGCACATTGATGACACTGCTAACAGCCCGTAACCGCAAGCTGTCACAGAAGAATGCCAACATCACTGCCTTCGTTGAAGGCGACGCCAGCAGTGGCGTTGATGGCGAAGTTATCTCTAGACTGGTGGCCTACTCCTCCGACCAGGTGAAGCAACGCACGACCGTCTTCAATAGTGTAATTAAATTAGTGTGGAAAGCTCCTTGACATTCCTTGCCTATCCTCGGACCTAATGGGCCTGCAGTAAACCTTAGGAATTTGGACCGTGTCCACATTATTGCCGTGACCAGTAAGCCGGTGTAATTGTACTTTCAGTTTAAGTTACAAGAACTGTACCGGGTGGGTTTTGACAATCCGCAGTACGATTATTCTGGAGTTTTCCATCCTTTCGCCGGGCCCTGTTAGGCCACAACCACAAGATAGCGGTTTCCATGGGAACCACGGGGGGGGGGGAAAGGTTGATTTGACTGGTCTTCAGTTTAGCGGCAGGCAACTTTACTGGTTTTTGGTTTTCACCACTGGTTGAGGAGCTGGGGGGTATCCCCTTCAAAACCCCCTCGAAACACACAACACTTCCACACAGTTACTCCAACCTTTTACCGTAACGAAAGCTAACTATGTCCGTGCTACAAACAGTAAACGCGTCATGGCGGATTATCATAACAGAAAGTATTTTTCCCTATGTATTTTTCTTCCTTGGCAGAGCAGCTGTCCCCTCCATTCCGGGGGCGGACGGTGACGGAAGGCAAGTTCTGTCCTGAACCTGTCTCTTTCCCTGGTTGCAAATATTTCCTCTGGGGGTTCATTCCTGAGGTGGGAGGCGGTTGGTAAGAATGTCCTCTTATAGCCAGCAGTGTTTGAGGGTGGAATTGCCGCAGCAGCTGTGTGGCGAGATGTTGATGCCCTGGCGGCTCTTCGCACTACTACAGGCCGAGGTAAGTAGCAACACAATGTGGGTATATTCGGCGGCGTTTCTTTATAAATAAAGTATGCCTTCCACATTATATTATATACGTTGACTTTCCTCGTCTTACAAAACCGGAATTAATTTTTCACCCTGAAGGAATGCTCTGTAGATTGAGAAAATGTCACATATTACTTATTTAAGAGAAGACCACTACAATACAAGGCGAAGCTTGTTTTAGGGTCATTTGTCTTTGCAAAAAGCATGCATCTTTGGGGCAATTCGACTCCACAAGGTGGAGTCGAACGACAAGGAAGAGATGACCGGACCAGCATTGGCCAAAGCTATCGCCAGCGATGTGAAGAAAGGCCTCATTCCATTCTATGTAAGACATTCTTGTAGCATACACAAAGGTTAGTTCTTACGTAGCGGGGAGTTCATGCCTGATGACCCCACAAAGCACGTAACACTTCACCGCTAACAGATCTGTTCATTCCAACACCAACTCGACTTATAATATACGCATTCAGCCACACTGCAATTACTGCGCGAAGACTTACGTACGTATGTACCTTGGTACGTACATACATACATACATACATACATACATACATACATACATACATACATACATAGATACATCAATTCATATTTTCTTATACAATTACATGCATACGTATACATGCATTCATATTATGTACGTACGTACATACCATTACATATATTCACTTAGATACACACAAGCACACACGCATACACACAAACACATATGTATATAGGACTTTGTTTGTGTCAAGTGTGCAGCTACACTGGGAACGACAGCGACGTGCGCCTTTGACGACCTCAAGCAGATTGGAACCGTCTGTAAGTACATCCAACACCATAGTTTAGCCACTTATTCGATTACATCATTAGAGAACTGTGATATATAAATATATATATATATATATATATATATATATATATATATATATATATATATATATATATATATATATAGTTGGTGCTAAATGATTCGCCTCTAATCACATGTTGGCAGATCTAAATTCAGTGCAGTGCTTTAGTACTCGACCCCATTTAGGCGTAATGACACAGACATAGACATAGGCATAGTCTATAGCAACACGAATATTATTGGCTACATATTACCGATTTACGTTAGCCAGGCAAGAAGGATTTTAATGCATTAGATAGAACATTTCACTGACCTGCTTTACAAGTACATTTATACGGGTTCTTATGACAACATTAAGTTACTTCACACAGATGGTGCTAATGGATTAATCTGTTTACACAGGCGAGAAGGTGGGTATCTGGCTTCACATAGACGCGGCATACGCCAGAGCCTCGTTCATCTGTCCTGAGTTCCGGCCGCTTCTAGATGGAGTTGAGGTAAAGTGTTAAACATATTATAGGGAATCTCGTGGCTTTTAGCATATGCACCTATAAAAGTTACAAAAAAATTATCATTTGGAACTACAATTAAAAATATCAGTGGTTTACTAACCTTGTTGAACACAGCATCTTAATTTAATTGGCCGCACAATACCCTACTTTACGAATGCGTGTATTCTGGCAATGTTCGCTCACCAAATACAAATCTAGTTGTAAGCACCTAGTCCTGCATTTGTCAACGACCATGCTGATTGCGCATAAACGCAACTCATGCGACATATGTTGGCCTTTGCTTACCTTGCTGACTTAGCAGCTCGCTTCTAATTTAGCAGCTCGCTTTATTGGGAGTTTGATTTATTTTCGTATATTCTCACCGGCCCTTCGATTTCGGTTAGAAACAATTAATAGTATAGCCGATATACGGCCAAATATTGGAGAATTGTTTAAATTATGATAGAAGCATGACATTTTGTTTACTTGTACTTCATTATGTATAGAATCAGGTACCCAACGTAGGAACCAATGGGAACTCCAATAAAATTATTGCTATTTCCTCGATGGCCGCCAAATATGCGGGATTCGTTTGTTCAAATCATGATAGAAGCATGGCACTTGGTGGACATATACTTTATTATATGTAGAATAAGAAATTATGAGTATCCAACAAGTGGGAACACCATTAAACTAACTGCAATTTCCAAGATGACCTCAATATATACTGTAATTGTTCAAATCATGACGGGAGCATGGAAATTGGTGGATAAATAGTCATATAGTTTATTATCTGCAGAATCATAACTGATTCACACCCAACGTGGGAACCAGTGGGAATAACATTGACATGGCCGCAATTTCCAACATGGCCGCCACATATTGGGGAATTGTTCACATCATGATAGAAATATGAAATTGGGTGGACATGTACTTTATTATATGTAGAGTCAGAAATGATTAGTACTCGACGTTGGAACCAACAGCAACACATCAAATGGTCGCCGTTCCCAAGATGTCCACCAGACATACGACAACCAGCTAATACACAAACAAATTGATGTGCAATCATGTTCCAATCATGGCAGAAGCATGATATTTGGTGGATATGTACTTTATTATACGTAGAATCAGAAGTGATTGGTACCCAACGTGGGAACCAAAGAGAACACGTCTAACGGCCGGTCGGTGTCCGCGGTTAAGTGCCTGTAAAGTTTCGACGTCGGCGATGCAACGAACTTGGCGTCCGATAATCTTCAAATCCGCGCGGTATCATGGCGCCTGATACGAAGTAGTTGTTAATCTCGCGCTGAGCGGGAACATCAGGGAAATACGGAGCAAGAGCCCGAACAGACGCCATCGAGCAGCCAGGACGACTTCGCTAACTGGGCGGCACCGACAGTGGCTGTGGAGTGTATAGTTGGATATGCGATGTGACCAGTGGATGCCGATGCTCTGATGCAAGAGACGACGGAGGTACCTGTCGAGACGATCCATCTGTGCCTTCGTTATGCCCCATGTTTCCATGTTGTACGTCAGCAAGGGCAAAAAGAAAGACGCATGACTTTTTAATGGTGTTCCCATTGGTTCCCACGTTGGGTATCAATCATTTCTGATTCTATTGATATCAAAGTTCACGTCCACCAATTGTCAAGCCTCTATCATGATTTGAACAAAATAATTCCGTATATGTTGAGGGCATCTTGGAAGTGGCGGTAATTTAATGGTGTTCTCTTTAGTTCCCAACTGCCATTCTTAGAGCACATTATGAGACAACCACTAGCATTATATTCTCTATTGCAGTTGCAAATTGTTAGTTTAGTTAGTTAGGTGCATAACTCCAAATCCATGACGTTTGTTTCGCTCTACGTTATTGGTGGATGCGACGCAGGGCAGTACATTTCGTTCCACTTTACTTACAGGCGAAGAAATCTAGTTTTATACACCGTCCTTGTCTTAAGTATGTGTCGCTACATACCAACGTCAGGTCTCTATACAAGCAGTAGATTGTCTTACCTGTAAATGTGCTTTTCAGTTTGCCGATTCGTTCAACTTCAACCCCCACAAGTGGCTGCTGACAAGCTTCGATTGTTCCGCCTTGTGGTAAGTGCACCTTTTGCAGCCAGTGTCGTTTCGTTTTCAGCTTCTAAAACATAGAAAACGTGATTGTAAATATACATCATGATTTGTGCCTCGAATACGATTTTTTAAACGGTAATCCTTGTTGATTTAGTGAATTAATGTACGCATGTATCTTTCCTTCGCATCAGACGGTTGTGGCTATCTGTCTCTTTGCGAAAGTATATTAATACAACCATGGTGGGAATTGAGCGAGGAAAATACAAAGTATATATATATATATATATATATATATATATATATATATATATATATATATATATATATATATATATATATATATATATATATATATATATATATATATATATATATATATATATATATATATATATATATATAATGTGTATAATTTATGTATGTATATATATATATGTATAATTTATGTATGTATATATATATATATATATATATATATATATATATATATATATATATATATTCATAAATTGTAGGTACAAAGACTCAAATCACCCCATCGATGCTTTCAGCGTGAAGGAAATTATGTTTAGTCATAAACACGAGGACGACGCCACCGATTTCCGTGTTAGTATTCACTTTTTGTTCGTGCGTGTGTGCGCGTGCGTGTACACGAATAATAGGTAACCTATCTCGTTATATTTAAAGTCCACATAATGACCTTTTATACATAATTATACGTGTTGTCGTTGCTTAATAATAAATACGTTGGATAAATTGTAACTACTACCACTACTACTACTATTACTACTAAAGTTGACAGATTATTGCTTTCCAGCACTGGGAAATTCCACTTGGTCGAAAGTTCCGCTCCCTCAAGTTGTGGTTTGTGTTGCGGCTATATGGCGTCAAAGGCCTGCAGGCATACATCAGAAAGGTGTGTTCCGAGCGTGATGCTGCCTGTTAGTCTGTGTATATACGTCACACATACGCCATATTCTTTATTATATTAACTAACAAAAATCCCTATCCTCCAGACGGGAGGGGGGTAACTTGGTCCCTCGTGTTTACCAAACTTCAAAGTACATACCTTTATCACAAAAATATCTCCATATGCATTCATACTTGGTGCTGCCAGTCAATATTTCTCTCGATTGCGACGTAATACTGGCAGTTATACAACGGATAGCCGCACTGATATCCAATCGACGATCGCAAACGTATGTTTAACACATGATTCTCAGAACTAGGCTGCCGTGCATTATCTGGATGGATATATCACGGAAATAAGAATACCTAATTGCATTTTACCGTGATATATCAACCCGGATAACACATCACGACAGATCATTTTGAACGCGACCGAGAACGCGCGTTGGCCCAGACGCACGATTGTTCAAAGATGTTCTTCTTTTTCTGTAATTGTTCTGATTTACGTAATCTGCGTCAAACGTCGGATTTTTTTCCTTCGAACTGTAGAAATGTTCCGGGAAACTGGCCCAGCAGCATATTTACAAAAGTTGGAATTGAAAAGGTATGCTCAAATGTTAATTCACCTTTATAAAACGGGAATAACACACTATTTATTGATGTCACTCTATTGTCACCTTCCATATAACATCAACGTTATATGGCTGGTGACACTCTAGTGACATCAACAGTGTGTTATTCCCTAAGTATGGTTAACGTGTAGCGACGCCTTGTCCTCGTCTATGACGTAACTTTTGGACAAAAAGACAGTCTACAATTTTTCACGTAGCGTTGGAACAACAGTACGTAATAAGAAAGGGTAACAGCGGGTTTAATTACGAACAAATTTAATCGAAACGGCCCGACAGTGGGGTCGTAGATGACCAGACAGTGGGGTCGTAGATGACCCGACAGTGGGGTCGTAGATGACCCGACAGTGGGGTCGTAGATGAACCCTTGAAAATGTTACAGCCGAGATGCACAGCGTCTAGGAGGAGCCATGCAAACAATAAAACATAAACACATACAAACATACAAACAATAACACATACATAAATACGGTAGAGTATATTACGACTATGGTGACCCATATTTAGAATATAATAAAATAATTAACTTCTATGTCGTCTACTTCCTCAGGAACCTGGGCTCAGAGGCGCGACAAAACAGAATATATTAAACATAATCGTGAACAGCGAAGCCCAAAAGTCTCTATCAGAACGAGTTACAACCGAAGATTTGTTGTTGAAATGCATATATTGATTATACTCGGCCGACCTTTGACCTGGGTTGTAGCACGTTGAACTAGCCCATGAGTTTGAGAAACTGGTGACAGCCGACGACAGATTCCAAGTGACACTCTCTGTCACACACGGCCTCGTCTGCTTCAAGCTTCGACAGGTATGTCACAGTGACATTCATGATATGTTTTTTACGGTCGTATCGTCATGATTTGTTTTACATTCAGACCCACTCCTCAATTAATTTTGTCCATCGCAAATCAGATTCGTTGACGTTCATATATAGTGTGTGTGAATGGTAGTCGGCTTAATAAAAGACTACATATTTTTGTTAAATCAATTCAGTTTGATCGTTAGACCGGGTAACTTGCAGTAGTTTGACCTATGACATGACCACCTTTGTCCATTTTTCCGCCGAATTTTTACCGGATCCGGTCAAATATAATTTAATAGTTTGTCCGATAATTTCATCAAAACTTTCATCAAAACTGAATAACACATTTGTATAAAAGTAGAATTGACGAGAGACTAGTACAATAAGGCTTTTCTCTATGTCGCACCGATCCTTGGAATTCACTACCTGTTTATGCGAAGCTAGCAGGACGTATAATTGGGTTCCACGTCAGCTAAAGATAAAAAAATGTTGACCATGCTTTTCCTCATAGCTACTTAACATTTCCAGCAAATTGTTATGTTGAAACGCCTCAGAGCTCTGGCGTCATATAATATAGGCGTTATAGAAATATGATATTATATTTTATGGCATTGCACTGATTATTCCATAACTCTCGATTAGCTAATGGCTTCCTTATCCACTTGACATTTAGATATTTTGCCTTGGATGGCAATCTTGTTAAATATGTTCTTGTTAAGCTCGTTTTATTGTTTTTTGGTATTGTTTACAACTTTTCGTAAAACAACTAACTAACTAATTTAGTAGACGTTTCTAAGTATTGTGTCAGGAAATACTGTTTTAAAACCTGTCTGTTTAGTTTTACATTGACATTTTGGAATGCTACACATTGTATTATTGATGGCAATCAAACGATGACATTCATGCAGTGGTTCGTCATCTCATTTGTGTTTTGCAGGGCTCCAACGAACTCAACGAATTGTTTCTGGCAAACCTCACCAAAGACGGCCGGGTGCATCTGACAGCATCTATCAACAAAGGCAACTACTTTCTGCGGTTCATTTTCTGTGCGAGGAACACCGAGTCTTCCGATATACAGTATTCCTGGAACGTCATCCGCGAAGTCGCTACGGCGACGCTGGAAAATACGAAGAGCAGAGCAAAATAAATAATAATCCGTTCCTGTGCCAGAACATGCCCCATGTGTGCATTAGAGGTACACTCATTCTACTACTAGGTTCTGCACTGGGACTGTCGGTAGTACCACATCAAGCCGGACTCTCCCTAATCATCGGTTCATCTTACCAGCACCGGCACGCATTAAGTGTTTCTTTTTGGGGTTAAGGTTAACGCTACGATAAATGTCACTATTAAATTGAAGTTAGCATTTTAGAATTGTGCTGAATAATACAACAATCCCATCAGTCTCATGTTGTATTAAGGCATAAAAATGGGATTAAAGTTTGATCAAGATGTGCTACAGCATACAATACCACACAATAAAAGTGATAAAAGCAAGACTTTGTAATTCGGTTGTAATCAATATAGTAAATAGAAAGACATATGTTGACCAAATTATAACTAAACCTCGATTATGACACATATTTACTTATGCGTGTTTTTACAGTAAGCAGCACTATCGTGAATGTAGTATTTAACAATATTTAGCAATTATTTTAGAATTAGCAATGGTTAGTGCATAACTAGGTAATTCGTAATTATGATGAGGTCAGACAGACTGATATTAAGAAAATTCAATAATGTGAGACAGCATGTGATAAGTTGGCTTTATAGATAATAATATTCAACGGTAAAACATGGTCAAGTTTAGCTAAAATGCTAAATTGTTAATTGGTTTTATTAACTTGTTGCATAATTTAGTATTATTTTGTGTAGGGTCAACGGCGTTTTAAAGGATTACTCTGAACAATTGATAGATACGGCAGGTGGCAGCACGTAGCACTCGCTATACTAATTCCGACTTTAATTTAAAAGGCCACACAATGCCGCGTCTTTGTAAGAAGATAACAATTATTAGTCTTATTTGTTTTTTTCGTATGTTGTCAGTCACTAACATTCTCAGTCTACAAAGCACATCGGCGCAACGAATCTGACCCGCGATGTCCCATCATGGTAAAATCACAGGAAACGCCACAGAACACGGACGCTGGTTGAGCTCACTGTGCAGACCGCTTCTGCATATAGACGGGAAAGAACTGACTGCGTAATTGATTCCCACAAAACGGCCTACATAGTAAATTCGGCTATAGGTGACAGTTTTACCTGCGTTTTAATTTAGAATAGCTCTACCCAGTGGAAAACTGCATTAAAATGGATGTGTGAAGGAAACTGCCGATACGGAGCAGAGGAATGGTACAATAATCAAAGCGTTGCAGCAGTACATAAATTAGTCGTCCTCACCCCTCTATGAAGGGAACTACAAAGCATAGCATTAATTTACTCTGACCTTTACACGCAGAAATAACTAATTACATAACAAACTATTTTGAAGGTAATTGTATTACATAAAGTGTTCATATTTTTCTTATGTTCAATAAAATAATTAAATTCAGCCATTAAAGTTATGATCAAATACATTCTAAATGTATACATCAATAAACGCGGAAGTTGAATGAGTGACATGTCTACGTCGTCTTCCCTTTTAGTCTCGTTTAGAGGTAAATTTGCAAAATAGTCTCATCAAGGTAAAAAAACACAATGCATTTATCTGGGGAAACATATTTATGAATTCAATGTGCAGATATACAAAAAGTAGAACATGTATGAGGTGAAGCTCATAACAGTTGGAGAAAAGTGAGCAACCATTTTGCTAATTCCACATCATACATATGCCTTCAAATGCTCCCAGATAATAATATTCTACTTCCTTTAATATTGATGCTTGGGCAACACATGAAACTCAGCAAGGTGAATTAGTTTGAAAAAAATTAGTGTAACTTTTTCCTGACAAATGTCTTCGTCAGAGAGCTTTCATTAATTATGTCGAAAAATGTTGTGGTTATTGGTCAACAACACACACTCCAACAAACCATATGTTTGGTACAACAACTGTAGGCAGTTTTGTGTCAGTATAGCTAGGCATTGCAAAGTTAATGAACCCTATTTCTTTGCACTGAATTTGAACCATTTTATTCATGAAAGGACAAAACTTTAACGCTGTTTAACGATAATGATAGAGTAAATATACGACATGCATTAATGCTATTCACTAAACCAAGCAAATGTAGAGGTACACACACTTTCATCAGTGGCATCACACAGGGGGAGAGGGCGAGATACGTCCGGGCTCACCCAGAAATCACTTGAGCCTGAGCTTGTGGGTAAATACGGACGGCCGGACAGTTGGTTCTTTTTGGCGACAACCTTCCCACACACTGTTGCCTTTGCAATCCTCAAGGACAGACCAATCATCTTGCTGCCATGTTTGTCACCACACGCTTTGCTAAGGTGAAACAGGAATTTTGTAACATCTTCTTTCAGCATTCTCACAAGTATATCACATCTGATCCCCCAGGCTGACAAAACGTGCGTGTGAGGAATGGCACTGCTCACTGATGATTCAACCACTCTTGTATACGATGTGGGTGTGCGATATGTGGTTTTCTTTGTGGATGAATTTTATCTGAATTACGTGGCTCTACTTATGGATGGCAGCGTGAAATAAACCCCTGGCTCGGCACCCGGCACAGTGTTTAATTCTTCCTCAATATAAACATGATAACATTTTTCTGCTTCTATTTCTGGAAATGTTGCAGATTTATTGGGCCCAATGAGTGCTTTCTTCCTCTCCCTGTCTCGCATGATGTCAACTTACACCAGTTGCCTTGAATTTCTCTTGCGACATCTGCTTTTCCTCGTTTCTGTCACCTTCGCTTGTTTGGAGTTTAGAACCCATCTGCTTGTTTATCTTGCACTTTCACTTTGTTCGCCGGGTTTTCCTCGTTTCTGTCACCTTCGCTTGTTAGGTGTATAGAACATATATGCTTGTTTATCTTGCACTTTCACTTTGTTCGCCGGGTTTTCCTCGTTTCTGTCACCTTCGCTTGTTAGGTGTATAGAACATATCTGCTTGTTTATCTTGCACTTTCACTTTGTTCGCCGGATTTTCCTCGTTTCTGTCACCTTCGCTTGTTTGGTGTTTAGAACCCATCTGCTTGTTTATCTTGCACTTTCACTTTGTTCGCCGTGTTTTCCTCGTTTCTGTCACCTTCGCTTGTTTGGAGTTTAGAACCCATCTGCTTGTTTATCTTGCACTTTCACTTTGTTCGCCGGGTTTTCCTCGTTTCTGTCACCTTCGCTTGTTAGGTGTATAGAACATATCTGCTTGTTTATCTTGCACTTTCACTTTGTTCGCCGGATTTTCCTCGTTTCTGTCACCTTCGCTTGTTTGGTGTTTAGAACCCATCTGCTTGTTTATCTTGCACTTTCACTTTGTTCGCCGGATTTTCCTCGTTTCTGTCACCTTCGCTTGTTTGGTGTTTAGAACCCATCTGCTTGTTTATCTTGCACTTTCACTTTGTTCGCCGTGTTTTCCTCGTTTCTGTCACCTTCGCTTGTTTGGTGTTTAGAACCCATCTGCTTGTTTATCTTGCACTTTCACTTTGGTCGCCGGGTTTTCCTCGTTTCTGTCACCTTCGCTTGTTTGGTGTTTATAACCCATATGCTTGTTTATCATGCACTTTCAATTTGGTCGCCGGGTTTTCCTCGTTTCTGTCACCTTCGCTTGTTTGGTGTTTAGAACCCATCTGCTGGTTTATCTTGCACTTTCACTTTGTTCGCCGGGTTTTCCTCGTTTCTGTCACCTTCGCTTGTTTGGTGTTTAGAACCCATCTGCTTGTTTATCTTGCACTTTCACTTTGTTCGCCGGGTTTTCCTCGTTTCTGTCACCTTCGCTTGTTTGGTGTTTAGAGCCCATCTGCTTGTTTATTTTGCACTTTCACTTTGGTCGCCGGGCTTTCCTCGTTTCTGTCACCTTCGCTTGTTTGGTGTTTAGAACCCATATGCTTGTTTATCTTGCACTTTCATTTTGGTCGCCGGGTTTACCTGGTTTCTGTCACCTTCGCTTGTTTGGTGTTTAGAACCCATCTGCTTGTTTATCTTGCACTTTCACTTTGTTCGCCGGATTTTCCTCGTTTCTGTCACTTTCGCTTGTTTGGTGTTTAGAACCCATCTGCTTGTTTATCTTGCACTTTCACTTTGTTCGCCGGATTTTCCTCGTTTCTGTCACCTTCGCTTGTTTGATGTTTAGAACCCATCTGCTTGTTTATCTTGCACTTTCACTTTGTTCGCCGGGTTTTCCTCGTTTCTGTCACCTTCGCTTGTTTGGTGTTTAGAACCCATCTGCTTGTTTATCTTGCACTTTCACTTTGGTCGCCGGGTTTTCCTCGTTTCTGTCACCTTCGCTTGTTTGGTGTTTAGAACCCATCTGCTTGTTTATCTTGCACTTTCACTTTGGTCGCCGGGTTTTCCTCGTTTCTGTCACCTTCGCTTGTTTGGTGTTTAGAACCCATCTGCTTGTTTATCTTGCATTTTCACTTTGGTCGCCGGGTTTTCCTCGTTTCTGTCACCTCCGTGTCTCAGACAGTGCTGCAACTGGAACATGTGCGGTCCTTGGTTGAATAAACGGTGTGCTATACTGGACCATTGTCATTCGGATATTGCAAGTATCGCAATGTTCTACATGGACTGATATAAGTTGTGGAAGTTGAAGGTTGACTTTGTATGGTCCAGTCGAAGTCAACGTTGAAGTAACTTCACTGTTCACTGTGCACTGAAGCAGTGAGCACAAGTTAAATAAGTGTAGACCAGTTTCAACGTCTAGACAGTTTAATTACAATATTACACTACAAAATTTAATAAATGTGAAAACAGATCACATTCATAATTTAATGTAACGAAAATACAATGTCATGTATGATTAAATTAGTTGTTTTGTAAGGTTTAACATCTTATTAAAAAATATTATATTTTCACAAAAATAAAAACGTGCTTCTTTATTTTCGGAAACCCTGATAACTAACTTACACACTGATTGACCGAAAACGGGGAAATTACGGTGGGATCCCCCTTTCCTGGAGGAAATAGTTAATACCCTGCTGTAAGGCAACCATTTTTTTCGAACTGTAAACGTAAATTCTTAAGCAACTCTCTAAATGCTGAAGTGTCGTGGAAAAAAGGAAACACAAAGGTTATATTTAACACGACAGGGAAGTGTTGCCGTGACTGGTCCTAAAGTGTTGATAACTGTTGAACATGTGTTTTTGTGGCAGAGGGTGGTCTGAAAAAGATTACTCTGCGCACTGTTGTGAAAATGCTGATAATTAATGCTGAACAGCCCCATGGCATCCAATAAAGCAACATTTGAGCCTGTTATTTCGGCAATGTTGGATTAGGGAGGTCATATGTATCGGAGTCTGGGATTGAGCCAACCATGGTAGTCGTAAAATGTGTGCTCCATGGACCGTATAGTAGCAGTGAGGTTGTCGTGTTGTGTGGTGCTGTCGGGTTGCTTGTCAACACATACATCGAAACATAAATTACTGTGAGTTAAATTGTCCAAGGTATAGTGGCGGGTCCTGGCTGCGCCATCCTTGTCCTTCAAGGTATCTTGCCTTCTTCAAACATGCCAGGTGTATTTTACAGTTACACACTGAACATGTAATTGATCGATGTTCGTCAGTTGTCTTGTTGCAATGCACACAAGTGAGCCTAACGTTATTGTTCGGTGCCGTGGCATTCGTTGATGGTGTGACGGGCCAGGGTTTGGCTCAAAGCCTCCCACCAACAACAACGACGCCAACAGTAGGCAGACGTGGAGGCACAGCACAGCTATGAGTGGGGCCGCATGTCCCCCTCCACCCCCGAACGATTTGTTCCGCGTGGCTCGCCTTCGTATGGTTTGGCCGACGCGACCATTAGCTTTCCGTTACGCACATGTCTGAAAACACCCAAACCGGGTTCTCCATGTTTCCGTGGAGATATTCATTCAGGCGAGTGTTCGAGCGTGACCGACTCCACTGACGTTTTCTGACTGTTTACGCCAATTCGGTACACAACGAGCGATAATATGTTTATCAACAGTTTGTTTTTAGTTTTCCATTCATACGGTCGTGTAAATGTAGTATGCGACTACAACATTCACGCCGTTCACGCCGGTCAAGCCATTCACGACGGTCACGCCATTCACGCCGGTCACGCCGGTCACGCCATTCACGCCGGTCATACAACACTGAAATAGCAATGATGGTCTGATGTACACTCTGCTGAAATCGGAATCATATCGGAGATGCTTTCTGTACACGAGAACTTCGTCTCTGGTGGCTTCTTTCAGGAAGGTGATTTTCGTAAGTGGAGGTCGTTCGTTTACTTGCTGTTTCGGGACTCGAAATACACGTCGTATGTGTTATGGGTTGGGAGCGTCGTTAGCAGGTTTCGTTGGACGGGCTTTTTCTGTTATTTCGGCAGTGTTGGAGTAGGGAGGTCACATGTATCAGAGTCTGGGATTAAGCCAACTATAGTAGTCGTTAATATGTAAAATGTGTGCGTATTGTAGCTATGAGGTTGTCGTGTTGTGTGACGCTGTCGGGTTGCTTGTCAACACAGACATCGAAACAGAAACGAGTGTGAGTTAAATTGTCCCAGGTATAGTGGCGGTTGAGCATTCACATTCACGCCGTTCACGCCGGTCACGCCATTCACGCCTTTCACGCCGGTCACGCCATTCACGCCGGTCATATAACACTAAAAGGTTGTTTACCTCAGTGAATCCGATATGTGCTTGTCAGTTAATGCGTGTTCAAGCATTAACTGAAGTGAAAATAGAATTGCTGACAAATCACGATGTTCTTCCGTGGTGCATTTTCGTAACTTTGTCATGTGATCGGCGAGAGGATGGAGGTCACGCCGATGATCAGCATTGACCCACACAGTGTTTACCATTTTGGATATCCACTATTTTGATCTAGCGAATAAAGTCAATTCTTTCGATGATTTGTAAAAAATAGGCATTTTATTAAATCGAGTATGCGGATATTACATAAACTATTCACATATTACATATGTGGACACCAATTAAACGGATTTGATTAAATCAGTTG
The DNA here is from genome assembly GCA_033239005.1 of Lamellibrachia satsuma. Classification (NCBI taxonomy): domain Eukaryota; kingdom Metazoa; phylum Annelida; class Polychaeta; order Sabellida; family Siboglinidae; genus Lamellibrachia; species Lamellibrachia satsuma. The sequence continues at coordinate 3,436,264 of BSQZ01000022.1, read as the reverse complement.
AGGAAGCAATTATAAGTTTTGCATATATGTTCATGCCTCTTAAGTAAGTTATCTAAGTCCTGTACATAAGTTGCTAATGTTTGGACAACTCGGTAAGAAAACATATTTTACATGTCCTTTTCGGGCTTATTAGGCAATTATAAATAATAATAATGCACTTTATTTTTACACTCATAACCCGAGTACAACTCTGTTCAAGGGTGTTTACAATGACAAAATGGACTAAATTGTGCGTAATAAATTTAAACGTCTATGTATAAGGCTTAAACTTCATTAAACAAAAAAGTACTAAGCAAAGATAAGGTAAAACTATCAATGTTCATACAAAAGTGGCGCGGAACGTACGGCGTGATGAGCGAGGCGAGGTACGCCGGCGTCCGGTCATGAAGGGCGCGAAACACAATGATGAGTAGTTTGTATTCAATGCGATACTTGACCGGCAAGCAGTGGAGTTGTTGCAGCACTGCCGTCATGCTTCGCCGGTCGCCCCGCCTAATCCGCAAAACAACTCTGACCGCCGACCGCTGTACCATCTCAAGACGGTGCAAGAGACGGTCGGAGATGCCACACAGTACAGCGTTCTCGTAGTCGATCCGCGATGTAACGCGGGAGTGAACAAGAGTCTTGCATGCTGTGATGGTAAGGCTTGTTCGTATCTTAGCGATGAGAAATCAATTAAAATAAACAGCACGACAAGCGTTCGATACTTGAGCCGACATGTCAAGTCAGGTACAACGCCGATGTCACGAACCGTGGGCGTCGGTGATACGGCGGACCCACACACATCGATAGTGGACATAGCAGAAGGCGAACGGACGATGGTAGAACGAAAAATGATGGCTTCTGTTTTCGTATCATTGAATAGGAGATGGTTGCAGCTCAGCCAGCGTCTTATGTCGCATACACATTCGTCGATTATCCGTAGTGCGTCAGCATGGTTCAGCGACGGACACGCAGCATATAGTTGATTGTCGTCCGCGTATATGTGGTAGCGAATCTGATGGCGTTCGAAGATGTCCGCGATAGGTGGAAAGTACATGTTGAATAGCATCGGACCTAGAACCGAGCCCTGCGGAACACCGTGACGAATAAGTCTCGACGCTGAAGTTCCTTCGCGTATCTTTATTGCATTAGTTCGGCCTGCGAGGTATGATTTGAACCATGTAAACACTGTCTGGGTTAGTCCGATATCGTCGAAGCAGTAGAGTGCTATGGTCTAGTGTGTCGAATGCTGCACTTAGATCTAATAGTACAAGCAAAACGCCACGCCGTGAATCAATTGCCTGCGTCATGTCTTCGGACGGAGCCGTCTCCATGCTTTGTCTCGGCTAGTACGCGCTCTGGAACGGGTCGTTGAAGCCGTTGGCGTCAATGTGACGGCGCAGTTCGTTGGCGACATAACGTTCTAATGTTTTCTCTCCCTTTTCTTTCAATCCAATTGTCTTCCCTCCCATTTCTTTCCTTCTCGTCTCATTTCGTCCTGTCTCCCTACGTCCTGTCACATTACCTCCTCTCAACCACATCCCAGGCTGAAGTGAGCTCTCCCTGACATCTCTCTCGTTGTCTGCCTCCACTTTATCCACTGTCTCCCCACCAGAACCACTAGCACAACCCACCTGCTCCCTTTCCACCACAGCCACAAAGAGCAGCCTCAGCTGTTCTAACTCCACCTCAAGTTCCTTCATCCTAGTACATCCCGTACACTCAAAAATTAAAATATCCGCCTGAACATCAGCCAAGGACTTCTCACATAATGATGATGATTATGATGATGAAGATAACACTGTCTGCAAAGACAACCCAAGGTTTCACAAAGAGCTATGCATCAATGTATTGTTCAGCAACACTTTACAAGACGGCAAGAATTTTTCATAACTTTTTTCAATAGGTGTCACCTTTTTCATAGGTAAACTGAAAGGCCGTATGTGACTGCTAAAATAAAAAATATCAGACAAATTTTAAAATACACTACGAACCATATAAAATGTACACATTAAATCTGCGGCATTGTTAATTCAACTAGCTAATAATTAATACACTCATAATGTATACCCATTGTACAGTACTAGCTGTTATATCTTTCGCTGTCAGCACGCATATGTGCACGCACGCAAGCACGAACGCACGCACGCACGCACGCACGCACGCACACGCAATCTAATGATTAAGCACAATTGAACCAGAACACATTCAGTAACTCAGTCAGTAATTCAGTCAGTAACTCAATATCAAATTAAAATAATGTCATGTCGCTATTTGTTGAAATAGCAAAGTTATTATACTAAATCCCCCATCACGCCATGTTGTTTCCTCTGTGGTAGGTTACTACTGTGCTAACGTGTTTTGTAGCAGTTTAATTCCAAGCAGAAATTTTATTGTTTGTATGTATTGAAGGTCGATTTGTTTTTGCAGATAGATGGCGTAAAGGTTATCAATGGTTGAAGTATAATTCTGCCTCTTTCTTTTCATTGAGGTGGTGACTGGCGACATGATTGATGACGCTCTCATCCACAACAGTCCAATGTCATATGTGGCTACGTCAACACCATCCCCAATCTCTACAGCCGTGGTGTTCCTTGTAATTTGGCTATTGCTGTTGTTGCTGCTAGGATGATCTGCTGTTTCACAGTAAAGTTATACGTAATGTTACGTGTGGTGTTAAATTTATTTAATTTTAAAATAGACCAGTGGGATTAGCAAATACATCAAATAAAGTGATTTGATATAAGCATTATGCTGCATATTTAAAAATAGGTGCGCTGAACATTTACAGCATAGACATAGATGTCATTTACAGCATGGACATAGATGTCATTTACAGCATAGACTTAGATGTCATTTACAGCTTGGACATATATGTCATTTATAGCATGTACCTAGATGTCATTTACAGCATGGACATAGATGTCATTTACAGCATAGACATAGATGTCATTTACAGAATGTACATAGATGTAATTTACAGCATGGACATATATGTCATTTACAGCATAGACATATATATAGCCTACGCTAAACATTATGTGAGCGAATAAATGAATGAATGCTCCCCAATGAACACCCAAATATGCCTGTTTTATATATATTATCTGGCTTCTACAATGACTCATAAGGTGAGTGTCAGCAATTGTTAGGTCATCTATTAATCATGATTTAATTATTTATTGTAATGCGAAAGAGAAATGTAGCGCTTGATTTCATCAGTACCGATGACGCTGAATGATGTCATCGTGCACGTGAGGCAGTTCGTAATTGCCCAGCAGTCTGGTATTGCAGCTTTAAGATGTAATGAAATTCTTGGGTTGATAAAAAATATAACATACATTGAATAAAATTAATTATACCTCTGTGTAAACCAATAGTTAGGCCTCGTTTAGAACACTATACAAGCTTGTAGATCAAAGCGTTAGAAGGATATATATATATATATATATATATATATATATATATATATATATATATATATATATATATATATATATATATATATATATATATATATATATATACGCTTGTAAGAATACAGAGGAGGGCAACTAAAATGATTTCAGAACTGAGAGACCTTAGTTATGAAGAACGACTGATAGAATGTGGTTTAACAACCCTAGAGACAAGGATTTTTTTAAGATATTGAGTATATAAATATTGATAGAAATATGTTATTGTGTAACTGCTAGCGGGGTGAATATGTTTAAAAACAAGGTTGAAACATATCTCAGGAGGGCAGATTACACATAGATTAAACATGTTGAACTCTCGATAAGCCAATTGCTTCCTTGTCCACTTGCACCTGGGCCTTTGCCCTGAGTGGTAATCTTGTTAAGATCAATCTAAAAAAAATTCTCGCAGTAATGGTTTTAATTATAGTACACAATGACGTGGGATGATCAAGCAGAGCGTATTTTAAACTCCAAAAGAGAGGAATTCGAATAATTACTGTTCATCATCATGCTGTCGGTCGCTATGCGACAAAGACTGCTTTCATTTCTTGACCGCCGCACTCCATTTAGTTCTCTGCTATGAGAGTGATGTCCGTGAGTCGGTCTTTATGTCTCTCAGCTTGAGGTTTCTCTTGATGGTATCCTTGAACCGGAGACGAGGGCGTCCTCTCTGTCTGTGACAAGAAGACAATTGAGAGTAGAGGATCTGCTTTGGTAGCCTGTCTGATGACATCCTCATGAGGTGTCCAGTCCACAGGAGATTCTTTTTGATCAGAAGATCTTCCATAGAGGGCAGCCCTATCCGACCGAGTATTTCCTTGTTTGTCACTTTGTCCTTCCAGGTTAGCTTCATGATCGAACGCAGATGTCGCATCATGAAGGCATGCAGCTTTTTCACCTGTCGTCTGTACACTGTCCAGGCCTCCGCTCCGTATAATAAGGTGGATAGCACAATTGCGCGGTAGATCTTGCCTTTGACCTTCGTGGACACATGGTGGTTGTTCCAGAGTCTCTGGCGTAATCGGCCGAAAGATGCGCTAGCCTTGACCATCATCCTCTGTATTTCAGCATCAATGCGTCCATCACTTGATAAAGTGCTTCCGAGGTAGGTGAATTCTGGAACAGAGTTCAGCTTATTTCCATCAACCATGATATCCTCCTCTCGGGTTCTTGTAGAGTTGGGTTGGTCCAGCACTTCCGTCTTCTTGATGTTAATCTTCAGGCCGAACTTCTTGATGCATCGGAGAAAGCATCCACTATTCTCTGGATCTCTTCAGCAGAGTGGGCAACCAGTGCACTGTCATCTGCGTATAGCAGCTCTCTCACAAGTATCTGGGTAGTCTTGGTCTTCGCTCTGAAGTGTGCGACGTTGAATAGGTCAGCGCTCTGTCTAGACTGTATATAGACGCCATCTCCCATGCCTTGGATAGCCTCGACGAGCATTGCTGATAGTAAGATGGAGAAGAGCGCGGGGGCCAGTACACAGCCTTGCTTGACATCATTGGTAACACCGAACGTTTCCGAGACTTCCCCTCCAACACTCACATTCGCCATCATTCCCGTATGTAGAGCCTCGATCATGGTTGTGCATTTCTCTGGGCATCCATATTTCCTCAGTAGGTCCTTCCGACTGTATCAAACGCCTTCGTGAAGTCAACAAATACAATGTATAGTGGTCGGTTCTGCTCAATGCACTTTCCTTGTAGTTGTCGGAGACAAAATATCATATCCACTGTGCCCCTTTTGGATCTGAAGCCACACTGTGTCTCCGGAACTACTTCTGGTGTTATGTGAATAGATAGTCTGTTGAGCAGGATCCTGGCGAAGATCTTGCCTGCTATTGAAAGAAGAGAGATTCCTCTGTAGTTCCCACAGTCTGTTCGATCTCCTTTCGTGTAGATGGTTACAATGCTGGCATCCTGCCACGCTTGTGGTACAGAATCCTCCTCCCAGGCTTTGGTGATTAATTGGTGCAGTCTGTTGGACAGATTGTCTCCTCCGTGCTTCCATACTTCAGCAGGAATTCCATCACACCCAGGTGCTTTGCCATCTTTCAGGCCGGCGATTGCTTTGGCCATCTCATCCATGTTTGGAATCTCATCACGGCTGCTGGATGTTGACAAGAGCTTCATGTTCTATGTCGCCACGGACGTTGAGTAGTTTTTGGAAGTGTTCACTCCGTCTTGCCACAACTCTTTTGCTGTCGGAGAAGGTCTCCATTCCATCTGTTGACTTCAGGTGAACAGGTCCTTTTTTAGCGTGTCCCCACACTTCCTTCAGTCCATTGTAGAAGCCTTTCGTGACGTTTCTGTCTGCAGATCTCTGCAGCTCCTCTGCCTTCATTTCCCACCATTCTGACTTCAGTGCACGGGTGCGTTTTTGTAGCAGTCTGCAGGCATCTTTGTACGCTGCAATGGTAGATCTAGTACTCCTGGTCTGCAACACTCTCTGGTGGGATTGGTCTCTTCTGCTCATAAGATTTTGTAGCTCCTGGTCGTTGGGGTCGAACCAGTCCTGGTGTTTTCTGTCTGGCTTGCCGAGAAATGTTTTAGATGTGTTGTATACTACCTGTTGCAGAGCTGCCCATTACTCATCTGGTGTTGAGCTTTCCTTCTCCTCCCATTGGGCGAGAGCGCTGTCCATCTCCTGCTCGAAGCTCTCCCTATGACTGATGGTACGTAGTTTTGCTGTGTTTAGCTTGGTCGGTTTTCTTACCCCTTGCCTGTTGTGCTTTTGTCGTACTCTAAATCCCACTTTTGACCTCAGCATATGGTGATCGGTCCAGCAGTTAGCTCCACGCATGGTTCGAGTACTGTGATGATAAAGTCGATCATATGCAAGTGTCCGGAACGAGGATGCATCCAGGTGGTCTTGCGTTCATCCTTCTGCTTGAATATGGTGTTCGTCACTATCAATTCGAACTCAGAGCACAAAGCCAGTAGAAGCTCGCCATTGGAGTTGCGTTTCACGATCCCATATTTGCCCATGACCATGGTCCATTTGTCATTGTCTCTTCCTATCCTTGCATTGAAGTCTCCTATCAGCAGTAGCTTATCGGTACGAGGGATGTCTCTGAGCGTACTTGACAGCTGGTTGTAGAAAGCCTCCTTGTTATCGTCCGGGTTTGTAATTTCTGTTAGTGTGCCATTTACTAAGAATGGAAATTTCTCAAATTAGATTAATTAACAAATTCGTTGAATAAGTAAAACGCTTACATCGAGTGCCAATCATACATTTGCAACACAGTATACTAACAACATAATACAGACTGTTACTAATGTTACAGATTTTATCAATGACAACATTTACACAATTACAGTTGATTTTTTTATGTTTGTGTTAACATTAACATGGTGACTCCTATGATGGCGACATTAAATGTCTTAATATCAGTCTACCTGCCTCATCATCAGTACGAATTACTTAATCATACACTACCACTAACCATACCTAATTCTAATAATAATTCTAAGTATTGTTATATATTACATCCCTAATTGTACTGCTTTATGCAACAACATCCATTAGTAAATGTGTGTCATAATCTAGGTTTAGGCATAATTTAGATAAGCAATGTCTTTCTCTTCACTATAGTGATCACAACCGAATTGATACAACGTCCTTGCTTTTTCACTTTTATTATGTGGTATTGTATGCTGTAGCACATACTGATCAAACTTTAAGCCCGTTTTTCTCCCTTAATACAACATGGCACTGATGGAGTTGTTGCATTACTCAGCACAATTCTAAAACACTAGCTTCAATTTAATAGTGACATGTATCTTAGCATTAACCTTAACCCTAAAAAGAAACAATAAACGTGGCTGTGTTGGAGTTGGCGGTTTGCGTGCCGGTGCTGATAAGATGGACGTACGCGGTGATTAGGGAGAGTCCGGCATGATGTAGTACCACCGACAGTCCCTTTGCAGAACCTATTATTAAAACGAGTGTCCCTCTAATGCACATGTGAAACATGTTATGGAGCAGGAAGGGAATAATTACTATTATTATTTATGATTATTAGTATTTACGTTACTCTATTTTACTTTATTTTGGTGCTGGTTAGATGAACCTACGAGGTGATTAAGGAGAGCCCGGCATGATGTGGTACTACCGACAGTCCCAGTGCAGAACCTAGTAGTAAAACGAGTGTCCCTCTAATGCACACATGGGGCATGTTCTGGCACAGGAAGGAATTGTTATTTATTTTGCACTGCTCTTCATATTTTCCAGCGTCGCCGTAGCAACTTCGCGGATGGCGTTCCAGGAATATTGTATATCGGAAGACTCGGCGATCCTCGCAGAGATAATGAGCCGCAGAAAGTAGACACCTTTGCTGATAGAAGCTGTCAGGTAAACCCGGCCGTCTTTGGTGAGGTTTGCCAGAAACAACTCGTTGAGTTCTTTGGAGCCCTGCAAAACACAAATGAGATCAAGAACCACTGCATGGATGTCATCGTTTGATTGTCATGTCTACTTAACAGGACATTTAATATGAAACGAACGAAACACCATCAATAACTAGAACGTTGCAAAATGTCGACATAAGACCTAACAATCATACGTTTTAAAGCATGAATAAAACATAATACTTATAGGTTTCTACCAACTTAATTAATTCCACCAAAGTGATGTGTTGTTTAATCTTGTTAAAATGTTAAATGGCCACACTTTTTCATTGAAACGTTTTCATCGTAAATACAATAATAATATATAACAAGACACTATTTAATTAGATTGTCATCCAAGACAAAATACCCGGATGGCAAGTGGACAAGGAAGCCATTAGCTTACCGAGAGATATGGAGTACACAACGCAAAACAATATAATATTTTCACAACACCTATATCACTTCCTAATCGTCAACAACTGGTTGTGAACGTCGAGTAACTATGGGGAAACGCAAGGTTAAAAACATTGGGTCTTCAGCCCGTTATAAGCCTTATTGAATAGGTCCTTCCTCGATTCAATGTTTTTGCTCGTGTCGTTACGCGGAAATCAAGTTTACGTAATATCTTCTTCGTTTGTAGACTTTTTTAATAAAATTTTCATGAACATTTCGGACAAACTGTTATATTATTTTTGACCGGATCCGATCAAAATTCGGCGAAAAAAGACAAAAGTCGTGATCAAACGATCAAGCTTTTAACAAAAATATGCAGTCTTTTATTTCAGAAACTACTTAAACTATTCACACACTACAAATTTGAACGTCAACCAACCTGATTTGCGAAGGACAACATTAATTTCGGAGTGGGTCTGAATGTAAAACAAATACGATATGACCGTAAACAACATATTATGAATGTCACTGTGACATACCTGTCGAAGCTTGAAGCAGACGAGGCCGTGTTTGACGGTGTTTGTCACTTGGAATCTGTCGTCGGCTGTCACCAGTTCAGCAAACTCACGGGCCAGCTCAACATGCTACAATCCAGGTCAAAGGTCAGGTCAGTATAATCAATATACTAAATATGGGTCACTATAGGGTTAATATAATCGACTTCCATCTGGGTGCGCCAAGCTTTCAGGGGTTCATCTACGTCCCCATGGTCGGGTCGTCTGGATTTATTTTTTTCGAAATTCAACCCGCTATTACCCTTTCTACGAACAATCGAATTACCCAGTGTAGTTATTACGTGCAGCTGTCCGCAAAGCTACGTGAACAATTGCGTACAATTGTTGACAATCTGCGGCGTCTTTTTTCGATTGTCCATAGTTACGTCATATATGAGGGCAAGGCTTCGCTACACGTTAACGTTGTTGCCAGTATTACATCGCATTCTCGAGAGATATTGACTGGCAGCACCAAGTATCAAGGCATAGATGGATATTTCTATGACAGTGTTGTGAATCCTGGTTTGGTAAACACGAACGACCAAGTTACGCCGTCCGGAGGATGGGCATGTTTACTAGTCAATATAATAAAGAAGACGACGTATATGTGACGTATATACACGTATACACGTATATAATTGGCGGTAACACGCAGGTGTGCGTGTTGCTGCTAGTGTGTACATTAAACCATATGTGTACATCTGTACACGCATTTGCAGCAGCATGATACTGTAAAGTGTACACACAAAACCAGATGAAGACCGGCTACTATTGGATGTTCAGCTGATCTGAAGACCAATTCGGACGACGACGGCGACGGCGGCGGCGACGACGACGGCGGCGGCGACGACGACGACGACGACGACTACGACGACGACGACGGCGACGGCGACGACGACGACGACGACGACGGCGACGGCGACGACGACTATGCGGGATATACCTTTCTGATATGTGCCTGCAGGCCTTTGACGCCATACAACCGCAACACAAACCACAACTTGAGGGAGCGGAACTTTCGACCAAGTGGAATCCCCCAGTGCTGGAAACAGCGGTAAAGGTAGTGGTGGTATATCGTAGTAGTAGCAGTGTTATTGGTTGCTGTGGTATATAGAGGTAGTAGTAGTAATTACACTTTCTCCAATATTTGTATTACAATACAACGACAGTCCTTTGTTGTCATGTCAATGGTGCCACCTGCTATTCACAGTTTTGAGCAAAATGTTTTATGTTTCCCCGCCGCAATCTCAATACCGGATGACAGTCCCCAGCTATGGCACGGATTGGCTTGGTTTCAGCTCACTAGTTTGGCTCAAACCTAGTTGGTTGCCCCTTTTCTTTATTTCAACGCTCGTAAATGGTGATAGCATACGTGAACAAGACAACACGAACATATTCTACAATTTAGAATATATATATGTGTGTGTGTGTGTGTGTGTGTGTGTGTGTGTGTGTGTTTGTGTGTGTGTGTGTGTGTGTGTGTGTGTGTGTGTTTGTGTGTGTGTGTGTGTGTGTTTCTACTTAACAGGGCATTTAAGATGAAACTAACGAAACACAACCAATAACTATAACGTTCGAAAATTTCGATATATGACCTAAGAATCATACGTTTTAAAGCATAAATAAAACACATTGCTTATAAGTTTCTACCAAATTAATAAATTCCACCAAAATAATGTGTTGTTAAATCTTGTTAAAATATTAAATGGTCACACATTTTCATTGAAAAGTTGCCGTCGTAAATCACATCACATCCACCACTAACTTAAAGTTGATATAAGTTGATTATATTACTTTAAATATAACCAAATAAGTTAACTTAACGAACAAACAGTGAATACAAACAAAGAAATCGGTAGCGTCTTCCTCGTGTGTATGACTGAACATAAGTTCCTTCACGCTGAAAGCACCGACGGGGTGACTGGAGTCTTTGTACCTACAATTATTGCAATGGTATACACACACTCTCTCTCTCTCTCTTTCTTTCTCTCTCTCTCTCTCTCACACACACGCACGCACGCACCACGTACGCACGCACGCACGCACGCACACACACACACACACACACACACACACACACACACACACACACACACACACACACACACACACACACACACACACACACACACACACACGTTCATATACATGCTGATACGAAGGAAGAAGATATGCGAACATTAATTCACTAAATAAACTAGGATTTTGTTGTAAAAATATCGTATTCGAGGCACAATTCATACTGTATATTTAAATGGCGGAGAAATCTTGCTGCAAATGAGGCATTTACCACAAGGCGGAACAATCATTGTTTGTCAGCAGCCACTTGTGGGGGTTGAAGTTGAACGAATCGGCGAACTGAAAAGCACATTTACAGGTAAAACAAACTATTGCTGATACGATGTTATGTACCCAAACATTTTAAAGACAAGGACATTATAGAAAATTAGATTAGTTCACTTATGAGGAACGAATCGGGTAGAACCTAATCTACCACCCTGCGTCACATCCACCAATAATTAAAGCTAAATAAAAGTCATGGTCTTGGAGTTATGGAAAAAATCCAATAAAGAATATCACGCTAGTAGTTGTCTCACAGTGTATTCTAAAAGTGACAGTTGTAGGAAATCGATGCAGCTAGAATTCCACTGTAACGAATTATAGTGCAGTCGTTAAGCTCGAAATTATGAACGTTTTTTTAGAAGTATGACTTTTGGTGGATATGTGCTGTATTAAACGTAGAATCAGAAATAATTGGTACCCAACAGAGGGAACACCATTAAAATGACCGCCATTATCAACATGGCCGCCAAATATACGGGATTCGTTTGCTAAAATCACAATAGGTGGACGTGCAGTTTATTATGTTTAGAATCATAAATTATTGGTACGAGCGTTGTAACCAATGGGAACACCATGAAAATGACCGCCATTTCCAAGATGGCTGCAACACATACAGGATTACTTTGTTAAGATAGTGATAGAAGCATGACATTTGGTGGACTTGTACTTTATTTTATGTAGAATCAAAAATTATTGGTTTCCAACGTGGGGAACACCATTGAAATGACCGTTATTTCTAAAATGGCCGCAACACATACTGAATTATTTTGTTCAAATCACGATAAAAGCATGACAGTTGGTGGACGTGGAATTTATTATCTGTAGAATTAGAAATGATTGGAACCTAACGTTGGAAGAACCAATGGGAACACTTGGAATGACCACAATGTCCAAGATGGCCGCTGAAACGTTATATAAAATAGACAATTGGTATGGCATTATCCTAATGGTATTCTGTATTGGTGTTGATCTGATTATATACATAAATTACGATATTCAGTTCAACACCAATAAGGAATACTATTAGTGCTGTATCTTGTACTACGACTGAAATAATGGTTGGTCCCGAGGCCAGCGAGGTGACCCAGTTGTAATCATGTGAATCAATGGTTTCCGAATAAATTTTGTAAAAAGTAAAGTAAGTTTGCTTCTGTTTCACGAAAGATAACATTGGCGATGAGGATGGCTTTAGTGGGAAGTGTAAAACCGTTCAATCCAGACAGTGTGTAGTTGTGGTTGAAATGTGTCGATCGATTTGAGTGTTTCTTTGAAGCGAATGACATTGACGCGGCGAAACAGCGCGCTGTTTTGTTAAGTGGCATTCGGGCCGCGGGGTACAAGCTTTTGTGGAACTTGTGTTGTCCTGAGAAACAATCGGACAAAACTTACGCAGTATTGGTGTAGCTGATGCAGACGCATTTGAATCAACGGCCGTCATAAATTGTACAGCGATTTAAATTATCCAAACGAATGCAAATGTCGAATGAATCGGTTGCGTTTTATATGAGCGAATTGAGGCGTTTGGCACAAGACTGCAATTTCGAGGCCACAAAAAATTTTGTAGTGTGGACTTTATATGTAGATACCCACCTAAATATTCCGTATGTCAGGTAGGGATAAACTAAAGTGTAATAAACTAGTTCTAGGGAGGCAACTGGATGCAAGTGGTTCACTTTATTTATTGCATATAAAACGCTTTTTAGTTTTTTTCTGCATTCACTTGTGTGTTCCTGCCAATCCAGTCTTTCGTCATTATAGATACCTATAAATGTAATACAATGTGTGGGCTCAATTATCGTATCAGACATCGTTAAAACTGTTTCTCCCCTTTAACAGAATGGGATCTAGAAAATAATATATATTTTGTCTTAGATACATTTAAATGTAGCTTGTTTGCATGAAACCAATCAGCTAAGACCTCGAGTTCTCTTTTAATTTTTTTTTATAAATCATTAATTAGTTTTACACTCATTATACGGTGGGGTCATCTGCAAATAATATGGATTTACTTTTGTTTAGACACAAAGGTAGATCGTTTGTATATAAAATAAACAAGAGCGGACCAAGGAGAGACCGCTGTGGGACACAATATGTAATATCACGGGGAAGCGAAGTACTGTTATTACAACTAATATATTGTTTCCTATTTGTTAGATAGCTTTTTGAACCATTTATCCCATCACACAGAAATGAAGTATATGCAAAAGAATTGGTGGTCTATTGTATCGAATGCTTAACTTAGATCAAGTAAAACATTCAGCACTTAATATTTTCTTAAAGCGTTTACAAAATCAATAATAAGGAATGTTGCGGCATTGGTGGTAAAGTGCTTCGCGCGGAAACCATATTGATTCTCATTGAATATATTATTTTTTTATAGAAAGTTTTAAGTCCTACTACGTACCGCCTTTTCTGATATCTTTGAAATAGTAGCAAGGATATAAGTCTATAGTTGGAAAATTCATTTGTGGCTTTTGACTTGTATACAGGTATAAATGTTGCAATTTTTATTTCATCGGGAACAATACCTTCACTTTAAGGATTTGTTTATCAACATAGCTACGGGTAGGAAAATTTGCTGATGAATGGAGGATGATTCGGAAGCACAGGTCGCTCCTCGGCGATGCGGAAAATGTCGCACACCGAAAACAGCTGGCAAAAGTCGCTTTCCGGCTGCAGTTGACAGTGCGGCTGAGCCGATCGAAAACCAGCCTGCAACTGCGGCTAAGGCTATATGAGTCGTTCGTTGTGCCCGTGCTGACGTGCAACATAGAAACATGGGGCATAACGAAGGCAGAGCTGGATCGCCTCGACAAGTACCACCGTCATCACTTGCCGGCCAATTAGCGAAACCGTCCTGACAGCTCGATTGCGTCTGTTTGGGCTCGTGCTTCGTATGTTCCGATGCTCCAGCTCAGCGTACGATTGACAACTACTTTGTAGTAGGCGCCACGTCGTTCAGGAGCCGTCCGCGGACGACACTGCTGACGACGTTGGGTGCGGATGTGCGGCGTATCGGACGCCAACTTCGTTGCTTCGCCGACTTCGAAGCTTTACGGGCACTCGGCCGCCGACAACGAACGGCCATTTCATGTGTTCCTATTACTTCCAACGTTGGGTACCAATCATTTCTGATTATACATGTAATAAAGTACGTGTCCACCAAACGTCATGTTTCCATCATGATTTGAAAAATTTCCCAATGTGTGGTCGTACAAAAGCTACACTATTAAGGTTTTTTACCGAAATCGAAGGGCATGTATAAGAAAACAACGGAAACTCTCAATCAAGCGAGCTGCTAAGTCAAAACAACATGGTCATACCCTATTGGCGAGTGCAGGACTAGGTGCTTACACCTAGATTTGCATTTGGTAAGCGAACATTACTTAGACTACACGCACTCGTGGCGTAGAGTTAACTAACAGTATAGCGCGGCCTATAACCAAGATTTTTGTTTCCGTATATGTTTAACACTTTACCTCAATACCCTCTAGAAGCGGTCTGAATTCGGGACAGATGAACGAGGCGCCGGCGTAGGCCGCGTCTATGTGAAGCCAGACACCCGCCTTCTCACCTGGCAAACGTAATTTGGTAATATATATATTCAATGATATTGGTTATCATTAACTCATACTGTCATAGCCATTTTCTATATTATAATCGGCAAGAACCCAAAGTTTATTACGCCAAAATGGGGCTGAGTGCTAAAGCACTGCAAGGAACACAGATCTGCCTGCACGTCACCAGAGGTGAATAATATGGCACCAGCTATTTATATCACATTTCTCCAAAGATGTAATCGAATAAGTGGCTAAACTGTGGTGTTGGGTGTACTTACATACGGTTCCAATCTGTTTGAGGTCGTCAAAGGCGCACGTCGCTGTCGTTCCCAGAGTAGCTGCACACTGGACACAAAAAAGTCCCATATACATGTGTGTTTGTGTGTGTATGTATATATATATATATATATATATATATATATATATATATATATATATATATATATATATATATATATATATATATATGTGTGTGTATGTATGTATGTATGCATGTATGTATGTATGTGTATGCGTGTGTATGTGAGTATGTATGTATGTGTGTAAGTGAAAGTATGAAAATGTATTTACGTACGTACGTACGTAGTATGTACTTGCGTATGTATGTATGTACTTGCATGAATCCAAGTGCATGTATGTGTGTGTGTGTGTGTGTGTGTGTGTGTGTGTGTGTGTGTGTGTGTGTGTGTGTGTGTGTGTGTGTGTGTGTGTGTGTGTGTGTGTGTGTGTGTGTGTGTGTGTGTGTGTGTGTGTGTGTGTGTGTGTGTGTGTGTGTGTGTGTGTGTGTGTGTGTGTGTGTGTGTGTGTGTGTGTGTGTGTGTGTGTGTGTGTGTGTGTGTGTGTGTGTGTGTGTGTGTGTGTGTGTGTGTGTGTGTGTGTGTGTGTGCGGGTATGTGTGTATGCATGTTCAAGATTTGGATAATATAATTCACACCACTTTGCCTCAATACACTCAACTGAATAAATTAGTACCTCGCTAGAGACGGGTGGATGTGTGCGAACAAATAGTCTTCGCACAGTAATTGCAGCGTGGCTGTTTGCTTCCATGAGAGGTCAAATTGGTGTCGACATGAACAGGTCTGATAGGGGTGAAGTGTAACGCACTTTGTGCTGTCGTAAGGCATAATTCTCCCTTATACAAGAACGTACACTTACTGTGGTGTTTGCTACAACTTAGAATGTCTTACATAAAATGGAATCAGGCCTTTCTTCACGTCGCTTGCAATAGCTTTGGCCAATGATGGTCCGGTCATCTCATCTTTGTCGTTCGACTCCACCTCGTGGTATCGAATTGCCCCAAAGATGCATGCTTTTTGCATACACACATTAGCCTAAAACATGAAGTGCTTTGTAACTTAGTGCTCGTCTCATAAATAAGTCTGTCATATTCTCAGTCTGTCAAGCACTGAAAGTGCAATTATGCCGGCTTATTGGACACGGCTAAAATGTGGACACGGTCCAAACACAAAAGGTTTTCTGAAGGGCCGCTAGACCCGAGGGTAGGCAAGGTATGGTAAGGATTTTTTTTTCTATTTTAATTACACGTTACTTCACCTGGTCGGAGGAGTAGGCCACGAGTCTAGAGAAAACTTCGCCATCAACGCCACTGCTGACGTCGCCTTCAACGGAGGCAGTGATGTTGGCATTCTTCTGTGACAGCTTGCGGTTACGGGCTGTTAGCAGTGTCACCAAAGTGCACTCGCTGCCGGTGCTCTGCGGACAGTCGATTATCAAGATTAATGTAGAACATTTATTTAAATAAACCAGTTTGTAATACAATTTAAGGCGTATAGGGTCGTATTACTCCCTTGCTACATTATTCGAAGCAGCTAAATTTATCTTTATAAAATTTCATTAAATTGGTTAGAAGCATTTGATGCTGATTGCCATCATTATTTGACACTTGCGAAGAAGTTGACATGTTACTAGATCAAAGTGGAGAGGGCTTTCAACGAATGAACTGCCCACGCGTGACTAACAAAATCCGCCGCACGAAACATTTGACATCCGAGAAAGAAGTGCAGATTTTTACACTGGATAACGAATTGGGGATGGTCACAATACTTACCTGGATGATGCCTCCTCCCTTTCCCCCGGAGAGGAAGTCCGAAGGAAGCTGGAGCATCTTTCCTAGCCAATCCATCACGATGACCTCGAGCTCCGTCGATGCAGGACAAGCCACCTGCAGCACATACACATTGTTATTTATTTAGCACAGCACATCAACATCATATAACGAATTTACAATATAAACGTTTTTGATCTTGTTGCAGTTCTAGGCCAAATTATTTAGAACTACGATTCTATCGTTGCCGTTGGTTTTAGGATTATTGTATCCACGAGAATAACATGTGGCGACACTACGTGATAACGTGGCAAAACCAATGGGTAAACAAGGAGGGTGATTTACGTGCTCGAACGAAACCAAATATTTTGATAATTATTTTGTACCCATCAACATAATCTCTGTTATTTGCCCCCCCCCCTCTCCGCTGCCCACTATTAGAGAGATTTCTCTGCAGCTGATGATGTAAGTAAAGGGAAGGTTGTACCAATAGATTGTGCCAGGATACATTTTGGCGGTAGTGGAGTTCATGCCCTGGCAAGCCAACAGGAGGCGTCAACATTCGGCTAGCCGTCCTAGCCAAGTGCTAGACGGCATGAAAATGGCAGCAGAACTTGGGGACTAAATGTTTCGACTTTGTTGCGAATATTTAAAACTGGATGCACTGGGACGATCGTAGAATGCGCTGAAGTACTGCCTGCTTCCTACGGTGAGCAAACCCTCAGTGGACTTGTGTGTGTTAATGATTGAACCACGACGTCGTTATTGGTAAATTCGCTTTGTGAAATCACTGCCTGGAGTTTAATTCAACCCTAGTAGGTAGCTTGCTAATTGACCTGTGATTCCTGCCTAAGAACACGAACGGATGCCTTGACTAGCAACTTATAATTATCATGTTCTAATGCTCTCCCATTTTTTTTCATCATCAATTTCGTTGACATTGATTCTTTCTAATTGTACTTCGCTTACTTTCTATCACGTCTTCGTTCTCTCCGTACCTTTCTTCATGAAAGTACTCACCCAATTTATTCCAAGGGAGCATAAACCGTCAGAAAGAAGATCACCGCATATGCTCGGATAACTCTGCCCAGCCGGGTAGTAGCTGTGGAACTGCGGACTTTGCCAGTGGGTCAACTATAACATACGCAACCAGTCTGTGTCTAGTCTACGGCAATGTCAGTTACAGTACTTAATATGCACAGTCTGTTAAATAACGGAGTGCGTGCTTTTGTTAAAATCATCGAAATAATTGACTTCGTTCATTAGACCGGCGGCGGCGGCGGCGGCGGCGGCGGCGGCGGCGGCGGCGGCAAGAGTTACAGTAGCAGTAGGAGTTAAAATAGTGAACGGTTATGAGGATGGTGATAGGAATACGTTTTTCAAACTTAAAGAAGGCAGTAGAACCAGAGGACACAAAGCAGCTTTAGTTAAGGAGCAGTGTAGGTTGGACACGAGAAAGTACTCTTTCTCACAGAGGGTGATACATGAATGGTACAAACTGTCAAATGACTGTGTTAATGCTAGTAGTGTGAGTATGTTTAAAAATACAACTGACAGATAAGGGCGGGCTACACATAGATGAGAACATTGTTGGACTCTCGATAAGCCAATGGCTTCCTTGTCCATCTGGAACTTGTTGTTTGGGATGGCAAGCTTGTTAAATCTTGTTAAATATACTCTAGCAGTAACAGTAGCATTAGGAGTTACTGTAGCAGTAACAGTACAATAGGAGTTTTGCGAATGTTTTACCACAGAACATATCCTGCAACACGACATATGAGTGGCTATGTCGTGTAAGCTACTCACTCCTGGCATTATGACGCGCTCGATGTCCCCAAACACGTCTTCCCACGTCTCCGGGTCGTCTGGAGCGGTTTCAGGAACGAGTGCCTTCATGTAGCCGGGTTCAACGTTCGGCAGGGGGCGCCTCTGTCGAATGTTATCGAGGTAACCAGTGACGTAGTCGACGACTTCTTTAGCGTGTCGTCGGAACTCTTCCGAATCCATTGCTCCGATTGATGATTCCCGAACGTTCTGGTAAAAAAAAATTGCTTCCTTAAAAATGGTCAGTCTTGCAACATATGTTTTATAAAACGTTGACATTGAAATGTACGGATTTCTCGAGTATTTATTTTATGCTGATTTGTTATTTCTGTCATTCTATGAAAAAAAACGCAAGGCTGGCTCGAAATCTCACGAAATATGATAAGGTCGATTGGTATGTAACGGACATTAATAATGTAAGCTTCTCCAGTGCGGACAATATCTAAATAATAAAGTAGTGTGTGACTTTGTCTGTCTGTCCCCTCATATCTCCGTCAGCAATAATTAATGTGTGGTACAATTAATGAATTATATAATAACGTTTTCATTTGTTGTGATAACACATGTTTTAATTTATTTAAAATACCAATCCTTTTAGAACAAGCGTTTGAAATTTTGTCAGTATGTCTTTTCCAGTTCAGATTTGTATCAATAATTAAACCTATAAAATTAAATTCCTTAACTTGTTCAATATTTATATTATATTTCTTCTGAATAAGCGTCTGTACAATTTTATTTGTCCTTTGGAATGTCATATATTTAGATTTTGCAATGTATAATAATAATTTATTTATTTTGAGCTATTCATTTATTTTTAAAAGTTCATCATTTATTAAAGATTATAAATTGTCATTTTGTATGTTATCATTAAAAGTATTTAAAGTACTTGATAAGTTTGTGTCATCAGCATAAATTATGAAATTAATCATTTTACTGGCTTGTACAAAATCATTGATATATTAAAAAAATAAAAGAGGGCCTACGATTTAGCCCTGTGGTATGCCAGTTTTTATTGGTAACATGTTTGATTTTATATGATCAATTTTAATATATTTTTTACTTTTATTTAGGTAGCTACTGAATAAGTTTTGTACCATTTATTGCATAAAATTTTAATTTGTCAATTAAAATTAAATGGTCAATGGTATCGAATGCTTTAGAAAGGTCCAAATATAAGTTTATGGGTATTTCGTCCTGATCCATTTGGGTTATAATCTTATCTATTCATTCCAGTGCAGCAAATTCCGTTGAATTCTTGGGTCGAAAACCATATTGATGGTCAAAGAAAGGTTTTGAGTATATTTTTTTTAATACTTCTGAGATAGCTGGTAGAAGAGATATGGGTCTATAATTATTAAATATTATTGATAGTCCAACATTTTTCATCTATGTGTAACCCGCCCGCCTGAGATATGTTTCAACCTCGTTTTTAAACATATTCACGCTGCTACCAGTTACACAATCTATTGGTAATTTGTTCCATTCATTAAGTGTCCTCTATGAGAAAGAGTACTTCCTAATATCCAATCTACGATGATCCTTTACTAGTGGTTCTTCATGTTATCTAGATCTATTATTTTTCTTGAGTGAGAAAACAATATTTCTATCAAAATGTTTATACAAATTTAATTTCTTAAAATATTCAATTTGACCGTAACCTCCTTGTCTCTAGGGTTGTTTAACCACATTATTTTAGGTCTCTCAGTTGGAATCATCTTAGTTTCTCTCCTCTGTATTCTTTCAAGGGTATCTATATCTTTCTAACGATATGATCTCCATGCTGTATGCTAAATGAGGCCTAACTATTGCTTAATAAATATGTATAATTACATTTGTTTTCCTTGTATGTTATATTCTCCTAATCAACCCAAGAAGTCGATTACCCTTTGAAGCTGCAATACCACACTGCTATGGAAATTTTATATCAGCACGTATTTTTACTCCTAAGTCCTTCCTACAGTAGTGCCTAGAAGAGTATCTTCCATTTTATTGTTTACGTTCATGTTCCCGTTTCCTGTGTGTAGGCATTTACATTGCCCAAAATTGAATAGTTTCTACCTTTTTTCAAACCATTTAAGAAATGTGTCTAAATCGTTTTGTAAATGCTGTTTATCACAATGATTGTTAACCTTTCTAAACCCTTTTGTGTCATCCGCAAATTTCAGTACATTGCTTATTATATTATTATTCAAGTCATTGATAGGAATTAAGAATAATAAAGGTTCTAATATTGATACTGGTACCCCACTACCCATCTATTACACCACGTTGTCTTCTGTCAGTCAGCCATTGTTCTATCCAGTCGATCATGCCGTCACCGATATCATGGGCTTTTAATTTAAGTAGAAATCTTTGATGTGGCACTTTGTCAAAAGCTTTCTGAAAAGCAAAGTAAGTAATATCTGCAGGTGATCGCTCGTCGAGTGAATTGTTCCAAAAAACATAACTTATTTGTTAAACATGATCTCGCTTTTAGGAATCCGTATTGAGATGGATTTAATAAGTTATGCCTAATAAGGAAGTCCACCATATGGTTTTTAATTAAACTTTCTAATAATTTGCTCACTGGGCAGTAATTCTCTGACTTATTTCTCGAACCATTTTTAAATAATGGTATGATGTTTACTTATATCCATTCAAAAGTAACCATTCCCTCTTTTAATGATAATTTAACACGTTTGAAAATAGTATACCCGCGCTTTGCAACAAAAATATCTGTATGCTACCCATGCCACTGTCGACTACTGCTTAGAGTTCATCCGCAAATACTGCTGCATCCTTTCCATTTAAATGAAACCCATCACTCGTGTTCATATCAGCCCTCCCAACAACACATCCACACACATCCCCACACATCCACAAATCCAACTTCCTTTTCCCTACATAGCTGCTGAACTAGGGTGTTAACTACCATCCTCCGGCAATGGCGATATCTCTGACCCTGCCTCCCATTACTGGAAACATCCCTGACATAATTGCCCGCGCAAAGTGTGTTTGCTGATGTGTCCTGACTAATTGCCTGTATTTCCTAACTTTGATTAATTATGTCATCCTAACCGTCGAATCCCCCACAAACACTTTCGCTCTCCTATTCACCCCCTAAATCACTACCTCAGAGTAGCTGCTGCGTCTGTTCCCTTCCGGTTTGCTCATATTGATTCTGTCCTGCAGTCGTGTCACATTCCAGCAGGTTATCAATCTCCTTCTCTCTCATCAACGTGTCACCTTTCCCTATCGTCTTCTGGCTATCTTGCGCTGCTATCGCCTTCACCCCTGACGCCTTCCCTCCCGTCGCCTTCACCCCTGACGCCTTCCCTCCCGTCGCCTTCGCTCCTGTCTCCCTCGCTCCCGTCGCCTTCCTTCTGTCGCCTTCGCTCCCGTCGTCTTCCCTCCCGTCTCAATCCCTCCTGTTTCCTTCTGTCCTGTCTCCTTCAGCCCCGTCTCCTTACACACCGTCTCCTTACGACCAGTCTCCTTACATCCTGTCTCCTTACTTCCTCTTATAACCCCACTTTGTCACCAATTGTGCCACCACCGGGACCACTAGCACAACCTACCTCCCCCTTCCCTTGACATCCGGCCGCCCACCCTACTTCACCATGATCTGCCGACATGATCATACTTTATTTGTATACTCCTTGTTTCTGAGATAACACATGACACAACTTCACCAATCATCGTCTCTTGGTCTAGTCCACCAAGAAAGCACCCCTAAATCGGGTAATACTCCTGTCCTTGCCTTCTTAATATGCATCATTCTCTAAAAATAAACAAATCCACTCCGTCCACGGACACGTATAACAAGTACACGTATATAGAAGTACATGTTAAATACGTGCAGTCTCCATACAATTCCCAAACATTCTCTCTCTACTACGGAATATCGCATTTGCGTGGGTGAGAACTTCTTGCTAGCAAAAGCTACTTGAAACAACGTTCCGTTCCCTTCCTGGATCAACATCGCTCCCAGTCCTGTATCGGACGCGTATGTGCGTAAGATAACAGTTTATTCGTGTCCGGCAAATTAAGTATAGTTGCGTTACACAGGGCCTGCTATAGTTGATTGAACGACTTTAGTGATTTTTAATGGATGCCCTCTCGTTGCCTTGTGACAAAGAAATCCACTGGATGCCCTCTAACCCGTTGACTATTATGAAAGCAGTAGTCCAGATGGGGTCTAACAAGGCATCACCTTTTCCCACTGACCAAGGGTGGCTAGGAAGATCTTTATCTAGGACAATTTCCCATTACGGGACTTAATTTCGACTGCGGTGAATTTCTACTATTGGGGTGGGGCGAAGAGAAAATTTGGTAGTTGGATACTTCCGCTCCTCAAACTTAGTAGACAGGCGTGATGCCGGAACGGGGTTAGATCGAATTCGATCTCTAGGAATCTCCCCCTTTCCAAAAAAGGAATGGGCATCAGTAAATATATTTACCAACACAAACAACGTCCCTCTTCCTTTAGGTTTGGGTATCCTGGTGAAGAATGATAACTCTCGGCCATTTCTTTCTCGTGAACCATTTCCATCTGATGTTCTCTCTCTCTCTATCTCTCTCTGTATGTCTGTCTCTCTCTCTCTCCCCTCTCTCCCTCTCTCTCTCTTCTCCTCTCACTCACTCTCTCTCTCCCCCATCTCTCCCCCTCTCTCCCATTCTCTGTCTCTCTCCCTCCCTCTCTTTCTCCCCCTATCTATCTCTCTCTCTCGCTATATATATATATATATATATATATATATATATATATATATATATATATATATATATATATATATATATATATATATATATATATATATATATATATATATATATATATATATATATATATATATATATATATATATATATATATATATATATATATATATATATATATATATATATATATATATATATATATATATATATATATATTTATTTATTTATTTATTTATTGCTTTAGAATTAGGCTTAATAATTACCGATAAGACTTAACCATGTTTCGTTTTTAATCTTCTAGACATTACATGTCTAAGTGATATTTACATTCACTACTTTTCTTTACGGTTTAAAGTGATATTTATTTTCACTGTTATTTAATTGTTATTGTGCGTGATTATATTGCTACGTTGTATGTAGCCGTCTGATGTACACGATTAAAATCGCTTCGAACCTGGAGAACAATGCGTTGATGTACTCATTGGTCGAGTGAGTACAAACTCATTTATAAATCTCGATCTGGCGAGCGCAAAGAAGTCGGACAATTAACATACATCTACATCAGTGCGAAATACCTCCGGTCCAGAAAAAGATAAGAGGGGAGGCGTGTATCTTACAATATGATACTTCTATATACCCAACGCCTAACTGGCACATCCAACAAGATAAACAATATCATACATCATCACAACATAACCTTCCAAGTAATACAATTTCCACTTAAGTGATTCATTGATTTATTTGTGGTCCTTTATTGCTGCAATAAATAAGTCTACCGACTCTAGCGTGTAAAAATACAACATCAAATTTAGAGCGAAAAAATTGAGATCCAAACAACATATGGGAAGAAACGTCGAGGGGCACGTGAATTACCCTACACTACAGCCTCAAGTAATAGATGAAAGTTTCGTCTCAACACAAAAACACTATGCAACTGGCACCACCTGTCATTCACAGCGTTGAGCGAAAAGATCCTATTATGTTCCCCGCCGATTAATCAGTACCGGACGACATCCCCCAATTATGTCACGGATTGGCGGGGTTTCAGCTAGTTTGGCTCAGGTCTAGTTGGGACTAGTAGTGAGATATATGTATGTATGTATGTATATATATGTATATATATATATATATATATATATATATATATATACATATATATATATATATATATACATATATATATATATATATATATATATATATATATATATATATATATATATATATATATATATATATATATATATATATATATATATATATATATTCTCCTCTCTCTCTCTTTCTATCTCTCTATCCCTCTCTCTCAGTGGGGGACTGTTCCATGAACATAAAAACCTTGGTTTTCCCGGTTAACTGACTCTTGGTGACTAGGCTGCGCCTAACTACCAACCTCTTACATCCACTATCTCGTAACACTTTAATAGGGTATCCCCCATATATCCATCCATCATTGGTAAGTTACATTATGCATCGTCCCTTACACAAGTACTAGCGATAACAGAGATCTTACATCCACAATGTAACATGGCGTCACCTTTTCCCACTGACCAAGAGTGGCTAGGGAGATCTTTCCCTAGGACAATTTCCTGATATATATATATATATATATATATATATATATATATATATATATACATATATATATATATATATATATATATATATATATATATATATATATATATATATATATATATATATATATATAACATATTTATATATATATATATATATATATATATATATATATATATTATATATATATATATATATATATATATATATATATATATATATATATATATATATATATATATATATATATATACACATATATATACATACATACATACATACATATATCTCAATACCCCCCTCTCTCTTTGATTTCGGCCTGCAGTTTCACCTTCTCCAATTCATCCTTTTTCCCGAGCAGCCCGGCGTTCAGCCCAGTTTCTTCCCGAACAAATGCCTGAAGTTCAGGACTTGCGACACCCAACTTCCCGCTTAACTCGACTAGTTGCGCCAACTCCATGTTTACAAATAAGTGTTCAACATGAAACAATTACTAAGTGGGTAATGCATAAAAATAAAATACACATTTGACAACATATAAGTGCGAGCTACGCTCCAGCACGCCTCTTAATCTTTTACACGATTAAATAAGAAAATCTCTCTAAGATTTATGATCGCCGTAGTAAAGAACAACACAGGTAATCACATTGGAAAGTAGTTTGATTTAATTAGTTTTTAATAGCTAATGTTAGTAAGTCATTTTGAGGTTTATTCGATGTATTAAGCCTAGATTAGCAACAGAAAAACAGGTTTCGAAAAGTTTATAGTTAAACTACCCAAGTGGATATGGACAAAATCCATATGGTGCCAAAGATTGATGGTAATGTTTAGACGCTTCAGTCTTCCCTTTAATCCTGACATTTGCTAAATTGCTCTGACCTCGGAGGTCAACGTATTTGGGAACTGAGGAGACTGGCAGACGTCATTGTCCAGCGGTTGAGAGGGCGGATTTAACAAGTTGACCAATGGTAAAGTGTATTGGGTATATAAGCAATCACAGCGCCTCTAGTGACGTGAGATTTTTGAAAACTGGGAGTATAAATACCCCGGAGGAGGGTTTGCAAGGGCCGGCACAAGCTACATGTTTAGGGAAATTATCAGTAAGGGTGGTCCTGGCGGGCTATACCTGCTTTAGCAGTAGGCTTAAAAATTATCGGTCAGACTTAACCATGTTTCGTTTTTAATCTTCTAGACATTACATGTCTAAGTGATGTTTACATTCACTATTTTTCTTTACGGTTTACAGTGATATCTATCTTCACTGTTATTTAATTGTTATTGTGCGTGATTATATTGCTACTATGTATGTAGCCGTCTAATATACACGATTAAAATCGCTTCGAACCTTGAGAACAATGCTTCAGTAGTATTCTATGTACTCATTGGTCGAGTGAGTACAAATTCATTTATAAATCTCGACCTGGCGAGCGCAAAGAAGTCGGACAATTAACATACATCTACATCTATGAGAAATGCCACCCGGACCGTTGCGTACGGCCCCGACGAAGATAAGAGGGGGAGGCATTTATCTTACACTGGCGAGTGGCGCCAGCGATTTTTTCGGGGTACACTGACTAGCATACATTGACGAGACGCGCCGGCGATTTTTTCGGCGTAGACGTATGAACGCACCTAGCTTACAACATACATTGGCCCAGAGACCAGTCCAGGCACCAGCCTAACAGACACCGCCTGACACCCGACACGCATGCGAACACAAGCAGCAATCTAGACAACGGACCATGCGAAATCAGCAACCGAGGACATTGACTGCCGTGGAGGACACATATCAAGGACAGCGGATACGTCGATCACCGAACGCCATGGCGATGCGCAGACGGGGGATGAGACGAAACTACAAGTATGTTGCCGATTTATGTCGATGTCTTGACCTGTTTCGCTTTGATGTTGTATTTAAGAAGTGTATTGAGTAACAGTGAAAATTTAGCACAATTTATAGAAATTATAAATTGTTTTAACGGAATGTCTTACAATATATTATAAATTGTTTGGCTGCATAATATACCCAGTTTGCTTGGTATTGGGTTAAATATTGAACATATCATTATTTAGGGGAGTTGAATTAAAAAGCAGGTGATTGTACGTTTGCGTGTGGAGAAACGGAGTTAAAAGGTTAAGTGGAGATAATTAATTACAGATTTGCGTGAGGTTACGTTATAACCACTGCAGGATCTACTGAAGTAAAGATTAGGAACTTAATTTTTTTATTGAAAGAACAGAGCGCCAACCTAATAAGTATAGTTGTAGAGTTGTATTGTTGTGAGAACAATACAAGTTTACATTCAGAACAATGAATGACGACACAGTTAAAGTGCTCAGGGACAACTAAACCAAAAAAAAACCAACGTACGTTTATGCGTCCTATTATGGTCGTTTTTTGTCGTCGATTGGATTTGGTGTGATAGAATAGAGATGCAGGTGCTATGAAAATTGGGTTTACTTACAAATTGAGAATGTGTAAGGATTTAAAAAATGCAGAACGCTGGTTTACAAATCAACGGATAGTAAGGCAGTTTAGACATAGGGACTCCGACAAACATTTTAGAGGCTTGCTACAGACAGCTGTGGGACAACGAATATGGTTATTTCCTGTGTAACTTACAGCTGTACGAATCGACAGAAGACAGGATCTAACATCTCGTTATTTTCAGGTAATTTATGTTGCAAATTTTTGTGCTGTGTTAGTGTATGAAATATTATGTGAATGAATGTAACAGTTTCGAAAATGTTCTGAAACATCAATATATTACAGATACGTTTCTTTTTCTTGGGTGTAGCGTACATTAAGTGTTTCCCAATAGTCACATTGATTGGGTGCAACATAAAATGTTATAGGGGTAGGATTCAGTTTTTATAAATAATGTGTGCGTGCGCGTATGCATATTTGTAAATCTTTTTAAAACTCTACTAGATGTCAGCTCATTAATAAGATTTTTTTCCTTTATTAATTCATCTGCACTTAATGAGGCTCTCCCCTTTTTGGTCGTCGTTTTCCTTTCCATCGTTGTATGAACCACTATCATGTAACTCATTCTGTACACATTGCAACATTCATTGCATTCTATGCATTTGTTTGACAAACCATGTGAAAGGTTGCCTACTAAAACAATTGACAGCTTAAATGAGAGAGTACATTTCTTTGCATGAGGCGTATCCTTGGGCAAGTTGGCCAGATAACATTCGAGAAAGATCATGATATGCAGGTGGCTGTGATGGAGCAGCTGGGGAATGTGTTGGAAGATGGGGGAAATATATTTGTGGGACCTTAGAGAAGAATGTTCAACAGGGCTTAATGAGATTTTGACCACTTGCAGTCATTAGCTAATACATGTATAGAGCACTTCAGAAAGTTCAGATTTGATCATGTTTAGTTGTGCTACTGTTATAGTTAATATGTTATGATATTTGATATACAAGGTGCATGGATATATTGTGCACGTAATAAGGTATTACGTATATATAGCTATATAATAATAATCTCTGATTAGTACTGTATATCTGTAAATATATGATGAAGACTGGGTGCTGTACAATATAAACACTGGGCCTCCAGTGGGTTCTTGCTGTGCAGCAGCATGAATGTCACTGGTCCATGTCGGCATCACTTTATCATGTGTCAACTGAACACAGTTCAGCGGTCTTGTTTTACTAACGGGTGTTCTATTTATGTATATGCCCGCGACAAACATATCGCTCCGCCCCTGGATACGTACGGGCTGTAACTGCTCACGAAGCAGCGGACAGATTCGACAGTCACAGTGAGTCATTACCGAAGACGAAGTGTTTCAGAAAGCGACGCAACTTAGCGATTTTATACACAAATGGAAATTGCAAAGTCGACTGAATACGTCCATGTGGACGTACGTCTTTATGAATTGAATTATCTGCTTAACAGATTCCTTGTAACAGGCGGTGATGAAATCACATGGCGACATGGGTAGTTATCATTGCGATAGCAATGTCGATCGAAATCCCGAGATTACGGTTTAAAATACGTTTCATATTGGTGAGTGACGACTTGACTCAACGACGTAGCAAACGCAACAACTGGCGCTAAGACTATACGTATCTTTGATATTAAAAGTACAAACTCCACCTCGAAACTGATGCGCACGATAAAACGGGATTACTCGACATGTTCGATCAATTGTCGATCTATTATCAGAAACATTCTTTGGACCAGCGACCGACATCGACGGTCGTGAATGCCAACGTTAGTGCCACTCTACAGCCGACGAATAGCATAGTATAGTATAGTATAACTTCGGTAAACCAAATGCTTTCAGTAATTAGCTAAAACCCATGATCAGCTAGTGAAGTTTCGTGAGAATATTATTGGTTTATAAGTGAAACACCAAAGGATAGTTAGAATTAGGTTTTCTAAAGAAAGATTTGCTTAAACAGACAGGAATTAATGCATATTTTGACTTTCGCTAGTCTCCAATTGTACTTTTCTAATGTGGGAAACGTATCCGAGACATGTACCCTGTACTGTAGCAATTGTTATATTGTGTTTGTTTGCGATGGTTGTAATGCTTTATAAGAGTACTGTGTCGACACCGAAAGTGTGTCACAAATGGACAGATAATATGTGTCGTAACGTGAAAGATCATGTCGAAGCCGCTAGCTGTTAAATATGTCGACATACTTATTGTAGCATATGAATTGATTTGTGTGGACTGTTGACGTATTCTTGCTTTTATCCTAGCATTGTGAAGCATAATTTAATTATTGTTTATGTAGCTTTTAGATACAACTGTGTATTATTGATACGCACTGGATTATAAGCCGGACATTGATTTGTTTAATCGGCGTTTGTATCAGGGCTGGATAGAGTAGAACGTATATTCTACATAATCACTTGCGTTTTTTCAGTGTCTATGTATTTTCTAGTACATTGTAACATGTATGTGATTATCGATGTTTCATTCTAGTACTTTGTATGATGCATGTATGTACCGACGTTTGTTTTCCGGTTCTTGCCAGTTTTGTTTTAAATTGTTGTGTTAAAAACAACACGTTGTTTTTAAAATAAACGTGTGGGAGGAATGTAAAGTATATGCCATTTTGATTTTAATTAGTTTTTAATAGCTAATATTAGTAAGATATTTGGAGGTTTACTATATATATATATATATATATATATATATATATATATATATATATATATATATATATATATATATATATATATATATATTTATATATATATATGTATATATATATATGTATATATATATATATATATATATATATATATATATATATATATATATATATATATATATATATATATATATATATATATATATATATATATATATATATATACATATCGCGCTGTCGCTCTCTCTTTCTATCTCTCTATCCCTCTCTCTCAGTGGGGGACTGTTCCATGAACATAAAAACCTTGGTTTTCCCGGTTAACTGACTCTTTGTGACTAGGCTGCGCCTAACTACCAACCTCTTACATCCACTATCTCGTAACACTTTAACAGGGTATCCCCCCATATATCCATCCATCATTGGTAAGTTACATTATGCATCGTCCCTTACACAAGTACTAGCGATAACAGAGATCTTACATCCACAATGTAACATGGCGTCACATTTTCCCACTGACCAAGTGTAGCTAGGGAGATCTTTCCCTAGGACCATTTCCTGATATATATATATATATATATATATATATATATATATATATATATATATATATATATATATATATATATATACATATATATACATACATACATACATATATCTCACTACCCCCCTCTCTCTCTTTGATTTCGGCCTGCAGTTTCACCTTCTCCAATTCATCCTTTTTCCCGAGCAGCCCGGCGTTCAGCCCAGTTTCTTCCCGAACAAATGCCTGAAGTTCAGGACTTGCGACACCCAACTTCCCGCTTAACTCGACTAGTTGCGCCAACTCCATGTTTACAAATAAGTGTTCAACATGAAACAATTACTAAGTGGGTAATGCATAAAAATAAAATACACATTTGACAACATATAAGTGCGAGCTACGCTCCAGCACGCCTCTTAATCTTTTACACGATTAAATAAGAAAATCTCTCTAAGATTTATGATCGCCGTAGTAAAGAACAACACAGGTAATCACATTGGAAAGTTGTTTGATTTAATTAGTTTTTAATAGCTAATGTTAGTAAGTCATTTTGAGGTTTATTCGATGTATTAAGCCTAGATTAGCAACAGAAAAACAGGTTTCGAAAAGTTTATAGTTAAACCACCCAAGTGGATATGGACAAAATCCATATGGTGCCAAAGATTGATGGTAATGTTTAGACGCTTCAGTCTGCCGTTTAATCCTGACATTTGCTAATTTGCTCTTACCTCGGAGGTCAACGTAATATGGAATTGAGGAGGAGAACACTGGGTTTGGCCCAACTCCAAGAGTTCAAAAGTTTAACTTGCAAAACTGGACATGGAAGACTGGCAGACGTCATTGTCCAGCGGTTGAGAGGGTGGGTGGATTTAACTAGTTGACCAATGGTAAAGCGCATTGGGTATTTAAGCAATCACAGCGCCTCTAGTGACGGCGTCTAATTTTGGAAAACTGGGAGTATAAATACCCCGGAGGAGGGATTGCAAGGGCCGGCACAAGCTACATTTTTAGCATCCAAATTATCAGTAAGGGTTGTCCTGGCGGGCCATACCTGCTTTAGAATTATCGGTCAGACTTAACCATGTTTCGTTTTTAATCTTCTAGACATTAAGTGTCTAAGTGATGTTTACATTCACTACTTTTCTTTACGGTTTAAAGTTATATCTATTTTCACTGTTATTTAATTGTTATTGTGCGTGATTATATTGCTACGCTGTATGTAGCCGTCTGATGTACACGATTAAAATCGCTTCGAACCTGGAGAACAATGCGTTGATGTACTCATTGGTTGAGTGAGTACAAATTCATTTATAAATCTCGATCTGGCGAGCGCAATGAAGTCGGACAATTAACATACATCTACATCAGTGAGAAATACCTCCGGTCCAGAAGAAGATAAGAGGGGAGGCGTGTATCTTACAATATGATACTTCTATACACCCAACGCCTAACTGGCACATCCAACAAGATAAACAATATCATACATCATCACAACATAACCTTCCAAGTAATACGGTTTCCACTTAAGTGATTCAGTGATTTATTCGTGGTCATTTATTGCCGCAATAAATAAGTCTACCGACTCTAGCGTGTAAAAATACAAAATTTAGAGCGAAAAAATTTAGATCCAAACAACATGTGGCCAGAAACGTCGATAGGCACGTGAATTACCCTACACAACTGGCATCACCTGTCATTCACAGTGTTGAGCGAAAAGATCCTATTATGTTCCCCGCCATTCATCAGCTACAATCGTCCGCCTACCATCCCGTGGCAAACGGATTGCTAGAGAAGTGGAACTTTACCTTGAAACGAATGTTAAGACGTATGTGATCGGAGCGACCGAGGGACTGGGATCGATATTTAGAACCGTCATATTTGCCTACCGCGAAGCGCCCCAGGAGAGTACGAAATATTCTCCTTTTCAACTACTGTATGGGAGGAGAGTCACCGGCCCATGACAATGAACTACTGTACGGGAGGAGAGTCAGGGAGCCCATGACAATGAACTACTCTGTGGAAGGAGAGTCAGGGGGCCCATGCCAATCCTCAGGGAACTGTGGGTAAATGACAGACCCGACGAAGACCAACATGAGACGTACTAATACGGGCTAGATTTCCGTAACCGGATTGAGTCAAATGTTGCCTATTACAGGCAACTCCCATTTCATAATGGGAACGTGTATTAAATTGTTCATGTTGACACCATTGTTATTGCAACTGTGCCAGGGAGCGAACACAGTGGTCACTCCTGGATATTGCATTCATTGTTGGAGCTTTATACAATGGCGTAGTTTCCGGCTTTCATGTCAGCCAGCCTGTGGAAAGTTATTGCTGGGTACCACGTCATGAGCGCCATGCTTGTTTGAATCGTCTACTTCTACGTGTGCTGCCTGTTGCTATGAAAAAATTTTCGAAGCAGGCTAAATGCCGCAGTTTTTGCCTTAAAAAGATGTCCTCTGTGCAAAAGCTGGCATTATGTATGTCAACATTGAAAAATGATCCTCCGATGGTGTAAAAAACTGTTTTGTCATTAAGTATGGAAGTGCGTAATCTCATCAATACAGCAGTGTAGCTGTTTGGTACATAGTGCACTGTATAAAGATCTCGCGATGTGTGTCGTACGCAGGTCTGATGTGACTGTCGTCGACGGACGGTCAAAGTGTATCTGGCATTCTTGATTCGCGTGTCATAATTATACATGTCAAAGTTGAACAATATCCTCCAATTTAGTAAATAAACTGCTAAGTTAATAAGTGTGGAATGTCATCAATACACAGACAATATTGTAGCTGTTTGGTACTTACTGCTCTGCGGACGGATCTCGCGGTGTGTGTCGTACGCAGGGTTGGTGTGACTGCTGTCGACGGAGGTTCAGCGTGTGTCGTGTGCAGTCCGGTTCGTCGAGAGGTGGGGCGGATTTACATAGGGCCAGCCAACCAACCGGAATACCTTTCGCTGGCGACGCGGCATAGCCCCCGCTATAGATATATATTGCACCCGCCGTGGTGGCATTAGTAGCCACAACAAGCATTTATAATTTTAATTGCTGTAATTTTAGAATGTCGAAAGTGATCAGTACTGTTTTGAAGTAATCCAAGCTGCAATCAACGGCTTTGCTCTTTACAACATGTCAGCTTGCCAACGTTATTGGGTAGGAACGTCAGGCCGAGCATATTAGGCTTTTTTGTCATCGCATTGAATATCGTGCCGAATTCCTGGAGAAGGTGGTCTAAAAATGGTAGGAATACAAAGCGTCGCCAGTCTATTTCTAGGGTGTCTGCCTCCACGTTGTTTGTCATGGTCTGACTTCCACAGTATCTTTGTATCGAGAATGTTGTCACTGTCCCAGCAACGTTGACCATCTCTGCAATAGTGTCACTGTACTCAGCATTTGCATTTTTTCTGATGGCGATAACGATGTCCCCCAGGTAACAATGACACGTGATTTCACTTGTTTTGAAGGTGAATTCATGTTTCAACTGGTTCAATTCACGGGTTACCTTACGTGAATTCACGAGATTGTGAGGACAAATATTTCGTGTCCAGACACGTGACTTAGCTGGTTCAGAACACGTGCATTCACGTATTTCAACTAGTTCAAATCACGTGAATTCACGAGATTCTGTGGACAAATTTGTGTCCAGACACGTGTATTAACTGGTTGGTTTGATCGTGCATGAGTTATTGCCTTGAGGGTTATAACCATATCTTGTGAGCGCAATGACAAAGTTAAATGCTTCTAAATGCTAGACTAATAGTTATCACATGTTATGTTCACCATACAAACAGTTAAGACGCGGTATATGTGTCATGCTAGTTGATGTAACTGTCTCTGCCTTACACGGCGGCGGCCAGTGAGCGATTACATCCTGCCCTGCACCCAGATGGCTTACCGCTCAAGTCTACAGGAAAATTATTAATGATGTGTAGCTGTAGAGCAGTATACATATATATATTAGGTTACATTTTAAACAAGCCAGAATCAGAAATTTCCCGCTCTCCTTGAAGTGGCATAATGATTAATAACCCTGTAAGGCGACTGGGACAGGGTGGTGGATTATTCCCTAGGGACCAGTGCGTTAAGGATAATGGGCTATACATTGACGGAATGTTAAGGCAAACAGTCAATATTCATGTGAAATAATCAACATGGTTGAGCTTATTCTTTTATTAGATGTTTATATGCATGAATACTGTTATTAAAGTACGAACATGTTTGTATTTGTTCAGGCTAGGGCAAGTCCAGACCCACTCCTGATTGTGGCTAGTCATCTTCTTGTCTTTCATTACAGTCTTTCTTTTGGACATATTAAATGTAGCCGAACCTAGAAGTTTTCACGATATGACAAGGAAAATATATCATTTATTTGCGACCCTGTATAAATCCAAGCACAAGGAGAAACAGAAATCTTTGCCGTCCGATCCAATATCTAGCTGTCAAAATACTTGAAATATATTTTTATTATATAGGTCTGAAGAAACTGTGGGTGAAATAATTTTTTTGCGCTCGAGTAATGTAAGCCCTACCTCGAATCATATCGGTGGTGGGTCATTCAGCTACAACTGGACAAATTTGTGTCCCGGCACTTTCGTATATGTGAGTTTTGTAAAGGAATAACGTATATCGCGTACATTAAGTAACGTATATCATTACCCCCTGAACTATATGTTAAATTAGCTATCAAGCATTTTTAATAATTTCAGTTTTCCGACATAAAAACCCATGTCCCTGATTCCTTGTCATCTACGTCACATCTACTTTGGGAACTTGCATGTTTATACAATTTTACAACCGTATTCTAAATTTATTTCGCATGCAATTAACGCTTATGCCCTTGAAAGGTTATACGATGTTCTTCATAGTAATATATACAATTGCGTTCGTTTATTTCCGATCACGTACATCTAGAACCGCCCCAAAGTTCCACACGTGTCAAATATATATATATATATATATATATATATATATATATATATATATATATATATATATATATATATATATATATATATATATATATATATATATATATATATATATATATATTATATGTATATATATGTATATATATATATATATATATATATATATATATATATATATATATATATATATATATATATATATATATATGTGTGTGTGTGTGTGTGTGTGTGTGTGTGTGTGTGTGTGTGTGTGTGTGTGTGTGTGTGTGTGTGTGTGTGTGTGTGTGTGTGTGTGTGTGAATTTACGTGAACATACGTACATCTATAGAATCCTACCATTTTCACTTGTTCCATACGTGCATATACACGTGAATTAACGTGAACACACGTACAAGAACCGTACCAGTATCCCTGGTTTTACACGTGCATAGACACGTGAATACATGTGAACACATGTACAGCTACTGCCGTATACCAAACTGTTTCACTTGTTCCACACGTGCCTAAACACGTAAATACACGTGAATGAACGTACATCTACAACCGGACCCGTTTCCCTTGTTCCACACGTGCTCTCAGCTTAATCAAAGTTAATTATCAAATAAGAGTAAAGCCCAAAAACATTTTTTTGGAACAAACAGGGGGCGTGCGTGCGGCCCCCCCACGCTCTTCTGGATCCGCGCCTGATGTCATAGATGAGTACACACATGAGTAATTCAAGAGTAACTGATCGTTTTTGTCAGTAAATTAAGCGCTTTCTTGTAGTGGTCAACATAATGAAGATCGTAACTAAGTTAGCCTAGCTATACACCATGTTATGAATGAGAGGAAACGATCATTTCAAACGGACATTAACTTTTGGAATGGAATTAATTTCCACTCGTCACAGAAAAATAGAAAATTCGATCAATTACATTGGATGTATCATGTAGGACATGTTGATTGTGTATCCTGAAAAAGAACTGGAAACAGGCCTTGGATGTAGTAAATGTGTTATCACCTCAATATCTGCCCCGGGCCCACCTTGGACTCAAGAGGTCGGAAGTTTACTTATACAGGCTAACCTGGCCTGGAAAGGCGACACGATCCTGCCCTCAGATGTACTCGGAGGTGGACAGTAGCCACAAGCATAAATAGTACACCCGTTAGTAAAAGTTAGTTTATAGTGAGTGATGAATAATGATTCAACTCTACGACAGTCAGTTCGCGCGGCAAATTTAAATTCGTTGTCGACGACGCTGGTTTAGATCTGACTTTGGTGCATTAAGAGTAGTTATCCAGGTTTCACAGACATAGATAAGAACAGGTTTAACGTTAGTGTTGAAAATGCGATACCAGACCTTTACATACAGTTAATGTTTTACTGCGGAAGCACACGGAAAATGTGAGTGACACCATCCAGAGAAGGTTTGCTAAGATTGGGACCCACCATTTGTGGTCATATTTTACCACGAAAGGAAGAAAACCTAAGCGTTCGTTTGAGGATCTGCCACTCCACAAAGTTATGTGTAGTAAGATTTCCTAAACACCTTCAATCTTGGCACACTGTTACAGGTGAACCTCTTCAGTCAGAAGCCATCTATGACATATACAACTGAAATGAACCAATTTATCTACATCTCTACATATGTTTTCAATGCATGCTTCCTTATATTTTCTTACTTTTTACATTCTGCACAGCTGCAATATAGTCATATGTTGTTCCGTAAAACCACAAAAGAAAGCCTTAATATTTCATCTATAATCACATCTGAAAATATGAAAATTTAGGGGAGG
Organism: Lamellibrachia satsuma; assembly: GCA_033239005.1. NCBI lineage: Eukaryota > Metazoa > Annelida > Polychaeta > Sabellida > Siboglinidae > Lamellibrachia > Lamellibrachia satsuma. The sequence continues at coordinate 3,399,060 of BSQZ01000022.1, read as the reverse complement.
GCACGAAACGATTCCCATCAGATACAATTTGTAAAAGCATTTAGGTTAAGTTACTGACGAGGGACAACATTTTAGCATGTTCTGTAAAATTTTTAATTGCCTTATATGCAAATATATTTGCGTTATAACATTCCTGGTACTGTAGTGCAAAGATTATGAAAAAAATATTATGATAACGTGATGCAATTAGTTTTAAAATGAGCTCAACATAACAATAAATGAGTTGTACATTTGCAGGCTCGACTGTCTTCTACAATGAGCATAAGCCACCCAGCACAGCCGCCAACATAGCCCCCAGCATAGCCCCCAGCATAGCACCAAATGATTCGGAGACCGAGACTGAGTGTGTGTCATGCACAGGTGTGTACTAGTTTTTATATGTGTTTTACATATATCTGCCATGTAAATGTTGTCTTTTAAATTATGTTAACTCTTTCGTGGCCAAATTAATGCCAAATATGTTCCTGCTACTGAATCCTATTAAATCGTAAAATGATGCCGGGAACGAATCTTGTAATTAACTCGGGTTGAATTAGTGCAAATAAATATTTTATTTTTCATCCGATTCAAATGAAATTTGCATTGTATTTGAAGAACAACTTACAGAAGTAATTAGCAAAACTTGCCATGTCACTATATCGCAGGCTTTAGCAGCAAATGACTGGCTTTAATATGATTAGCTGAAATTACTTTGCATTCCATAGTTGGTCTAGTTTAAAACTGATTCCTCAACTAATTTAGCCTATCGCAAATCCGGTTCATTGGTGTCCAAATATGTAGTGTGTGAATAGCGTATGTAATATCCGCAGTGGATTTAATAAAAAATGCATATTTTTCAAATCATCGAAACAATAGTCGTTAGCTCTGGTATAAAAATCAAAATAGTGGATATTCAAAATGGTACCCACTGTAATCATAGGTTTGACTTCCATCCTCTCGCCGATCACATGACAAAGTTACGAAATTTCACCAAGGAAGACGTCGAATTCGTTAAGCACCTTTAAAAGAGGTTCATTTTCCAGTCGACGATAGCGTTCAACGCAAAACCAGGATATGTTGTTTCTATTTAGTCACAAAAATCGCCAACTACTGACTAGTTCTGAGAATCCTAAATGTGAAGAATACGTTAGTTAACGCCGAGTGGATATCAGCAAGGGCCACGGCTAGCCGTTGAATAAAGAATAATAAATAAATTTGAAAAAACCATTAACGTTAAATTGGATGCAATAGATAATCGATTTTCTTGAATTGTTCTATTTGTATTTCATGTCTACCAGAGTTCTCACAAACGATGTGATGTCCCTCTTCAACATGAAGAGAAATAAGGGGAAGATAGCGTTTGGGACAACTGCATTGTGTTCTGTTGTAAAAGGTATTAATGTTCATTATTTGCTTCAGACGATTGACACCAACATGTTATGTGTTCATCTATTTAGGTAATATATAAATTGAATTTAAATTAATTAAGTTAAGTAAATTTAATTCATTTGTTTTTATCAGAAAAGCTTTTTTTTTACTTTATTAAAAAGATTTAATGAAATTGACAAATTCCAAATTAACTTTCAATTAAGTTATTCTTCTTTTAGTGTTGGTATTTAATGGGTATTGGAGAATTATAATTTAATGCCCTGTCTTGGTTGATGGATGAAGCTTTTTTCAACGATTGTTGATTCCTTGGTTGTAACTCCAATTGAAGTTTAATGTTTTGCTTTGTAATATTTTTATTTTCTGATTTGTGTTTCTGTTCTGATTTATGTTTCCAACTAGAAGCTAATAGGTTATCACATTTTCATTATATCAGAAGATATGTAATGCAACTTACGTATCTATGCATTCCATTTCAACTAGTGCTATGAAGTCAGTTAACGGCAGCACCGAGTCGGATGTAAACACAACACTTGCCGCCACCCTGAAGTACGCGCCAGAGAGGATTGGGGGAGGTGGAAGAACAGCCAGCAAAACCAAACAACCCATAGACACTGCCTCATAAGAAACATTGCAATCTGAAGTGCATTTTCTGTTACATCATCAATAATGAACACATGACTCTCCGATATATTTGTGTATTTGTTTCTTTGTTACATCGTTTATACAAGACGTTGAAACAACGTTGATATCTAACGTCGTCTCAACTTTCATATCGACCAATAATTCAACGTCATCACAACGTTGATACCTGACGTTGCAACAACGTTGATATCTGACGTTGAAACAACGTCGATACCTGACGTTGCAACAACGTTGACTCAACTTTCATATCGACCAATAATTCAACGTTATCACAAGTTTGATACCTGACGTTGAAACAACGTTGATACGTGACGTTGCAACAACGTTGATATCTGACGTTGAAACAACGTTGCCCGAACTGCAACTGTTGGTTGCCTTGCGAGTTTTTTGCGTCTGGATAATTTCAAATTGTTGATGGTGATACTATTCTTACACATAAATCTACCATAAGTAGAACAATCCACCGCGTGTCAGAAGTTTTGTGTCCGACAGCGGGAAGCGAATCGACAGAAACGATTGTTTTACGCAATGGCGAATTTCCCCAACGTTATCGGTTGCGTCGATGGGACTCGTGTCAAATTGCAGGCTCCCGTCGTCAACGAACACGAATACGTCAACCGGCAAACACAGCGTCAACGTACGCCTCAAAAAAGTACATTTATTTTGGGGAATGATGCCAAGGTTAAAACAGTGCCGAATGTTCCATTTGGGATACCTGAGTATGGAATGACCAATGTAAGCAATTTAGGTGAGGGATTCCACTGCCAGCAACCCCAAAGGGTGCGAAAGGGGACACTTATTCATGGAAATGTCGCCAAGGCTAAAAACAATGTGAAATCTTCCATTGGGGATCCCTGAGTACAGAATGACCAAAGCCAACAATTTTGGTGGGGTCTTTCCCTGCCAGCAACTCCCAAAGAGTGAGAAAGAGATATTTTAAGGGATTGGCCCCAAGGGTAAACAACAGTGTCACATCTTTGAGCTACGATAGAGCTACGACCATGTAGACTGGAAGACCACCGCCCGTACCGTCGACCCACTTATCCTGGATGCTGCTATCAGTGCTCGACGCACAACAGCGACAACCGTCAGCCGCCTCCGTACGCGAAGTTTCCTATGCCATTGCTCGCAGTATTCGCTTCGCTTAGCACCGCTGAATATACGATAATATCATTTGTTGAAACATATCTATCCTGTTGCGATACATCAGCGAAATCTTAAGTTGGATCCAATGGTACCTATATGATCTATTTCATTGTGATATAAATAATCGTACTGGTTGAAGTGTGGCCGTCTTCTGTAAACACGACTTAAAGCCCGTCTGTGCATGGCTTCCTGAAAACCTCAGAACAGTTGAAGCCGTATGTATATACCTTAAGATTGCCTCGTGTATTCGAACTTTGTGTGGTTACCGCCCACCAAATTGCACTAACTTTCATAACGAATGAATGCGCGACATGATCACACAATGTGTTAGGAACATTTTAACTTGCCCCTCATTCATTGGTCTAACAACAGTTTTCCCAGGAATCAACCCTTTCATTGATTGCATAACAGAAAATGCTCTAACCCAGCACGTAAATTTCCCAACCGAGGCAGTAATACGTTAGATTTTGTACTTTGTACTTGGTTGTGGCACAGGTTGCTGTAACTGATAATTTTCGCTTTCTAGATAGTGCAGGCGATCACGTGGTAGTACTACTCTCTCCCAACGTATCTTTTGCACCACCCATGGCACAACATACTCAGATTCATTACGAATTTAGGTGATACGATATAGAATTACAACTATGCATGCATAAACTGGCTAAGACTAGATGACGGAAAAGTGATGTTCTTTGACTATTTGATAACATTATATTCAAGTTTTGTTAGAAGTATCCTTTCCTGAATATAGCTTAACAACTCACTACGCACGCTGAAATGTTGCTTTATTGGATGCAGTTGGGCCGTTCAACATTAATTATCAACATTTTCACAACAGTGCGCAGAGTAATCTTTTTCAGACCACCCTCTGCCACAAAAAACATATTTTCAACATTTATCAACAATTTAGGACCAGTCACGGCAATGCTTCCCCGTCGTGCTAAATATTAGCTTTGTGCTTCCATTTTTCCATGACACTTCAGCATTTAGAGAGACATCGAAACACATGGTTGCCTCGCTATGCTTACAGCGGGGTATTAACTATTTCCTCCGGGAAAGGGGAATTCCTCCGTAATTTTTCCGTTCTCGGCCAATCAGTGTGTAAGTTAGTTATCAGGGTTTCCGAAAATAAAGAAACACGTTTTTATTTTTGTGAAAATATTTTTTAATAAGATGCTAAACCTTAGAAAACCACGAGTCTAACCATGCATGATATTGTATTTTCGTTACATTAAATGATGAATGTGATCTTTTTTCATCTTTATTAAATTTTGTAATGTAAATTTGCAATTAAATTGTCTAGACGTTGAAACTGGTCTACACTTGTTTAATTCATTGGGCCCAATAAATCGGCAACATTTCCAGAAATAGAAGCAGATCATATTGATCATGTTTGTGTTGAGGAAGAAATAAACACTGTGCCGGTGCAGAGCCATGGGTTTATATCACGCCGCCATCCACAAGTAGAGCCACGTACTTCAGATAAAATTCGTCCACAAGGAAAACCACACATCGCACACTCACATCGTATACAAGAACGGTTGAATAATTAGTGAGCAGTGCCACTCCTCACAAGACGCACGTTTCGTCAGCCTGAGGGATCAGATGTGCTATTGACTTTGCCAACATTGTGAGAATGCTGAAAGAAGATGTAACAAAATGGAAGAAGAAAGCACGAGACCAAAACAGTCATATTCCTGTGTCACCTTGGCGAAGCGCGTGATGACAAATATGGCAGCAAGGTGATTGGTCTGTCATGGAGGAATGTGAGGAAGGTTGTCGGCAAAAAGAACCAACTGTCCGGCCGTATTAACCCGCAAGCTCAGGCTCAAGTGAGTTGTGGTTGAGCCCGGACGTATCTCGCCTTCTCTCCTCTCAGAGTAAATTAAAGCAACGCTTCGTATTTCCCTTCATAGAGGGGTGAGGCTGACTAATTTGTGTACTGCTGCAACGCTTTGATTATTATCCCTTTCCACTGAACCGTATCGACAGTTTGTCTTCATTTTCACTCTCCTCTGGCGCACTCACGTCCCTCTTAATGCAGTTTTCCACTGGATAGAGCTATTCTAAATTACAAAAAAAACTGTCACTTATAGCCGAATTTACTATATAGGCCGTTTTGTGGCAATCAATGACGCAGTGATTTCTTTCTCGTCTGTGTGCAGCAGTTGTTGCACCAAACCTATGTTTTTTTAGAGGTGTGCGTTGATGACCAGTGTTTTTAACATAATTCTTATGAAACAGTGATTTGTCTAGATTTTCAAAACGGCATGGTGCTGAGTCTGAAAAAGGGCAAATTCATACGCGTGAAAATATGTTGAGGGCAAGGGGGCAGAATTGGGGGCAATCACATGACATACATGAAAAATGTGTCATTAGACAGAAAAAATATCCAGTACAACAACTCATTTTATTTAGACCCCATAGTCAGGCTCAATGAGACAACCGGCCACAAGGCCACGAGGCACTTAAATTTGTGGCAGTTGCAGTAACTGGGTGGATTTCGTCAAGTCTGGGTGCGAGAAGTCCTGGGCTGAGGTCCAGGCAGATAGTTCCAGTTTTGAGTGTAGGGGATGCGCAAGGATGAAGGAACTAGAGGTGGAGTTGGAAGAGCTGAGGCTGCTCTTTGTGGCAATGGTGGAAAGGGAACAGGGGACTTGTGCCAGTAGTTCCGGTGGGGGAACTGTAGACGATAAAGTGTGGAAAGACACAAGAGATGCTAGGGAGAGCTCACCTCAGCCTGGGAGGAAGCTGAGAGGAGGGAAGGTGACAGGTCATAGGGAGACAGGATGTAAGGAGACGGGAAGGAAAGGAACGGGAGGGAAGACAACCAGAGTGAAGGAGAGGGGAGTAGGGGAAACAGGAGGGAAGGAGAAGGGAGTGGGGGAGACGGGAGGGAAGACAACCGGTGTGAAGGAGAGGGGAGTAGCGGAGACAGGAGGGAAGGAGAAGGGAGTGGGGGAGACGGAAGGGAAAACAACCGGAGTGAAGGAGAGGGGAGTGGGGGAGACGGGAGGGAAAACAACCGGAGTGAAGGAGAGGGGAGTGGGAGAGACAAGAGCAAAGGAGTGGGAAGTGGGGGAGACAGGAGGGAAGGGGTCAGGACAGAATGTGATGGAGGGGATCGAAAGGAAGAGTTATTCTGCAGCAGTGATAGAGGGGGTGAGGAAGCGAGCGAGGGTGTTTGTGGGGGATTCGATAGTTAGGAAGTCCGACAGAGTCTTAAACAAGGGAGATGATGTGGTGGTCTGCTTGCCTGGAGCCAAAATAGAGGCGATAACTGAGAGGGTAAAAAACATCGTAGGCTCGGGTAAGGGTGGATCTGTTTTAGTACACGTAGGGACAAATAACGTAGAGAGGGAGGGTACAACTGCCATAGTTAGGAAATATAGGCAGTTGGTCAGAACACTAAAACAGACGCGGGTTGAGCAGGTAATACTGTCAGGGATTTTACCTGTAATGGGCAGGAGGGGTCACAAATATCGAAATTGTCGGGGGATGGCAATTAACATGTTAGTCCAGAGGCTGTGTAGGGAAGAGGAAGTTGGATTTGTGGATTTATGGGGAAGTTTTGTTGGGAGGGCTGATATGTACATGAAGGATGGGCTTCATTTAAGTGGAAAGGGGGCGGCAGTATTCGCGGACAAACTTTCAGCAGCAGTAGATAGCGACTTGGGTACAATGACAAATATTTTTGGAAGTAAACATTCTTTAAACTAGAAGTGCAGGGGGGTTACCTAGAGGTGTCTCAAGCAGAACAAGAGGCCACTAGCACAGATAAACCAATATCAAATCATCAGAAAAACATCTCTGAAAAAGGTTATAGATGCGTATGTTTAAATGCAAGGAGCATAGTAAATAAGAAAAACGAATTAAACATTATGGTAGAAGATATTGACCCTCACATAATTGGTATAACTGAATCATGGGCCAACATAGATATAACAGATGCTGAATTAGGACTGACAGGATACGTAATGTTTAGGAAAGATCGAATAGGAAGAAGGGGCGGGGGAGTTATTTTATATGTTAAAGAATCTATTCAGGTCTATGAAATAAAACTAGAAAGGGAAGCAGATTGCGATGAAGCTGTTTGGTGCAAAATTGTTTCAGGAAATTCAAAATTAACTATTGGATTAGTTTACCGAAGTCCAAACATAAACGAAGAGGACAACACAAAAATAAAAAAACGCTATAAAGGAAGTTAGTAAAGGGGAATGTATCATAATGGGAGATTTTAACCATGGACACATACAATGGAATTCTCTAGAGAGCACAGGGATTGAGGATCAACAATTTCTATGTTTAATCCAGGATAGCTTTCTTACTCAGCACGTACTAGAACCAACCAGGGGAGAAAATGTATTAGATATAGTTTTGTCATCACAAAAAGAATTAGTGGACAATGTAAAAATATTTGAACCATTGGGTAATAGTGACCATAATCAAATACATTTTGACATCAATGTAAAATCAGAAGGTAAAAATAAGAAAACGTACAAAAGAAACTTCCACAAAGGTAACTACAAAGATATGAGAAAATACTTAGCACAGCTAGATTGGAATAACATGCTGATGAATAAGACCGCAATTGAATGTTGGACTATTCTAAAATATGAAATTGAGAGTATCATCGATAAATTTGTTCCCTTCCGAAAACAAGGACAACGGTTTAGAAAGAAACACTTGTCAAAAGAGGCTATTAGAAAAATAATGCTAAAACAAACTATGTGGAGGGTTTATAGGCGTACCAGAAAGGAAGAAGACTATGCAAAATACAAAGAGGCACTTAATGCAGCTACAACTGAAATCAGACAATCTAAAAGAAGCTATGAGCAAAAACTGGCATATAACATAAAAAATGAGAGCAAGAGTTTGTATGCATATGTCAGGAGTAAACAAAACGTACAAGACAAGGTTGGACCTCTAGAAGACAGTGCTGGAAATATAATATCACACGGGTTTTTAATGGCGGAAGACCTAAATGGTTACTTCAGTTCAGTGTTTACCAAAGAAGATATTAGTTCATTACCAGTTGCTGATGCTAAATTTCAGGGGGCTAAATCTGAATATTTAGGACCGTTAGTTGTAACTCCAGAATTGGTAGCTAAGAAAATAAAGGCAATGAAGGATAACAAATCACCGGGAGTGGATGGGATTCCTCCAAAATTACTAATGGAAACAGTAGATCAAATCAGCATACCTCTTGCAAGAGTATTCAACTTGTCATTAAAAGAGGGAGTTGTTCCGTTTGAATGGAAAGAAGCAAACATCATACCATTATTTAAAAAGGGTTCGAGAAATAAGTCAGAGAATTACAGACCAGTGAGTTTAACGTCAGTGATTTGTAACTTATTAGAAAGGTTAATTAAAGACCATATGGTGGACTTCCTCTTTAAGCATAAATTATTAAATTCATCTCAACATGGATTCCTTAAAGCGAGGTCATGCTTAACAAATATGTTATGTTTTTTGGAAGAAATCACTAAGTGGATAGACGTGGGATCGCCAGTAGATATTATCTACTTAGATTTTCAGGAAGCTTTTGACAAAGTGCCACATCAAAGATTGCTACTTAAATTAAAAGCCCATGGTATCGGGGATAGCACAACTGACGGGATAGAACAATGGCTGATTGACAGAAGACAACGAGTTGTAGTAGATGGAGAAGTTTCAAATTGGATATCGGTTTTGAGTGGGGTACCTCAAGGATCAGTATTAGGACCTATATTATTCTTAATTTATATCAATGACTTGGACGACAGTATAACAAGTAACGTACTGAAATTTGCGGATGACACAAAACTGTTTAGAAAGGTTAATACTGATGATGATAAACAACATTTACAAAATGATTTAGACAGATTAGTGAAATGGTCTGAGAAATGGCAGATGCTGTTCAATTTTGGGAAATGTAAATGCCTACATACAGGACATGGGAACTTGAATGTAAACTATAAAATGGGAGATACTGTTCTGGGTACTACTGTAAAAGAAAAGGACTTAGGAGTTACAATAAGCGCTGATATGAAAGTTTCAGAGCAGTGTGGTATTGCAGCTTCAAAGGGTAACCAAATTCTGGGATTGATTAGAAGAAACATAACATACAAGGGAAAAAAGTTAAGTATACCTCTTTATGAAGCAATAGTTAGACTTCATTTAGAATACTGTATACAAGCATGGAGACCATATCGTAAGAAGGATATAGATACGCTTGAACGCATACAAAGGAGAACAACTAAAATGATTCCAGAACTTAGAGACCATAGTTATGAAGAACGCCTGAAAGAATGTGGTTTAACAACTCTAGAGACAAGGAGGTTAAGAGGAGATCAGATTGAAGTTTTTAAGATATTGAATGGGTATGAAAATATTGATAGAAATATGTTTTTCTCACTCAAGAAGGATAGCAGAACTAGAGGACATGAGGTAAAATTAGTAAAGGATCAATGATCATCAGGAAGCACTCGTTCTCACAGAGGACAATAAATGAATGGAACAAATTGTCTACAGATTGTGTAACTGCTAGCAGCGTGAATATGTTTAAAAACAAGGTTGACACATATATCAGGAGGGCGGGTTATAACTATGTGAACATTGTTGGACTCTCGGGCCTTTGGCTTGGATGGCAAATCTTGTTAAATCTTGTTAAAAACCGTCTCTCCTACGTGTGCAGTCAGGTTCTGGCTGCTGCACGAAGGCAACTTATGTAACTTCTTCCAATTAAAGTTTAGCATAACATACTATTTTTTCATGGCATGATCTGTAGAAACATTATAATACTGGTGATATTGGCTTTTTCTTCTTTCTTCTATGCATTGCCTATGACGGCTATACATAAACTTAGATGAAACACGTATTATCAACACTCAAAATAAACCCTACCAAGAAACAATGGCAACAGGTTTGTTTCCACCAATCTTGCATCATTTCGTGAGAATCACTGTTAATAGTCCTAGATTTTACACAGAATATAAGTTATGAAAAACGACTGAAAGGATGTGGTTTAGCAACCTTAGAGACAAGGCGGTTAAGAGGAGATCAAATTGAAAATAATTAATGGGATATGAAAATATTCATATAAATATTTGTCCCACTCAAAAAGTTTAATGTGTAATTAGTTGTTTCTGCGTGTAAACGTCAGAGTAAATTAAATCTACACTTCGTAGTTCCCTTCATAGAGGGGTGAGGCCTGACTAATTTGTGTACTGGTCTACACAGTGAGCTCAATCAGCGTCCGTGTTCTGTGGCGTTTCCTGTGATTTTACCATGATGGGACATCGCGGGTCAGATTCATTGCACCGATGTGCTTTGTAGTGTGAGGATGATAGCGACTGACATTATATTCAACATACGGACAAACAAATAAGACTAATAATTGCTAACTTCTTATAAATACGCGGCATCCTGTGACATTTTAAATTAAAGTCAGGATTAGTATAGCGGGTGCACGGAGCTTTCACCTGCCATATATGTTAGTTATTTTGAGTAATCATTTAAAACCCCCTTGACCCTACACAACATAATATTAAATTCCGCAACAAGTTAATAAAACCACTTAACAATTTTGAATTTTAACTAAATCTTACCATGTCTTACTGTTGAATATTATTATCTATAATGTCAACTTGTGGAATGGTATATCACATTGATAATTGTACATTGGCGTTGTATGATCAAGCACATCGTTTTTAAACTCCAAAACGGAGTAATTCGATTAATTACTGATAGTATATACAGTGTCCACACAGATCCCATTTACTAAGAATGGACATTTCTCAAGTTGGATGAAATATACTTTGAAATAAAAATAAATGAAAAAATGTAATTTAACAACCCTAGAGACAAGGAGGTTAAGATGATATCAAATTGAAGTTTATACGATATTCAATGGGTATGAAAATATTGATAGAAATATTTTTTTCTCAATCAAGAAAATTATAGAACTAGAGGACATGAGGTAACATTAGTAAATTATCATTGTAGATTGGGTATCAGAAAGTACTCTTTCTCACAGAGGATATTAAATGAATGGAGCAAATTATATGCATATTGTGTAACTGCTAGCAGCATATATAAGGAGGGCGAATTACACATAGAATAAAAATGTTGAACTCTCGATACGCCAAAGGTTTCCTTGTCCACTTGCCACATGGGCGATTGCCTTGGAAGGCAATCTTGTTAAATATCTTAGTAGTTAATGAGTGCTTATGACCGAACAAATCAGGACACCATGTGCACAAATCACTTCCGTTTCCGCTTGGGCGCGCAGCACACCAGAGCGTCCCCTAGCGACTGTAGGAGCGCCCCTAGCGACTATAGCGAACCGTAGTTCTGACCCTAACCCCGTGTCGACAGTGAACTCTGACCCAGAGAGGCGTGCGTGCTAACAGGGTCATTAATAACTGAGATCAAAGGGTATGTTAACAATGGTCACGAACAGGGTCTTTAATAGGGATCAAAGGACCTAACGAGGAGACGAGAAACGAGCAAAATACGATATCATACGAGTGCACACGTATTTTATTGAACAACACAAGCAGCATGATGATACAACATGGATAGCGTGTAATATCACTACGACTACAGCTATGATGATGATGACGATGAGGCGACTTGCGGATGTTGACCATCACGCCACAGGTCGCGAGCTTAGGAGTGTTTCCACTTCGCCAGAGCCTCGAGGGTGATGACGAGTCGACTTGTGGATGTGTACCATCACACCAGAGGTCGTGAGCTTAGGGGTGGTGTGTCCACCTAGCCAGAGGCTCAATCGATGTACGATGGGCGATAGTACAGTCTACCTTATCTGTTTCTATCTGTTTAAGCTAATCAAACACGCGGCAATCGTTAGCTACTAGATCGGTGCCGAGCACGTTTAGAAAAGTTCTCATCGGAAAGCCGTCACAACGAAGCAATACAAAAGCTACACAATATTGTCCACAAACGTTAGACAGAGGACTCTGAAGTTTCTTGCTATTGTGAGTCCACTCGGAACAATGTTTGTTCATGAAGGTGCGAAACGCCACGTGACGTTCGCCCGGTGTTGCACATGAAGGTGTTGCACATGAAGGCCGCAAGTAGAACGCCCTCTATCGTCGTAGGCAGTCCGTATTTGGGTACGACACCGCGAAATATCGATCTGGTGCACGGGTCCATCTCCAGTAGTCGGGCGATCTGCAAGGTGTCCATCTCAGTAGTCGTAAATAACGTTGCGGCTCTTGTATATTTCCAGCACTGACTCGAATTCGGCGTAGGCGATGATGTTCACAGTGGTCGGCAGTGCGTTGCGGAAATGAAGTTCTATGCGCAGGTTGCCCTTTTGTACCAGATGGAAGCAGGTACCATCGCACTGGTCGGGGGTCAGGTCAAAACCGAAGAAGGTGTAGCCGTGCCGGAAGTCGCTGCGAGCCAGACCGTTCCCCTCGTCCTGCCAAATCTTACCGGTCGAGGTGAACAGTAGTAGCTCCTGACGAAGAGATCGTCTTCGAAATTCGGCTGAAAAGGTTTGGAGGGTATCTGTCGTCCGTCCACGTACACTGCGTGGAAGCTTATGGCGTTGTTCTTGGCGTGAAACGGATTCTTGTCGTACGCACCGTTGTACGCATCGTTATCGATGCAGCACAGCACCAGACGTTTCGGTACGGTACAGAGGAAGAGGTTCTCGTGCGTGTCCGACCGAGCACCCGCGGGAATGGAGTACACCTTGCAGTCGACGGACCGCATCGGATACATGACAGTGCTCCGCTCGAGAGCCTTGATGTGGGCCATCTGTTCGGTTGGATTCAGGGTGGCCTTCTTTACAAACAAGGTCGCATTGACTATGTTTATCCTGTAATCGGGGTTGTTCCCGCCAGCCATGAGCGCAAACGCAGACTTACTGCGCACCGATCAGGAATTTATCTTGCAGAAACAGATCCACATGTAGACGACCCATCATGTCGACCACTTGACTCCGTACGATGCTCTCCCGCCGAGCAACGAACCCTGCGTTAGCCACGGGGCCGTCCACTATATCGACGGCATTCATGTGAGTGGCCGTGTCCTTGTGCCACAGCTGGCTCTTCAGCTGCGTGAATTTGGCACATGTGCCGTAACTCAGCAGCGTCTCGATGTAGGCACGATACGCGTACGTGTTGGTCGAAGGGGTCACGAGCGTGCCGTTCAGGTAGACGTCGACTTGACTGAACAGCGAATGCAGCCAGTTATTCACTGGTCCCACGAGGTCGGCCAAGTCGAGATCGTCCCCATTGGCTCGCGTCACCTTCACCTGCACGTGTAGCATCGTGTTGGCGAGATCCAGGTAATTGTCTCCCGATCCGAGTATCAGGAATTCTATCGATCCACTCGAGTCCAGAGAGGCCATGGGCTGATGTTCCACTACATGACTGTCGACGATGCTGTTCTGAGTCTGGGGTACGGTAAAGAGATCCAGCTCGCTACGCAGCATACCTCCGAACAGACTACCTAGTCCGCGACCCCGTTGGTACGCGACACCAGCGAAGTAGGGCAGCGCACCACCTGCCTGACGCTCGTAATATTCGTTGCAATTCATTGTCAGAACAATATGCCGTCGAAAATGAAGTGTCACCTTCACTCTACCGTACTCGAATGGCACGCGCCGTCCGGTGTCGTCTCTTATATCCACCTCTATCGAGTGGAAGTGCGAGTACATCAGGGGCACGTAGTGAATGTTAGTGAACCGATCAGATACCGTGTCGCCGTGACGTCCGCTAATCGGGAGGGCTTGCAACAAAGGCGCGAGACTGTCACCCATTATGCGAGACTCCACGACGTCCGTGTAGACGTATATGGTATCGAACCCGCGCGTCATGCTCACCACGTCGCCAGCTTCGTTATGGAAGGGGTACGAATAATCGGAAGTCTGGTTGGGTGGCGAAATTAAGCTGGTCGATGGGTGAACGCGTGTGCTCTCTGCTTCTGTTGCTACTATTATCGGCGGAGTGGTGATGACCGACCTACGGAATCCTAACATGGGTGCCGTCGCACTGTGGTACGGTATGGTGAACACGGTGTGCGGTGTCATGTGCAACGTCATTATTGAGTGACGGAACTATAACTCATTTGAGCCCGTACCTTATCCGTCCACATACTGTACAGTCCCTTGTTTACATGGTACATCAACGTCAACGGATCTTTGTAATACCCAGAGGATAACTTCGTACTCGGGATTCGACCCGTAGTATCGTTCTCACTGAGGAATAACCAGACATCTTCCTCTGTAACGTTGTACTAAGTATGCGGGTACTGTATCTCTGCCAACCCGCACTCCCACTCGCCAGTCAGATCGATACGTTGAGGCAAGTCCGTGATGTAATGTGCCAACGTATTGTCGGGATGCAACTTAATGAAAGCGTTGCTAGGCAGCGTCATGTAGAAATCAATCGCCAGTGCGTCTCAAAGTATGATTGGGCAGTAGGTAACCCAACGAACTACTCAACAGAGCCATCCACAGATTAGGATTCTCGTGACCTGTCGTCAGATTGTAAATGCTTATCAGGATGATCTCCTCGTTGGGACACACGGTACCGAATAGATGCCACGGAGTGCTGTCTTTCTCGCTCGGTGCATCAGTACTATCCTCTGCGTCTTCTTCGTCTTCGTCTATGGTGGTGAAGTCCTGTGTTGTCGTCTCGGCTGTCATAGCTGCATTGAAGCGACGCCAGACGGACGGCTAGTCTTTATTGTGGATGAGGGCCTTGATGTTCCATCAAACGTCTGGCTTTGGCCTGCATGGTCTTGGGTACGGTGTCCACTGCGTCGGTCTCTATTCCACTACTAGGAGCTCCTACTGCTCCCTCCGCCACCCCCGCCCCAAGCCCCGACGCTGCTGATGATATCGACTCTTTCACCGTGACCACGCGTACCGGTTCCTTGACAAATGTATCGGACAAGACGTTGTACCACTGCAACACCTGATTATGCAGCGTTACCTTGGTCCTGTCGTCAAGGTCGTTTCTATCGAGGATGGTCTTCATCTCGTCATCGAGGGCTCGCGTCTTCTTACCTAGGGTATCCGTTGGAGGTGGGTGTGGTGGTTGTGAAAGAAGTGTGTCCCACAGTCGCAGGTCCACCAAGGCCATCTTGCGTGCGTGTTCCATCTCTCTTTACTTCTTGAGCAGTACCTCGCGAAGCAAGAGTTGAAAGACCGAACTTGCCAACGGCGCTAGGAAGGCCGATAGGAAGTCCCCGCTCTGACCATCACCGACCTGCTGTTGTATTAAGATGCGTCTCCTCCTGGCGGCTGGCGCTCGTCTCTGAGACAACTCGCGTAATTTCGTTCTGTATTTACTCAAACGTCGCCTCTGTAAATCTGTTTTAGTATGTTGTAGGCATCCTCGGCCAGTGCACACAGCAGATCGGCGCCGGCGTTGGCGATGATGGCTCTTCTCAGTTTGGTGCTCTTGCATCTATTCAGAGCCTGTATACACACAATGTGTCTCTTCACCAGGTCAGACATGGTGCGAACGAAGAGACGATGCACGCACTCGGTCCTTTTATACCTTCGGCAAGTACACGTACTGAACACCGTCGTCTGGAAAGATGGTCGTACGCAGACGCATGTCTTCAGGCGTGCCTTGTTTGAGATCAAGCAATATAACCTCTTGTACGAACTTCATGCGCTCCGGATACATCTGACGAACCAAGTGTGACATCTGCGATGCATCACGGGGATTCTTGAACACCATGTACTGAGAATTCAGACTGGTGTTATGACTTTCCTTGTTTTTAGGGAACATGTTCTGTACGAGATACAGCACGGACGTGTTCCTGTGATGACTTTTTTTAGTGAACAAGATCGTAACCCGTTCGTCCGTTTCCGTAATGAGATCGTCTATGATGATAAGGTTCCAAGTCGAACATCGACTAAGTCCATCGTTACGTAAGCCTCTTGCCATTCTCCGTGACTCCACGTGATCCGTTCGGGGGGTGGATCGGTCATCACAGCAGCGTGACGTAGCAAACGCGTCACGAAAGTACTTTTACCGCATCCCGTCGGTCCGGCGACGATGCATGTGAACGGATGTTTCCACCTTGCATCCATGATCGCTTATCAACGACGATCAGCGTGCATCGTCTTTTCTACACGTCCACCGGGCCCGTGCTCAGTCCATCCTAATGCACCACGCGTTTGGCGTAAAAGTAGGTGAGGGCCGCTCGTTCCTTCACGTACGTCAACACGGTCGAGTGACGAACCCGGAAACCACGGTTCTGATGGTCGTCGCAACATTCGGACGGCAGCCATTCGGATCGGTGTCTGAAATAATGTTCTCGCAGCAAAGGGGGCACGAGGGCATCGACGGACTCACCAGCCAAGGCCAAATAGGCACTATCTGTATCCATCTCGCAGTACTGGAACAGAGGGCGATCTAGATACCTGTTGATGAAGTCGTAATAGAACTGCAATATGTGCATCTTGGCGTACTGTAGAACGAAGAATCCAACGTGTACGGGCAGGGCGTAGTAACGGTTTTCTTGTTCATCTCTATCTCGTACGCATCGTCAACGACGATATCGAGTTGTCGGAACCGTCTATCGTTGTTCATGAGCGATGCCGCCTTCACTGTGCAGTAGTTGACGTCACGATGTCGGTCCACGTTACTGATGATGTTTCCGTAACCCGAGTTCCCCAGCAACTTCATGGTGTCCGCGATGATGATCTTGTGTGCGTGGACGTCTCCGTCGACGTGCATCACCTCGAGGCCGTGGTCCATATACCATCGCAGCAGAGGCGAGGCGAGCAAGATCTTGTCGCCTCGATAACTGCCCACGAGCATGCGCCTTGGATTCGTCATGATGTTGTGCTCTTCGGCGTATCGGCGCATGAACGATCAGAGATCGTAGCGAGTCAGACGGATGTTCTTGAACACGTGCTGCATTTCGGCAAAGTGTTCGCGTAATGCTTCTGGTACGCAAATGTCACACTCGATCATGCCGAACACAGTCCTGCACGCACGCCGCTCAGGATCTGTTACGACGTCATCGTCCATCGGGCGTGTCGGCGTCGAGGAAATGCAGCATACATACATCTTTTTACAGCTGGATCTCTCCTCATCTTCTTCCACTCGCATTCTCACAGCTCGACGACCTTGATAAAGTGACGTAGGTAGGCGGTGTTCTTTCGGGTCTCGGCGAGTAGTTGCGCCATGGGTTTCCCGTTGACGTCGTTCACCTCTTCTCGGGTGCACGGGCAGCTATGGAAAAAACAACCTTGGAACTGATAAGCCGTGTTCGTCTCACTG
Source organism: Lamellibrachia satsuma (assembly GCA_033239005.1). NCBI lineage: Eukaryota > Metazoa > Annelida > Polychaeta > Sabellida > Siboglinidae > Lamellibrachia > Lamellibrachia satsuma. The sequence goes on along the minus strand of BSQZ01000022.1, from coordinate 3,381,640 downwards.
CACCAGCCGTCTACCGCAACTTTATCTTTTCTGTCGACCGTTGATCTGATGTCGTGTGGCGCGTCCCGTGCGTTCGGATTCCCAAGTCAACCATTCCGCAGCCATCTGTCCGTACAGCTGCGCTGATTCGGGGCGAAAGTTATTATCTTCCCGTCGTCGCGTGTACCATCCCCTAGGCATGTCTTGCATGAGCGACCATAGGTACAGCGCGTTCCCATCGTATCCGACGATTGACCGACACGGACGAGCAGCCTCTCCGTACTCATTCCGACGTAGCGTGGTGACCCCTTTCTTGTGATAGCGGTGAAAAACGAGCGAAGGACCAACAATAATGTTATCTTTGACGAGGTTATGAAGATCTTTATTCTTCTCGTTGAAGATGGTAAAGTAGGTCTTCTCTGGAAGATCGTTGAACAGGTATAGCAAGGTTACACAAGGTACGCTGATGCCTTGCTTGAACAGGTATCTGCCACGTTGCTGGTAGAAGGCAGACTGTCTGTCGATGGCCTGCAGAAAGGGAACCACGTCCCTTTTGTTGTACCAGAAGAGAAAGTCTCGCAAAGTCGTTATGTCGTTATGCCGCCAGACCTCTTGACAACTGGCGTAATCCTCGTCGTCCTTCATTTTTCAGTCGACTGAAGAAGGCCTCTTTCGGTGGAAGAACGGTGTCATCGAGCCTCTCCAGACAGTCCATGTACTCGTACGGGAAATTACTTTTCGTCACCTCGCATCCGTACGCTTTCAGATACTTGTCGTAACTGAACCCAGGGGCTATGTAGTTGATCATGTCTAGGAATTTCAGCTGATCCGTGGACAGACACATGAACGTGTTGTTGCGTTTGATGACGAAAAATGACCCGATACTATCGTTCTTCTCTTCTTTCTATTTGTCTTCTTGCTCCTTCTCTTCTTCCTCTTCTTGTTCCTCTGTCTTTGAAGTGGAAAGGAAGTAGGATATGAGGAACTGTTTGATGGCATTGAGATCATACTTACCCGAATTGAACCCAATGACGGGTAATTGATGCATCCATCCATACAGTTGTCCCATAAGCGTTTTGTATGGATTGGTTGCTGGTCGAGATTCCTTGTCGGTGGCTGACCGTGCAGCGTCCTCCTGCTCGTTCCAGTTCGTCGGTGCTTCCTCGAGTTGTTCCAACACATCCTCGTATGAGTCTTTGATGTTGTCGTACGCGGCGTCACTCATCGATCGTAATATATCCATCATGACCCTCACCAACTTGTTGGTGTCTCCATCCATGACGAGACATTTCACTTGCTCGTGTCCGGGTATGTTGGATGCCACGCTGACGCTCAGCGGAACGTGACGCGCAACCCAGTGAACCTTGTCACTGTCAGACAGAAGCTGTTCGGTATCGAACCAACACTCAAAGTCAAAGGTGGCTCGGTACGCATAATACCGCAACGATTCAGCGTTTCGAATGTTCTCGTCGTCCAGCCGTTCAAATACCGACGGAGTGGAATGGTACACGCTACCAGGATAGACTCGACGCACACATCCCACACATGTACGCTCGTGTCTACTCAACAGCCATGTTTTTTTTCCATAACGAGTCACCGCACTTCCGACATCGATACGAGTGACAGTACATGCGTACATCTTGGATGAAGGAAAAATGCGTCTTGTGAAGGTTGAGGTACATTGTGGTAGGGTACTTACATACCGATTGACGGACGAGTTCGGCAGACTTTCCAACCTCTGTACCGGACTTGACGAGTGATGCGGGACTGAACTCGAACACCGAGTCATCATCAACTATCATCGTCTCTCTCCCACGCGAATAGTGATGGTAACGGCAACGCTGATGGTGGCAAGTCGTAGTCGGATGATGATGATGATGATGATGAGTGTGCTGGTGTCGACAATTGAGATGGTGGCGACACCTGCGATAGGGGTGGCGGTGAAGGATTGTCTCGGCGTTTCTTCACCACCAACCCTCTGATGTCGCCACCGTCCATCTCTGACGCGTGCCGTTTGTGTGTCTCCTTTGCCTCGTACGCACTGCGTATTTGACGCAGGCCATCACTGATCTATTGAATAGAAAGACTAGTTCATGTGATTGTCAGTATCGCCGTGCGTATTTGCATATCGGCTGGCTAGATTCTTTCTAACCATAACCTTCACATCGAACCGCCATTGCATTTCCCCCAACCGTGTGGTTAAAACTATAGTTAGCCCTCGCAGGGTGTACAGGACCAACCCGGACGATGGCACGTAACACACAACGTCGTCCGTTAAATCCAATATGCGAACCACCTCGTTAGACACATACCGGACACAGGCGCCCTCTAGCGCTTTATAGGAGGTCTGGTAGTTCGTCATGGCTTCGGACCGATCACGTATTTTATCTATACCACACACCGTTGCCTCCATGTCGTCGCTACTGATAGATATAAAATCGGTTTGTGACATAGTTTCCTCCTCCTAATCGTCATATGTTGTTACTATAATGAGTGATGGTGGTGAACAACTATCCACCGAGGAGGAGAATAGTATGTCAGCACTATTATTGCGTAACCATTCCATTACCTTCTCTTTCCCACTGGTTTTTGCCCCCTCACTACCCGCACCAGTCGTGACGTCACCACTGCTTGTAGCAACGTCATCCTGTCTACAGAATTACACTGTTACTACTTCCAGTTCTGACACGGTGTAATTCACACTCTCTCGTGACGCGTTTCCTAATGGTGATCAGGACACGGGCCCACCGCAGCATGTACAGTGCCGCATACCGATCGGCGTCTGACGTCATGGCCACGTAGGCGTTGGCACTGGACCCTAACACGTATACTGCTTTTTCATCGAACAGAGTTGACCAACATTCTGACCCAGTCAGCCAGGAGGATACGCAGGGCGAACCTGTACACGGGAACCCGTTGCCATCGATGAATAGGACAAACATAGCCATTACTTTCCTGAATTACACGTTTGGTACATTGTTGACACGATGCGTAAACGATGTATTTATCTTGTACGACACATTGTACTATCGTTAACGGACGTGTAAATCTATAGTTCCCTTTACTTACTTCGTTTTGCAGACGTGTCAGATTCATAGTCTCGTTGTTTCCGAACTGTTGTGCGGCCATTGCTGATGCTGACGATTTGACTTCTACTGGACGACCGGAGAGCGGTTGTGTTAGTCGTTAACTGTGCGCTCAGCTTATAAAGGCCTTCTACTGCCTATGACGCGCATTCTTATCTCGAACGTTGGTCGCGCGCGTGATGTTTCTATTGTTCGCCGGCTGCCAGTGGCGCATTGCGTTGTACCTTTTTCTGTCATACGATCGACTCGCGTTACGTTTGGTCACCGGTTCGCTGTATGGGATTCTGGTGCATTCGAATGAACTCCCGTACTTGCATAAGTATCTGTCCAAGCATGTTCTGGCCTGCTTGACCATTGTAGGTCAGTGCACTCCAATACCCTTCCCGACTCTTTACCCATTCCTTCAATTCAGCTTCCCGTGTGTCTAACAGTCGGTTACGTAGGGTCGCGTCGCGAAATTTAACGGCGACTAATGCATACATTACAGAATATCCCTGTTTGTTCCATTATGTGCGTAAATGCACCTTCTGATCCTCTTGCTCAGGTATTTAGCCTGTAGACCAGTCCGTGTGATTAGCATTTTTCTGCTGTCTCTATATCTCCATAATGTATTCATTTTCGCCACTGACACGCGCTTTCCTCAGTGTTAAATTATTTATTCCACACATGTATCCTGAACACATAGAAATTGGACAAGTAACTGTTACCACCTCATAAGTGAATAGGAGGATTCAAACTGACTTTATGATGTTAACGTATACATGTATCGTACTAAATACACGACGTTCTGTGACTATCACTCAGTGCATAGACCCCACTTTTTTACGTGATGGATCTACTGCGTCGGTTAGCTGACATTGCTCTGACAGGTATATCAATTTACACGACTTGACCGTTGCTCGCGCACCTGATGCCTCTATTATCCGCCGGGTGCCTGGTGGTGCACTGCGTTTTACTCTGTTCGATCATACGACCGTCTCCCGTTACGTCTGACCACCGTTCTACGAGGCTTAAGTCATTTGTCGTCTATTTCTGTCATAGTATATAAGAGTGCTGAGACGCGTCGTGTCATCACACCTACCGCCATTGTCGACCATCGCATAGTACTCACTGTCTACGCCGCTAACGATGCCTGCACACATGGTGGGTTTGGTTACTGACCTCTTGTTGGTATTCAATGTGCTAGGCGACGCATTGTTCGTGCTGCTGGATCGTTCATGAGTATCTATCATACTTTACATAGATCTACATAGAGTACGTAAAGTTGTTTGAATGAATGTTCACTTTACATACTGTTCTATCGTTCACGTGTACATGTCTCACTAAGTAGTCGGGTACGAATTCCATATGTGGCGACTTGCCTAGCTGACCGCTGCGGTTCTAGCGATAAAAAATTATCAGTCTTTTGGTTTCGCATTCCATCTCTCTCGTTGCTTGATTACGCCTGTTCTTACGTTTCCTACTACATATATATATATATATATATATATATATATATATATATATATATATATATATATATATATATATATATATATATATATATATATATATATATATATATATATATATATATATATATATATATATATGAATGGACACACTGTGCATCTCACGCTGTTTTGTCCTTTCCTTGCAGTATTCATCAATGGTCTATGGTTATGGCCGAAATGCAAGATCGCACTATAGACAGACGGATCATCGTCACCAATTCCGATACTAATGATGATGATGGTGATGGTGATGATGTTGATGATATTTATGTATCTGATCTTGTCACGTTTGACACTACTCGCGACTTCATCAAACACAATCGCATGAGATCAACGACACCAGCACCTACCGTCGGGTTGACGACGACGGCGATGATAACAACACCCAATCAGAATCCTGGGATGAGGAGTGCGACGAATGCGCAGCCTTCCTGTATCACAGACGGCTGTGGTTGGGTGCCATGGTCCAGTTGCGAGGCTCTCGACCGTTCAATGAAGCCTCTGACCACGCGTCTAAATTACTGGCTAGACGTCGTCGGGTACTGACCCCTTGCCACTGAATGATCCCTCATGTAGGCGTTGTCTCTTGCCTCACTTTGAGGCATCCACCCACTGAACATTTATTATAACTACGCTATATTACACTATATCTCTATGTACTTCTACTGTTTTCAAATATAATTCCTAATGTTTTAAATTATATATATATATATATATATATATATATTTCTAATGTTTTAAAATATAATTTTATTGTTTTAAATTCTATATATATATTTTTCCCATTGTAACTTTGTTTCTTTTCATATATATATATATATATATATATATATATATATATATATATATATATATATATATTGTGTGTGTGTGTGTGTGTGTGTGTGTGTGTGTGTGTGTGTGTGTGTGTGTGTGTGTGTGTGTGTGTGTGTGTGTGTGTGTGTGTGTGTGTGTGTGTGTGTGTGTGTGTGTGTGTGTGTGTGTGTGTGTGTGTGTGTGTGTGTGTGTGTGTGTGTGTGTGTGTGTGTGTGTGTGTTACATTTGGCTTGAGGGGCTACTACCGTCTTGTGTTGATTTCTCGTTCTCTCTGCGTGTGTACACATTACACATAGTAAATTTTCACTAGCGTTAGGGGCGAGTTAGAGTTTGATCTCCATTATTAATGACCCTGTTAGCACGCGCGCCTCTCAGGGTCAGGGTTCACCGTCGACACGGGGTTAGGGTCAGAACTACCGTTCGCTATAGTCGCTGGGGGCGCTCCTACAGTCGCTAGGGGACGCTCTAGTGCGCTGCGCGCGCAACCGGAAACATAAGTGATTTGTGCACATGTGCACATGATCGGCCAATAGCACTCATTAAATACTTATCTTGTTAAATATATCTATAAGGTCAACATAAAACAACTTTTCTCACAATAATGATTTTAATTACGTTATATATTGACATGGGATGATCAAGCACATCTCCAAAACAGAACAATTATACTAATTACTGTTAGCATATGCAGTATTTACACAGATCCCATTTATTAAGAATGGAAATTTCTCAAGTTGGATTAAATACACTGTGAAAAACATAACAAATTCGTTTAATAAAGTAATCCGTTTATTTTGAGGGACAATCATAAATACGCCACACAATATATACACAGCATAATACATACTGTTAATAATGCCGTAAATATTATCAATGATAACATTAATGCATTTACAGTTGACTTTTGGTATGTTTGTGTTGACATTAATATGGTGACCCCTATGATGGCGAAATGTCTTAATATCAGATCGTATCATAAGTACGAATCATTAATTGTGCTGCTTTTTGCAACAACACTCATTAGTAAATGTGTGTCATAATCCAGGTTTAGCAATAACTTGGTTAACAATTGTCTTTCTATTTATTATGGTGATTGCAACCGAATTGATACAAAACACTTTTTTGGTTTTAGCACTTTTACTACAGCTGTATATGCTATTGTAGGACAACTGCACATACTGATCAAACTTTAATCCAGTTTTTCCCCCTTAATACAACATGGCACTGGTGGAGTTGTTGCATTACTCAGCACAATTGAAAAACGCTAACTTCAATTTAATAGTGACATTTATCTTAACGTTAACCTTAACCCTAAAAAGAAACACTATGCGTGGCTATGTTGGAGTTGGCGGTTTGCGTGCCGGTTTTGATAAGATGGACGTGCGCGGTGATTAGTAAAACGAGTGTCTTTCTAATGCACGTATGAAGCATGTTCTGGCACAGGAAGGGATTAGTTTTTATTTTGCTCTGCTCTTCGTGTCTTCCAGCGTCGCTGTAGCAACTTCGCGGATGACGTTCCAGGAACACTGTATATCGGAAGACTCGGCGTTCCTCGCAGAGACAACGAACCTCAGAAAGTAGTCGCCGTTGCTGACACATGCTGTCAGACACACCCGGCGGTCTTTGTTGAGGTTGGCCAGAAACAACTCGTTGAGTTCGTTGGAGCACTGCAAAACACAAATGAGATTAAGAACCACTGCATGAATGTTATCGTTTGATTGTCATGTCTACTTAACAGGACATTTAAAATTAAACTGACGTAACACAAACAATACAATGTATAACGTTCCAAAATGTCGACCTAACAATCATAAGTTTTAAAGCAGTATTTCTTGATATAATACTTATAAGTTTCTACCAACTTAATTAATTCCACCAAAAGAATGTTTTGATAATTCTTGTAAAAATATTAAATACCACACTTTTACATAAAAAGTTGTCGTCGGTACGTAAAACTATAATATGTACGTAACAAGACAAAATTTAACAAGATTGCCATCCATGGCAAAATAAACAGATGGTAGGTGGACAAGGACGCCATTGGCTTATCGAAAGTTGTGGCGTACTCAATGCAATACAATATAATATATACTATTTTCATAATGCCTACATCATTTCCAAGTCGAGAACAGTTGGCTAGGAAAGTCAAGTAGTTATGAGGAGACGCAAGGTTAAACACTGTAGGTCTCCAGTTGACGATGGAAGAATAGTATACGTCCTATTAAATTCACATTGACAGGTAGTTAATTTCACAAAACAATTCACAAAGAAACTTTATTGAATAGGTGCTTCCTCAATTCAATTTTTTCGTTCGTTTCATTTCGTGAAAATCAAGCTGATGTAGTATTCTCTGCGTTTGTAGAATTTTTCATTAAATTTTAATGAAATCATCGGACAAACTATTAAATTATTTTTTTACCGGATCCGGTAAAAATTTTGAGAAAAAGGGCAAGAGTGATGATCAAGCGATCAAACTTAATTGATTTTTAAAAAAATATTCAGTTTTTATTAAGCCAATTACTTAGACTATTCACACACACTATATTTGAACGTCAACGAAAATGATTTGCGATGGACAAAATTAATTGAAGAGTGAGTCTGAATGTAAAACAAATCATGACGATACGACCGTAAACAACATATTATGATTGTCACTGTAGCATACCTGTCGAAGCTTGAAGCAGACGAGGCCGTGTGTGACGGTGTTTGTCACTTGGAATCTGTCATCGGCTGTCGCCAGTTTCTCAAACTCACGGGCCAGCTCAACATGCTACAACCCAGGTCAAAGGTCAGGTCAGTATAATCAATATACTAAATATGGGTTACTATATTCTTAATATAATCCACCGTGGGTATGTATGTTTGAATGTTTGTATGTTATGCTAATCCTCCCCAGACGCTCTTCGTCAAACTTTCAGGGGTTTATCTACGACTGCACGGTCGGGTCGTCTCGATTTTACTTTTTTTTCGAAATTCAACCCGCTATTACCCTTTCTAGGAACAATCGAATTACCCAGTGTAGTTATTACGTGCAGCTGTCCGCAAAGCTACGTGAACAATTACGTACAATTGTTGACAACGTGCGGCGTCTTTTTTCGATTGTCCATAGTTACGTCATATATGAGGGCAAGGCTTCGCTACACGTTAACTTTACCGCCAGTATTACGTCGCAATCTCGAGAGATATTGACTGGCCGCACCAAGTGTGAATGAATAGATGGATATTTCTATGACAATGTTGTGTATCCTGGATTGGTAAACACGAGCGACCAAGTTACCCCGTCCGGATGATGGGCATATTTTCTAGTCAATATAATAAAGAAGGCGACGTATATGTGACGTATATACACGTGAAACTAACTGGCAGCAACACGCACGTGTGCGTGTTTCCGCTAGTGTGTACATTATGCCATATGTGTACATTTGTACACGTATTTGAAATAGCAAGATGCTGTAAAACATATACACGGAATCAGGTTGAGACGAGCTACACACAGGTTTACATATCACTTATCAAATGATCTACAGTCTGCATATAAATGATTCCATTCTACTGAAACAGCTCTTCTCAAGATACACAATGATATAGTTGATAACATTGACAATGGCAAAGTCACAGCACTCACTTTACTTGATCTATCAGCTGCTTTCGATACAATTGACCATTCAATCCTTTTACAACGCCTCCATAGATATTTTGGAATTTCTGGGCCAGCTCTTCGGTGGTTCAAATCATTTTTATCAGACAGATTTCAAAGTATTAACATATCTGGCACATTATTTAGCCCACAACATCTACCATTTGGAGTGCCACAAGGATCCGTCCTTGGCCCTGTTCTGTTCAGCTTATATACTACATCGCTCAGCCAAGTTATTGCTAATCGTAATCTCAGTCATCACCTTTATGCTGATGACACACAGGTTTACATATCACTTTCACAATCAAATGTACAAGAATCTCTTTCGACTTTTAGTGATTGCCTTACTTATATCTTGTCATGGATGGAATGAAGTAAGTTAAAGCTTAATCCAGATAAAACAGACCTTATTATTATTGGCACTAAACAACAACGAAATAAAGTCATCAATCATTTTCCTGTTAAACTGCTTGGCAGTGATACATTCCCACCAGATACTGTTCGTAATCTAGGTGTTATCTTTGACAGTGATTTAAACTTTCGCCAGAATATCTCTCAAGTATGTAAATCCTGTTTCTATCATATTCGTGATCTTCGTCGAATTCGGCGTCACATATCTATATCTACTGCTAAAACAATATCAACGGCACTAATTAGCAGCCGTCTTGACTATTGCAATTCACTATTAAACAACATTGCTAAAATAGACTTGGCTAAACTCCAACGAGTACAAAATTGTCTGGCACGTGTGGTTCTCAGGGCGCCTCGGTTTTCACCGTCACTACCACTACTTAAACAGTTACACTGGCTTCCAGTTTCTTATCGAATTAATTTTAAGCTGTCCACTCTTGCATATCGTGCTCTATCTACACAACAACCATTCTACTTGGCTAGTCTCCTGCATCTTTCAAATATCCCTAGGCAGCTAAGATCATCAGTTTCACAACAACTTATTGTACCTAAAACAAAACTTAACTTGGGTAAACGTGCTTTCTCTGTCGCTGCGCCTAGGGTCTGGAATGAACTCCCTATCGCTTCGAAAACATCCGAAACTATTGCTATTTTCCGAAAAAAACTCAAGACATATCTATTCCAAATTGCATTCCCACCATAAATGTTCGGTTGTCCCTCGTTCTGATACTGACTTTTGCGCGTCCTTGTTTACGATTACGCCTACTGATTCTGTTTTGTTGCGCCTCTGAGCTCAGGTTCCTGAGGATATAGGCGCCATAGAAGTCAATTATTATTATTATTATTATTATTATTGGATTCACAGCTGATCTGAAGAGCAATTCGGACGACGACGACGACGGACATACCTTTCTGATGTATGCCTGCAGTCCTTTGACCCCATACAGCCGCAACACAAACCATAACTTGAGGGAGCGGAACTTTCGACCAAGTGGAATTTCCCAGTGCTGGAAAGCAAGGGCGTATTATGAATAACTCTATTAACAATATTAAAAGTAGTAGTAATAGTAGTGGTATTGGTAGTGGTGGTATATAGTACTGCTACTACTACTACTACTAGTAGTAGTAGTAATAGTAGTAGTAGTAGTAGTAGTAGTAGTAGTAGTAGTAGTAGTAGTAGCAGAGAGTAGCAGTAGTAATAGTAGTAGCATACAGCGACAATATATACAATATATATATATATATATATATATATATATATATATATATATATATATATATATATATATATATATATATATATATCACATCCATCCACCAAGAACATAAAGTTGATATAATTTGATTAGTTGATTATATGACTTTAAATATAACGGCTAGCTTTTGCTCGTGTACACACATGCACACACGCACGAAAAAAACATAATACCAACAAAGAAATCGGTCACGTCGTCCTCGTGTTCATGAGTGAACATAATTTCCTTCACGCTGAAAGCATTGATGGGGTGACTCGAGTCTTTGTACCTACAATTATTGCACTGGTATATATATATATATATATATATATATATATATATATATATATATATATATATATATATATATATATATATATATATATATATATATATATATATATATATATATATATATATATATATATATATATATATATATATATATATATATATATATATATATGTATAAATATATATGTATATATATATATATATATATATGTATATATATATATATATATATATATATATATATATATGTATATATATATATATATATATATATATATATATATATATATATATATATATATATATATATATATATATATATATATATATATATATATATATATATATATATATATATATATATATATATATATATATATATATATATATATATATATATATGTATATATATATATATATGTGTGTGTGTGTGTATATATATATAAATCAACTAGGATTTAGTTTTTACAAAAATCGTATACTACTTAAATTTAAATGACGGAATAATCACATGTGTTCAGAAACGGCAAACGAAACGACACTCGCTGCAACGCTGCAAGCGATGCACTTACCACAAGGCGGAACAATTAAAGCCTGTCAGCAACCATTTGTGGGGGTTCAAGGTGAACGAATCGGCGTACTGAAAAGCACATGTACAAGTAAAACAAACTATAAACAGAATTGGCGTAACGTACCTAAACATGTGAAAGACAAGGACGGTGAAGAAAACTAGATTTGTTTTCTCCTTAAGTAACACATCGAGTGGAACTAAATGTACCACCCTGCGTCACATCCACCAATAACTTAGAGCGAAACAAGCTTCTTGGCTTTGGAGTTATGTATGTAACTAACTAAACTATCTATTTACAACTGCAATAAAGAATATCACGCTAGTGGTTGTCTCACAGTGTGTTCTAAAAGCGGCACTTGTATTAAATCGATGCATCTAGAATTCCGCTGTGGTGAAAAATTATAGTGCAGCCGTTAAATGCAAAATTTTCCTCTTTTTGATAGAAACATGAAATTTTGTGGGTATGTACTTTATTATATGTAGAATCAGAAATGACTTGCACCCAACGTTGTACTTGTAGCCGATGGGAACTCCATTAAAATGACCGCCATTTCCAAAATGGCCGCAACACATACGGAATTATTTTGTTCAAATCACAATAGAAGCATAATATTTGGTGGTCGTGGACTGTTATTATATGTATAATTAGAAATGATTGTTACCCAACGTGGATACCAATGGGAAAAAATGTCTATTTTATATATCGTTTTAGCGGCCATCTTAGAATTGGCGGCCTTTGGATTAGTCTCGTTTATCCAGGCTTCGTGCTGTGGCGCCACTGTTTGTCGCACATATCATCACCTGAATTGGAGTGTACTTTTCATTGTGGCAGAAATTATGTGTGCATACACAATCTGGTTACATACATAATTATATTAATTAGACTCTCGTCAAGGCATTTTTTTGTGTAGAATATCGATATTGACGCTGATTCACTGCTGGAGCTTCTAGGGAACGTCTACACAAAATGGAGTGGTGACTGTAGGTAACAATGACACCACGCCTTCGGGGCCGGATTCTCTTCCCGGTGAGTTCAAGAAGACGAGCAAACGTCGGATAAGTGAGACTACCATTTGATGTGTTCCCATTTGTTCTAACGTTGGATACCAATCATTTATGATTCTACATGTAATAAATAGTCGCAACACATACGGGATTGTTTTGTTCAAATCACGATATAAGCATAACGTTTGGTGGACCTGTACTTCGTTATCTGTAGAATCGGTCGAGGTCGAGTAACGTCCCTCGTTTAATTATGTATATACATTCTGAAAACTTACAGTTTAGTATTATTAGTTTTGCACTTTGCATGTTGATGCAATACCATTTGGTAACTCAACACGCCAGTAAGTGGAAGTCGAACAATTTGCTTTCTCGCCTATATTCAACGAAGTTTGTTCACACTGGTGATACCACAGTGAGCTATTTACATGCTCACGAACTGAGAGGCGACACCCAGCGGATACCCCAGCCAATATATTATTTGTTCTTTTAACTATCTACGACTATGCCGTCGTTTTCGAGTCGACACAACAATGGCTAGACGGCAACTTCGTGTTTCGCCATCGGCACGTTTAACATCCGTGGACTTTCGTCAGCAACGAAAGGTGGCCAGCTAAGCGAAGATCTCGGCCGATTACACGTCGATATATTCTGTCAACTGGAGACGAAATTCCCCGGCGACTTCAAGGAACTCTCTTGCAAATACCGGCTCATTGGCTTACCATCACAATCACGACACTACGGCGTTGCCTTCGCACATGGAAGGCCGAACAGTGCGTTACTGGTCAGTGTCAGAAAGAACCTCTGTGACTCAACTGCGCTTGACTAGCAACTCCCTGATGGCGATAGCGTGGCCCGACGTCACAATGTGTCAGCATCAACAACGCCGATCAAGATGAGTTTCTCTCCGAACTTGCGCGTCTTTTGTATATCGCTGGTGACTTCAACAGTAAATTTGGATACCGGTACCATGACGAGGATTTCATCGGAAAACATTGGCAGGAAGGATATCAATGACATAGTACTCGACTGCTCGACAGCGATCACGGACTGCTCGACACCAAATTAGACCTGAGGCGAATCTTCGACGTTTGCGGCAAAATCGACAAGTTGCGCTCGAAGAAACGCGTTCGATACAACACCGAGTTGTCGTGTCGGCGCAGCTTACCATTCTAACGACATTGATTTGTCGCCGACAACTGAACATCCTGAAGTGTCAGTCGGCACGCTGACCGAATGTATGAGGAATGGTGAATGACTCGGAAGCTCGGGTCGCTCCTCGGCGATGACGAAGAATTCGCATGTTAACAGCTGGCAAAAGTCGCCTTCCGAAGGCTGTGGACAGTGTGGCTGAGGCAATCGATGACCAGCCTGCAAATGCGGCTAAGGTGATATGAGTCATTCGTTGCGCTCGTGCTGACGTACAATTTGGAAACAAGGGGCATAACGAATGTAGATCTGGATCTCCTCGACAAGTACCACCGTCGTCACTTGCGTCATTTCGTCACTGGCCACACCGCATTTCCAACAGTACACTATACCGCCGCTGTCGATGCCGCCCAATTAGCGAAGAGTTCCTGACAGCTCGATGGCGTCTGTTCGGGCTCGCGCTTCGTATGTCCCTGATGCTCCCGCTGAGCGTACGATTGACAACTACTTTGAAGTAGGCGCCACGTATCGGACGCCAACTTCTTTGCCTCGCCGACGTCGAAGCTTTACGGGCACTCGACCTCCGACAACGAGCGGCCATTTCATGTGTTCCCATTAGTTCCAACGTTGGGTACCAATTATTTCTGATTCTACATATAAAAGTACATGTCCACCAAATGTCACGCTTCTATAATGATTTTACAAATGTCCCAATATTTGTCCGTATAGCGGCTGTACTATTAAGTGTTTTTGACCGTATATACGAAAACAATGGAAACTCTCAATAAAGCGTAAACCACTGACGTGATATTCATAATTGTAGTTGCAAATGGTTATAATTGTGTAACTCTTATAAGTGCTTACGCCCAAAACCACGACTTTTGGTACCGTATAATAATGTTTAACACTTTACCTCAACTCCGTTTAGAAGCGACCGAAACTCAGGACAGATGAACGAGGCTCCGGCGTAGGCCGCGTCTACGTGAAGCCAGACGCATGCCTTCTCGCCTGGCAAACGTCAATTCGTAGTGCATATTCAATATTATTTATTAACATTAATTCATATTATCATAGCCTATGTATGTGTGATAATCGGCAAGAACCGAAGTTTATTAAGCCAAAATGGGGCTGAGTGCTAAAGCACTACACAGAATTTAGATATGCATGCATGTGACTAGAGGTGAACAATATGGCACCAGCTATATATATCACATTTCTCCAATGATGTAATCGAATAAGTGGCTAAACTGTGGTGTTGGGTGTACTTACAGACGGTTCCAATCTGCTTGAGGTCGTCAAAGGCGCAAGTCGCTGTCGTTCCCAGTGTAGCTGCACACTGGACACAAACAAAGTCCCATATACATGTGTGTTTGTATGTGTGAATATATGTAAGTGTATGTACGTATGCATGTATGGATATATGTATGTATGTATGCATGTATTTATGTATGTATGTATGTATGTATGTATGTATGTATGTATGTATGTATGTATGTGTGTATGTATGTATGTATGTATATATGTATGCATGTATGCATGTATGTATGTATGTATGTATGTATGTATGTATGTATGTATGTATGTATGTATGTAGTTGTATGAATGTAAATGTATGTATGTGTTTATGTATGTATGTATGTATGTATACAAGTGAATGTATGCAAGTGTATGTACGTAGGTACATATGTATGTATGTATGTATATATGTATGTATGTATGTATGTATGTATTTATGTATGTATGTATGTATGTATGTATGTATGTATGTATGTATGTATGTATGTAGTTGTATGAATGGAAATGTATGTATGTGTTTATGTATGTATGTATGTATGTATGTATGCATGTATGTATGTATGTATGTATGTATGTATGTATGTATGTATGTAAGTATGTATGTATGTATGTATGTATGTATATATGCATGTATGTATGTATGTATGTATGTATGTATGTATGTATGTATGTATGTATGTATGTATGTATGTATGTATATATTTCGTTTCCAGGTTTGAGTAATCTAATTCACACCACTTTGCCTCGGATTACTCAGCTGTATAATTGTGTATCTCGCTAGAGACGGGTGGATGTGTACGAACGAATAGTCTTCAAGCAGTAATTGCAGCGTGGCTGGTTGCTTCCAGGAGAGGTCGAATTGGTGAACAAGTGAACAAGTCTGCTAGGGGTGAAGTGTAACGCACTATGTGCGGTCATAGGGTGTGGATTCCAAGCTATGTGAGAACTTACACTTACCTTGGTGCATGCTAAAAGTTAGATTGTCTTACATAAAATGGAATCAGGCCTTTCTTCACGTCACTGGCGATAGCTTTGGCCAATGCTGGTCCGGTCATCTCGTCCTTGTCGTTCGTCTCCACCTCGTGGAATCGAATTGCCCCAAAGATGCACGCTTTTTGCATACACAAATTAGCCTAAAAAAGAACTGCTTTGTAATTTCGTGCTCAGCTCATAACTATGTATGTCATATTCCTAGTCTGTCAAGCACTGAAAGTGCAATTACACCAGCTTACTGGACACGGCTATAATATGGACACGGTCCAAATACCAAAGGTTTACTGTAGGCCCACTAGGCCCGATGATAGGCAATGTATAGTTAGGATTTTTCTACTACTTTAATTGCACTATTGAAGACGGTTGTGGATTGCGTCACCTGGTCGGAGGAGTAGGCCACTAGTCTAGAGAAAACTTCGCCATCAACGCCTTTGCTGACGTCGACTTCAACGGCATTCTTCTGTGACAGCTTGCGGTTGCGGGCTGTTAGCAGTGTCACCAAAGTGGACTCGCTGCCGGTACCCTGCGAACAAGATTATCAAGATTATATGTAGAACATTTATTTAAGCAAATCAGTTTGTAATACAATTTAAATAGAGTCAGCTTATAAGTGAAACGCTTGAAAAGAATAACATTTAAACAAAATGCGTATAAGGTCGTGTTGCTCCCTTGCTACATTACTCAAAGCAGCTAAACTATTAATGCTCGTAAGCTCGTAGTTTTGGTTTTGCTTGACCTCAGCGATGCTTTCGATACGATCGACCACGACCTTCTACTCGCTGAATTAGACAGAATCGGCGTGCGAGACGACGCATTTTGCTGGCTTCCGTCCTATCTCACCGACCGAACACAGTGCGTCAGTGTTGACGGTCATCTTTCCTGCAACATCCAACTGCGATATGGAGTTCCACAGGGCTGTGTTTTGGGCCCTCTCCTCTTTTCTGTCTACTGGGGACGTCTTTGAGAAGTCTTCACAAAGCACGGAATTCTTTACCACATCTACGCGGATGATATCTAGCTATATGTTGACTTTCCGCGTAGTGATGCCTCATCCGCCGCCGATCTGATATCCCGTTGTGTTATTATGTTATACAAAGACGATACTGTTCTCAGCACCGAACAACCGTGTTCAATGGCCATCTCTTCTTCCCATCGACACCTGTGTAACGTCAGCACATCAGCCAACATACGTGACCAACACAGCCTGGCGGCGGCACTACAAGAGCTGCACTGGCTGCCTGTGGTGCAGCGGATTCAGTTTAAACTGTTGACCTTGATGAATGTCGCCGGGCATGCAAACACTCCACGCTACTTTGCTGACCGTATATCTCCCTATGTTCCCTGTCGCAGTCTTCGTTCAGTTGACCAAACTCTCATTGTTGTTCCTAGAGTAAATCTGGAGTGACTCAGCCGACGAGTTTTCTCGTGTGCAGGGCCCACCCTCTTGAACACTCTTCCAATAGGGCTAAGAATACAACGTGATTCTAGACGTTTTACGGAGGACCTAAAAAACATTATCTTTAATCAAGTGTTTTTCGAAATTGTTATGTGTATATATACATATATATGTATATATATATATATATATATATATATATATATATATATATATATATATATATATATATATATATATATATATATATATATATATATATATATATACTTTATATTATATTTCTATACATATACATATTTACATAACTAATCATACTGCTTACTTTTTATCTTACGTGCTATCTTATGTAATGCTTGTATTGTAATAATTATATTCACTGATGTATTGTATTTTAATTTATTTATGTGTTATTGTAAACACCCATGATTCTATTTTTACAGATATGTGGTGTCAAAATAAATAATAAAATACATTTTGATTTAAAACATATCTTCATCACATTTCTTAAAATTGGTTAGAAGCACTTGATACTGATGACCATCACTATTTGACACTTGCGAAGAAGTTGACATGTTACCAGAACTAGCGATAGAAGACACCGTAAGACTATACAACGAAAAAAACAACTAAAGAAAGCGCCGCAGAGAAAGAACTAATTACGTTACAACTAATGAACGAAACCATGCATGTCCACTGGGACAGCTAAGTCATGATAGATCAAATGGGAGAGGGCATCCAATGAATTAATTACTCACGCGTGAATAACATACCGCCGCACGAAACTTCCTACACCCGAGAAAGAAGCGCAGATTTTACACTGGGTAACCAATTATTTCTGAGCATAAATTGGAAATGGTCACAAAACTTACCTGGATGATGCCGCCTCCTTTTCCCTCGGAGAGGAACTCCGGAGGAAGCTGCAGCATCTTTCCCAGCCAATCCATCACGATGATTTCGAGCTCCGTCGACGCTGGACAAGCCACCTGCAACACGCACACACACACGCACACGCACACACACACGTACACGCACACGCACAAGCACACGCACACACACGCACGCACGCACACACACATACACACACAGTTTTAGGTCAAATTATTCAGAACTATGATTATATCGTTGTTGTTGGTTTCATGATAAGTATGTCCAATGAATGATTTACGTGCACCAAATGTTTTGATATATTTTGGCCCCATCTGCTCATCGTAATCTGTTATAACCTCGCGGCCCATTATTAGAGAGATTTATGTCAGATATTTCTGTCAGAAAAGGGTAAGGATGTACCAACAGTTTCTGCCAGGATACATTTCTGCGGTAGTGGAGTTCCTGCACTGGCAAGCCAACGAGATGCGTCAGCATTCGGCTAGCCGTCCTAGCCAAGTTCTAAACGCCGTGAAAGTTGATGCGGAACTAGGTGCAATAGGACGATGGTCCAAATGCGCTGAAATGCTACTCGCCATTGACCAACGACGTCATCATGGGTAAATTTGATTTGTGAAATCACTGCCTCAGGTTTAATTCAACCCTAGTAGGTAGCTCGCTATTATTTGTCATCATCGATTTAGTTGACATTGATTCTTTCTAATTATACATCACAATCTACGGCTTACTTTCTATCTAGCATTCGTTCTCATCGTACCTTTCTCCATGAAAGTACTCACCCAATTTACTCCAAGCGAGCATAAACCGTCAGCAAGAAGACCACCGCATATGCTCGGATAACTCTGCCCAGCCGGGTAGTAGCCGTGGAACTGCGGACTTTGCCAGTGGGTCAACTATAACAAGCACAAACAACCTGTGTCTAGTAGTCTACGGTAATGCAAGTCATAGTACATAATAACGGTTTGTTTAATATCGGAATGCGTGCTTTTTTAAATCATCGAAATAATTGACTTCGTTCATTAGGCGGCGGCGGCGGCGGCGGCGGCTGCGGCGGCGGCGGCGGCGGATGCTGCTGCTGCTGCAGCAGCAACACCAGCAGCAACACCAACAGCTGTAACGGTAGCAACTGTAGCTGTACCAGTAGCAGTAGGAATATTGCGAATGTTTTACCAAAGAACATATCCTGCAACACGAAATGTGAGTGGCTATGTCGTGTAAGCTACTCACTCCTGGCATTATGACGCGCTCGATGTCCCCAAATACGTCTTCCCACTTCTCTGGGTCGTCTGGAGCGGTTTCAGGAACGAGTGCCTTCATGTAGCCGGGTTCAACGTTCGGTATGGGGCGCCTCTGTCGAATGTTGTCATGGTAACCAGCCACGTAGTCGACGACTTCTTTCGCTTGTCGTCGGAACTCTTCCGAATCCATTGCTCCAACTGATGACTCTCGAACGTTCTGGTAAACAAAATTTCTATCAAATTATATCTTTAAAAATGGCCAGTCTTGCAACATATGTTTTATAAGACGTTGACATTGAAAGGATGGCTCGAAACCTCAAGAAATGTGGTAAAGTCGACTGATATGTAATGGACATTAATAAGGTAAGCTTCTCCATTTGTATTCACTATTACATACACGTCCAATTTCACAATGAGGACGTGTAGTCAATTGTTCAGGTTGACACTATTGTTATTGCGATGTCTCACTTTGTCAAGGAAGTAACACAGTGATCACGCCTGAAGACGGATGAAGCCACTGGAATGTGTCTAAGTCGTATTGTTCCGTAGCACTGTCCTCTTCTGGTTGGCTGCATCCTGGGTATTCCATTCTTTGTTAGAACTGCACAATGGCTTATTATCCGGCTTTCCTGACGCAGTGTCAGTCAGCCTGTAGAGAGCTATGGCTGGGTACTACGTCATGCTTGACTGGATCGTCTACTTCTACTTGTTCTTTCTGCTGCTTTGCTATGTTAATTCGTTTGAAACGGAATAACTGCCGCAGTTATTTTCTATAAAAAAAATGCCCTCTGTGCACTGTACCTTCATGGAGTAGTGTGTAAATGCTCGCATTCTTGACTCGCGTGTCATAATTATATATGTCAAAGTTAAAAAATATCCTCCAGTGTTGTATTAAGTAAGCAATTATAATGAATTGTTATTGTTATAATGAATGTCATCTCTAAGTTTAACATGCTGAGGTTCTGGACATAAGATAGTAATTTTCAAAGCTTTCTTTTGAAAATTCATTACGCTGTTTGATAGAAAAACACACGCCATAATACAGTCGTTAATGTATGGTACAATTAATTAATTATTTAACAAGTTTTAACAATATTTAACAAGATTGTCACCCAAGCAAACGCTCAGATGGCAAGTGGACAATGAAGTCATATGTATAAGATCTCTGCAATGAATATTCAGTGGTTATATGTGATAAGGACAACCTTATCACATAGATACGTATACGTGCATTAGCTCGGCTTGGGGAACCACCTCATGCAGGACCATAGGAAATAAAAATGCATTGGTAAGATCCATTCTGACTACGCAGTGTGCACACACGACAAACCCCGTAATTCATATCATTCATAGTTTATGTATTCGAATGTCTTGTTTAGTTGTTGATATGGTATAAAGTATGAAAATCATAGTTTAGTTGTTGCCTTCAAAATCATAATCGATTTAGTCATCCAAATGTCACGTCAGTTCCTTTGGAATTGCAGGTCGATATTCATTCATTGATCCAATCAGTCAGGTAAAAAGGGCAGATTGATCCAGTCTGCCATCGTGGTTGATAGTTTGGGGCGTAAGTAGCTTAATGATGCAACTCTATTTCAGTATGGCCCACCAAAGGAAGGTCTGACAGACCACGTAGACTGCATCAGACTGCAACCTACACAGCTACTGCAAGTGTATTTGATTTGGCGAGTCCAACAATTGGAAAAGCGCGGGTGTTGGTTGTATGCAGGCCACATAGGTCAAACGGTCAGGGTCACTGGCACAGTAACTCCGCCGAAGCGACCCAGAACCACGGACACATTCGCCATTTTGAGCTAGAACAATAAAAACTTATCGTTTTATTCATTTATTAGTTAGTGGTGGTCGCTATTCATCTTCCAATCTCGCAGCTGTGTCTGTCTTGTTATTTTTTTAGTATTGTTAAATTAAAAATAGTTATGTACATGACGCATATAGTCAGGCGACTCGCACCACATATCCTCGTTGCACAACATCGTCACTGTTTGATTAAGGTCATTCGTTGGACCGGAACATTCTGTCGTAAGGTTCTTGGAAATAAAAGTGCAGAAAGAGTTGACCCCGGAGTATGAAGACAACATCCGGTCGGTTTGTGCTACAATTGACGGGGAGCATTTTCCACGTTTATTTTCACGAAAACTAAAATGTAAGATTTGAACTTCAGGGGCAACAATGATTAAACAGGGCAGCACATAGCATATAAACAACGATATGGAATTACCTTCATATGTAGAGGGGAAAGTGGAGTTAACTGATATTACGGATACAGAGATGCAAACCGGGATGAAAGGGATGAAGAAGGGAAGAGCACCTGGTATCGATGAGATGCATGTGGAGATGGTAATGACAGCGGGGGAGAATGGAATTAGCTGGACAAAGAGGCTGCTAAATACATGTATGAGGCAAGGTAAAGTATCAGAGGAATAGCGGACAGAGCTAATAGTCCCAATATGGAAGAAGAAGGGAGATGTGCAAGACCCAGGGAACTACCGAGGCATCACACTTCTTAGTCACATTATGAAGCTGCTAGAGAGGATCCTGGATGTGAGGATCCGCAAGAAAGTAGAGCAAGAATTGGGTGAAGAACAAAAGGGATTCAGCAATGGCAGATGGACGTCTGATGGGATGGTTGCATTAAGACAAATGGTAGAGAAGAGGGTGGAGATGCAATGGAGAAAGGCAGTGAGATTTGTGGATCTGGAGAAGGCCTATGACACATTCCCAAGAGAGATGGTGATGGCAATAGTGAGATGGATGGGAGTGCCAGAAGCAGAAGCCAGAAAGGTGGAAGCAATGTATGAGAGAACAAAAGAAGAGGTGTGGTTGGATCTGGATTGACGGAAGAGTTTCCAGTTAACATCGGTTTAAGGCAAGGAAGTGCACTTAGCCGTTTACTGTTTATCATGGTGATGGAAATAATCAGCAGGAAGATCAGCACGAAGGATATTCTCAGGAAGATGATGTATGCAGACGATCTGGCCATAATACCAGAAAGCAAACAAGACCTACAGGAAGTGTTGGAGGAATGGAAGGGGGGTATTCGAGAAGCACGGACTGAGAATGAGCCTAGAAAAGACAGAAGTGGTGTGGGTTGGACACCCGAGAGAGGAGAGGAGTTGAACATCAGGTTGGATGGTAAGGAGATCAAGCAAGGGGGTGGTTTTGTGTACCTTGGAGGAATGGTTACGGATGATGGACATTCAGCGGCAGTCGGACACAAGCGGGAGCGAATGCTTGGAGAAAGGTAGAGGGAGTCATGTTGTATTGAACACGGTGCACGTATTTGTACGTCACTGGAAAATGGTTTGGGGCTTCCACCTGTTCTCTTTTTAATAGCATTATTTCTAACTTGACCTATTTGAAAGCCTGCCTGATGTTCCACTATATGCATATGTTGTGCAACACTGGCAGCATAACAAGGCTTTTTATACATTTATGAACTTAATATTGCACAGAACGGGTCTAAACAAATAGAATATCCAACATTTTCCCGAACTCCCTTTTTCTAAACCCCGGTGATGGGCTTGCATCTTGTTACTTTGTGAAATAATGTACATTAATAGTTTTGTCTGTTGTAGACATGTCGCAACTTACCCGTGTTACACCTAGTCCCCTTCTCCCTGTGCTATTTTTACCAGGTTGGACTCCCAATAGCGACCAGGCTGTGGTCTTAGTGGCGGTCTACATAGAAATGAATTGCCGTCTAACATACAAAGGGTATTTTTTTCATACAAAATGATTTTCAAATGAAATGTTCAAACATATTTAGCTTTATTCTGAAAAGTAAGCAAATTACTATTTTCTATACATGTGCTCTTCTTGGACCACATAATATGTCTTTTTGAGACGTATACCCCTTCCCCGTAGAAAACCAATAAAATAACGCCCTCAATCAATCTCTGACAGAAAACATCGACTGCAGTGGTATTCCATATGACTTGAAATGGGTCCATATGACTTGAAATGGGTCATGTAGCCTTATATCTTTGTTGAGAGTACTAAATATACCAATTGGTATACAATCTGACGTCCTAACTGGTAAGCACCTTTGATAAAAGACACCAAATACTTTAAAGCCGTTGGTCTGGTGTCTACTACCGCGCAGGGAAATGTACTCATTAACTCTAGAGAAGTCAAATTAAGTCAAATCCGGAATCAAATCTTTCTTGCGTGGATACATACATTTCATCGAAAATGACGGGCAAAGAAAACATCTGCCTTACATGACTACATAACTGAAGATACTCATACGAGAGAGGAATAGATGGTACCGAAAATTTAGATATGATCCAGATAGACAACAACTAAACGCAATGAAAATAATGAGCCAGAAATGACCAGGGAATGTTACTGGACGTATATAGAAGAACAGATATTCGGTATTAACGTTCCAAATCAAAAAGAAGCTGGACAGTTTACATATAACACGGGTAGTAAACATTCCTGAAGTCACGCAATCTCAGATCAGAATCAAATGGGGGTAGCAACACTAAACCACAAGATGGCGGAGGATCCTAAACTCAATGCATTCTTATATCTGACGATCAAAATGTGAATCTCCTAAATAATGAATAAACAGTAGCAAGGCGGATTCACATATGAACCAGAAACTGATTTCCCCTCCCTAGGCTTAAGTCCCACCAATCAATGCCACAAATGCTGATTCATACCAGTAGCATCAGTAAGATGATAAATTGGTTAGATTAAAAATGCAGGCTGTCTGGTCGCCAAACTGACCTCATCACCACGAATTTTGCCAAGGCATTTGACAAGGTGGCACACAAGCGGTTTTTTTCTGTGTTGTTAGAGGAAACACTTCAGGTGGGTCGCTAGTTTCCTGAGCAATAAAACTCGGCGGGTGGTGTATGATTTGGAAATATCAGAGCCACTACCAGTGGCATTTGGTGTGCCGCAAGGGCACTGTTCTGGATCTAATTCTTATCCTGATGTACATTAATGAACTTGCCAAATATATAGAGAATAAAACAGATTGTTAATATATAACTGTATCATAAATAAGCAACATACATGATCGCAGAAAGCTACATCAGTTGATGGGATAATACATGGCTCATGGAATGCAATATTTCAAAATGTGAACACATGTCAGTTATATAATCAAACTCTCAAATTTCTTTCAACTACACACTTCACACTTGTCTTGCACAAATTCTTCCAAGTTCTTAAGCGTCACTTTGTCATCTGACCGTAAATGGAACCAACGTGTAAACCAAGCCACACATAAAGGCAATTGTATAATAAACCTTCTACGACATAATCTTCAAATTAGACATATAAAATAACTCCCCCTCCCCCTCCCCTTCTTCCTTCCCTTCTCTCCTAGACATTACGTGTCCGTTTACAAAAAGTTACAAAAACGGTTTCTTAATATATGTCTATAGGAAGTTTATGTATAATATTTGCGTAATAGTAATACTTATTCTAACAAATGTTCTACTATTTCTGACAATTCACTACGCTATCTATTTTTCGAATTGTAAACAACCCTATTATATCGCTCGCTGACTTCCCTGCCGGAGTCCGGAACTAATTTACGCTAAAAACTGCCTCTGACTAATTCATAACAAAACCTGTTTACTAATATATCTCTAAAATTATTCATCTGCCATCCCATCAGCACGGCATGTTAAAACTGCTTTTTGTGAGGGTATATCCCCACGTTATATTAAAAAAATATGTATTCGATTCGAGTACAAATTGCTTTTGTTTATATACACTGAAAATATATAAATCAATAATTATATAATTATATATCCTAAAATTTTGAATATTATTCTGAGCAGAAGGTTAAATAATGAAGATCCCCGTGTATAGCATAGTATTTTTTGTGGAAGTCTATCTTTTGTTCAGTGTACTAACCTGAATGCAAATTTTATGAAATATTTGCAATTACGTAGAATCACTTAATGTTGATTTCAACATCAGTGCTATTTCAGAAAAAAGTTCAGGTTTCAACTGCCTAGTTATTCTTATTATCATATTGTAGGACATCACACATAGAGTGGTAGAGTCGTACTGTACGTAACATATTATCTAAAGGGTTCTATTATACCATGTCCTGTTAAGCTATAACTGTTCTTAGATATTTAGGGTACACAGCATACAAAACTTAAGCCTTCTTAGTGATGAATACAAGTCCATTCTATTCGTATCTACGTATGAATATCCCATCAAGTAACTTATGGCGAACATGTGATCTGCAAACACAGCTGACGTCAGTTCCGTTACAGTTATCCGCTATAAGTAGAGAGAAGAAATTATAGCTGAATTTTTACCGCTTCCAGTTTGCGTATAATTGAAAACGCCGCTGTGTTGATCACGGAGCACGCGTTTGTAAGTCACTGGAAAATTGTTCGAGGCTTCCACCTGTTCTCTTTTTAACACCATTATTTCTAACTTGACCCATTTGTCAGCCGGGCCGATGTTCCACTATATGGCTATGTTGTGCAACACTGGCAGCCTAACAAGGCTATTTATATATTTACGAACTTAATGTTCACATAACGGCTCTAAACAAATAGAACATCGAACATTTTCCCGAACCCCTTTTTCTAAACCCCGGAAACGGACCTACATCTTGTTACCTTGTTACCTTGTTGTCTTGTTACCCCACGGACGGGCCTACATCTTGTTACCTTGCGAAATAATGTACATTAATAGTTTTTGTCACACGTTACCCGTGTTACAGTGTTCACCGGCTACGGTATAAAGTATGAACGTCATTACGGCACATGTAGGTCATTGTGAGAGGTCGTTCCGACCCAGTAAGCAGGATACGCGATCCAGTTACTGAGTGTTTCGTGGAAACTATGATGATATAATACACAATAATATACTAGACCCTGTCTCCCCTACGTTATTTTTAACAGGGTGGCCTCACAATAGCAACCAGGCTGTGGTCTTAATGGCGGTCTCCGCAGAAATGAATTGCCGTTTAACATACAAAGGGTATTTCTTTCAAAAAAATTATGGTCAAATGGCATTTTCAAGCATATTTAGCTTTAATCTGAAAAGTAAGTAAATTACTATTTTTACATAATATTATGAGCTCTTCTTGGACCACTGAATATATCTTTTTGAGACTTATATCCCTTCCTCCATAGAAAACAAATACAATAACGCTCTCAACGCATTTCTGACGGGTAACATCGACTGCCGTGGTATTCCCTATTGTTCAGTATTGTTAATATTCGTTCCTTAAATGATATGCAATACTCTTTTTTTCTTTCCTCTACTGCAGTAACGCAGTTTTGTTTCTGAGAGCATCATACTGTAATCACATCGCGTAAAATATTAAATTTACTCACATCTGTTGGTGAGCTGTCTGGTTGTTCGATCTAACGCCCACCGAATGTTCACCGGATACGCGATCCAGTTACTAATTGTTTCGTAGAAAACATGACGTAAGCACCTTTGAAAAAAGACACTAAATACATTAAAGCCTTTGGTCTGGTGTCTACTCCAGTGGAGGGAAAGGAATTCACTAACTCTACAGAAGTAATATTAAGTCAAATCCGGAATCAAATATCTTCTTGCGTGGATACATACATTTAATCGAAAATGACGGGCAAAGAAAAGATATGACTTACATGACTACACAACTGAAGGTGCTCGTACGAAAGAGGACTAGATGGTACCGAAAATGTAGATATGAGTCTGGGAGTCCAGGACTAACTTACGCTAAAATACTGCCTCTGACTAATTGTTAGCACAAACTGTTTCCTAATATATTTCTACAATAGGTGTATGTGTAATGTATATATACGCAATAGTAATACTTATAATAATCGATATTCCACGCTTTTTTTGTCAATTCTCTGCACCAAATTCAAATCATTGCTGCACCAAAATTCTAACACAAATTTCACCTTCACCTATCGTGTAACACTCTGTGGTCGTTGGGGCACCTCTGACGATAATCGCACAATCTGTTTACACATTTGCTGGTCTTTTGTTGCCTTTTTTTGTGATTCGCAGAAGTCGAGGCCTGTGCATTCTCTGGTGTTGTCTGGTCCTCTGACCCCATTCATTCTTTCAGGCAAAAAGTGCAGCTTGACCCAGGCTATCCTCTGCCTTGACATTGTGGAACAAACCTACGTACATCCATGGATTAAACAACACTGATTCAGTATAACTCATCAAAGGAAGAAGGTCAGATTGAGTAAGCAGACATCAGACTGCAACCCAAGCAGGCACTGTAAGTGCCTTTAGTTTGGTTAGTTCTACCATTGTAAATGTCTGGGTGTTGATTGTACGCAGTCCACATAGATAAAACGGTCAGGGTCATTGACACATTTCCATGACGCATCCAGCGAGGCAACTCGCACCACGTGTCCTCGTTGCACAACACCGTAATTGAATTACTAAGGTCATTCTGTGTACCGGAACAATATGTCGTAAGGTTCTTGGAAATAAAAAGACAATGAGTGCACAGAGAGTTGACCCCGGAGTATGAAGACAACATCCGGTCGGTTTGTGCTCCAATTGACGGGGCCATCTTCCACGTTTATTTTCACGAAAACTAAAATGTAGGATTTGAACTTAAGGGGAACCAATGATTAAACAGGGCAGTATATAGTAGTTGACTTGACTTACTGTGTAGGTTATACTTGGATGTGTGCAACGTGTAAAAATATGCGTATCATTGTACGAGAAATGTTGAGCTTCACAAACACAATAGTTTTTTACGTCAAGTCATTATTCCACTAACAATGTAGGCGAATATGTTAGTTAGGACACGTGTGAATCCTGGATTTGGCAAAACGTGCATTATTTAATTGACTAGAAAGGTTCAAATGTGCCCACATTGTTTGTCGCACATGGAACCCTGAAAATATCAAATGGAATGATATATCATATATTATCGTGGTATTAAATTCAGTGGTATTCTATATGACTTTGTGCTGTTCAGTATTGTTAACATTTGCTCTTTAAATGCTATACAATACTCTTTTGTCTGAGAGCATCATACTGTAATCACATCGCTTGAAACATTCACTTTAGTCATATCTGTTGGTGAGCTGTCGGGTTCTTCGGTCTAAAGCCCACGGAGTGTTCACCGGCTACGGTATAAAGTATGAACGTCATTACGGCACATGTAGGTCATTGTGAGAGGTCGTTCCGACCCAGTAAGCAGGATACACGATCCAGTTACTGATTGTTTCGTGGAAAATATGACGATATAATACACAATAATATACTAGACCCCGTCTCCCTATGTTATTTTTACCAGGGTGGCCTCACAACAGCGACCAGGCTGTGGTCTTAATGGAAAATGAATTGCCGTCTAACATACAAAGGGTATTTATTTCACAAAAAATGATTATCAAATCGAATTTTCAAGCATATTTAGCTTTAATCTGAAAAGTAAGTTAATTACTATTTTTACATATGTGTTCCCCTCTTGGACTAATGAATATGTCTTTTTGAGAGTTATACCCCAAAGCCAATACAATAACGCCCATAACGCATTTCTCACAGATAATATCGACTGCCGTTGTATTCCATATGACTTTATGCTTTTCAGTATTGTTAACATTCGTTCTTTAAATGCTATACAATACTCTTATATCTAACACATTTTTTCTGAGAGCATCTTACTGTAATCACATCACTTAAAATATTAACTTTACTCTGTTGGTGAGCTGTCTGGATCTTCGGTCAAAAGCCCACGGAGTGTTCACCGGCTACGGTATAAAGTATGAACGTCATTACGGCACATGTAGGTCATTGTGAGTGGTCGTTCCGACCCAGTAAGCAGGATACGCGACCCAGTTAGTGATTGTCTCATGGAAAACATGATGATATAATACACAATAATATACCCCCCCCCCCAGTTCAAACTACTGGATTTATTGTGAGCCAATTGAAATGGATTATGTAGCCTTATAACTTTGTTGTGAGTACTAAATATATCCATTGCTACACAATATGACGTCCTAATTGGTAAGCACTTTTG
The DNA here is from genome assembly GCA_033239005.1 of Lamellibrachia satsuma. Taxonomy (NCBI): domain Eukaryota; kingdom Metazoa; phylum Annelida; class Polychaeta; order Sabellida; family Siboglinidae; genus Lamellibrachia; species Lamellibrachia satsuma. The sequence continues at coordinate 3,352,159 of BSQZ01000022.1, read as the reverse complement.
AAAAAAGATACTAAATATATTAAAGCCGTTGCCGAAGGGAAATGTACTCATTAACTCTACAGAAGTAAAATTAAGTAAAATCCGGAATTAAATCTCTTCTTACGTGGATACATACATTTCACCGAAAATGACAAGCAGTGAAAGTCCCATCAACCAAAGCCAGAAATGCTGATTCTTACCAGTGGCATCAGTAAGATGATAAATAGGTTAGATTCTCACAATACCTGTGGTTCTGACAAAATGTATGTTATTGCTTAAAAAGGAACTTTAAAAAAGCAGGCTACCTGGTCGCCAAACCGACCTCATCGTCATGAATTTTGCTAAGGTATTTGACAAGGTGCCGCAAAGGCGGCTTTTTGACAAATTTGATTTCTATGTTGTTAGAGGAAACACATGTAGGTTGGTCAATAGTTCCTGAGCAATATAACTCGGCGTGTGGTGTTAGATTGGGAAATATAAGAAATCTTTGCCGCAGGGGACTGTTCTGTGCCCAATTCTTTTCCTGGTTTACATAAATGACCTTCCCTAGTACATCAAGAATGCCACTCTCAGATTAGTAGCAGCAGTTTATGTCCATCTTTCGACAGTCCGTTGCTTTAACCATCAGACCACACTTCACCATGGACTCTCAGTCGACAGTCCGTTGCCTTAACCACCTGACCACCCTTACCCATGGAATCTATATGCATTTTTTATGGAGCGATGCCTCACATTCCGTGGCTTACAAAAAAATACGATATGTAAGGTGAAACATTTCGTCGGCTCGAACCGAGACCGAAATGTCACAGGTGTTATTTACGGGTCCATTTGTCTTCTTACGTCCATAAAAGCGAAAAAAAATGGTATATAACAGAACATTAAACGAATGTTTCCAATAACGGTTACATAATCAATTATTTGTTTAACCATGACCCGACAAGTTATTTTGAATTACTGAGCAGATATTTTGCCAGGAATTAGTGTCTTCGATTTTTGGTCAATGGTGTTATTATGTGTGATTTCGGAGCTTCTGTAAAATCGGGAGCATTTCTGATCCTTGTCATTAGCCAGTCGCATTAGCAATAGCCCCGTCGTACACGAGAAGTCGATTCGAACTGAGAATATGTTCTTAATTGTGTCTTCTTCAATCACCAAGTGAGTTGAAAATGTACTTTTATTTACCAGGCGCAAATGCAAAACCCAACACAGAACCTGTCGTACACAATCTCGGTGTTAACACTCCATCCTCAACTTTATGGGGTCAATGTTGATCGTGGGTGTTTGACCAAACATTAAGTTATTTAATAGTTTGTCTGATGGTTTCACAATATCTACACAAATCTTTCACAAGCGAGCTAGCACGTTGCATTGGATACTAGATAGGTTTGATATTTCATCAAACGAATTTGAAATGAAACTAGCAAAAACACACTAGTAATGTTTTGAAGCACACGTTTTGTTGCACTGAAGCAAATTATTAAACGTCGATTCAATGTATACACACTTAGCGAAGCAAAAGCGCGTTTAACACCATTCTGCCATAGTTATAATGCATATGCATTCTTGTCTGTCAAGTAGTGTGACTTGTTGGAGCCTGCCACGTAATAGTCGGCCGTGGCTCTAAGCACCACCGCCGGGAGATCCTATTTCAGATAAGAGTTAGTGAGACCACGACAGTTGACATTTACCTCTTGTGTGGGATGTTAAACACCCCCCCCCCCCACCGCGGCATAGACACCACGTAGAAAGGGCACACGACTGTTTGTGTCTCATTGGCACATACAACAATGATCGTTAATGTCAATTGTATGTGTTGTTAGTATTGTTGTAGGGAAAGTGAGGTGCCGTGCAATAAGATTCAAAATACCAGGTATTAATCGTATCGTGTGCTTCGACATTGAAGCACACGGCAAATAACCGGGAGCTGTGTACCCCACTCATCCGTTTTGTAGTACAGGCTCCACGGGTGAACGCTTTTCAAAAGTGTATACCGACTAGGCTGCTGATTGTATAGCTACGGGTATTTTAAGTACTCATTACACAGATGCAGGATAACTTGCCCCATTTCAACTGACTCACGATTCCAGCTGTATGAACTGCAGAGAATGTCTGGAAGTGTGACAAATAAAAAAACAGCGGCGGCGGCGGCGGCGGCGGCGGCGGCGGCGGCGGCGGCGGCGGCGACGGCGGCGGCGCAGGCGGAGGCGGAGGCGGAGGCGGAGGCGGAGGCGGAGGCGGAGGCGGAGGCGGAGGCGGACCTTAATAGTAGCATTTTGACTTGTTGAGCAATCCATAAAAGTTATATTTAAGGCTTGTAGGATTGCACGGCTTGGATTTTAGGCAATATACACACATTAAAGGTTGAGGACATTGATATTTAAAACAGTGTTTCTAAAACACCCTCATGTATATTGTATAATTTATTATAAAATCTACTCAGGCTTAAAAAAATTAAAGTAAAAGGAAAGAATCGAGTGTGGCGAAGTAAAAGACGCTGGTCCCTTCTGTCTGGTATCTATACCAGATAAAGTAAAAGACGCTGGTAATTTCTGTCTGTTATCTATGCCAGATAAAGTAAAAGACAATGGTCCCTACCATCTGGTATCTATGCTAGATAAAGTAAAATACGCTGGTCCCTTATGTCTGGTATCTATGCCAGGGAAAGCAAAAGACGCTGCTCCCTACCATCTGGTATCTATGCCAGAGAAAATGAAAGACACTGGTCCCTTCTGTCTGGTGTCTATGCCAGATAAAGTAAAATACGCTGGTCCCTTCTGTCTGGTATCTATGCCAGAGAAAGTGAAAGACGCTGGTCCCTTCTGTCTGGTGTCAATGCCACAGAAAGTAAAAGACGCTGGTCCCTTCTGTCTGTTATCTATGCCAGATAAAGTAAAAGACGCCGGTCCGTTCTGTCTGGTATCTATGCCAGATAAAGTAAAAGACGCTGGTCCCATCTGTCTGGTAACTATGCCAGATAAAGTAAAAGACAATAGTCCCTACAGTCTGGTATCTATGCCAGATAAAGTAAAAGACGCTGGTCCTTACCATCTGGTATCTATGCCAGATAAAGTAAAAGACAATAGTCCCTACAGTCTGGTATCTATGCCAGAGAAAGTAAAATACGCTGGTCCCTTCTGTCTGGTATCTATGCCAGAGAAAGTAAAAGACGCTGGTCCCTTCTGTCTGGTATCTATGCCAGAGAAAGTAAAAGACGCTGGTCTCTTCTGTCTGGTATCTATGCCAGAGAACGTAAAAGACGCTGGTCCCTTCTGTCTGGTATCTATGCCAGAGAACGTAAAAGACGCTGGTCCCTTCTGTCTGGTATCTATGCCAGAGAAAGTAAAAGACGCTGGTCCCTTCTGTCTGGTATCTATGCCAGAGAAAGTAAAAGACGCTGGTCCCTTCTGTCTGGTATCTATGCCAGAGAAAGTAAAAGACGCTGGTCCATTCTGTCTGGTATCTATACCAGAGAAAGTAAAAGACGCTGGTCCCTTCTGTCTGGTATCTATGCCAGATAAAATAAATGACGCTGGTCCCTTCTATCTGGTATCTATGCCAGATAAAGTAAAAGACGCTGGTCCCTACTATCTGGTATCTATGCAAGATAAAGTAAAAGACGTTGGTCCCTACTGTCTGGTATCTATGCCAGAGAAAGTAAAAGACGCTGGTCCCTTATTTCTGGTATCTATGCCAGAGAAAGTTAAAGACGCTGGTCCCTTCTGTCTGGTATCTATGCCAGATAAAATAAAAGACGCTGGTCCCTTCTATCTGGTATCTATGCCAGATAAAGTAAAAGACGCTGGTCCCTTCTATCTGGTATCTATGCCAGATAAAGTAAAAGACACTGGTCCCTACCATCTGGTATCTATGCCAGATAAAGTAAAAGACGTTGGTCCCTACTGTCTGGTATCTATGCCAGATAAAGTAAAAGACGTTGGTCCCTTCTGTCTGGTATCTATTCCACAGAAAGTAAAAGACGCTGGTCCCTTCTATCTGGTATCTATACCAGATAAAGTAAAAGACGCTGGTCATTTCTGTCTGTTATCTATGCCAGATAAAGTAAAAGACGCTTGTCCCATATGTCTGGTATCTATGCCAGATAAAGTAAAAGACAATGGTCCCTACCATCTGGTATCTATGCTAGATAAAGTAAAATACGCTGGTCCCTTATGTCTGGTATCTATGCCAGGGAAAGCAAAAGACGCTGGTTCCTACCATCTGGTATCTATGCCAGAGAAAATGAAAGACACTGGTCCCTTCTGTCAGGTGTCTATGCCAGATAAAGTAAAATACGCTGGTCCCTTCTGTCTGGTATCTATGCCAGAGAAAGTGAAAGACGCTGGTCCCTTCTGTCTGGTGTCTATGCCACAGAAAGTAAAAGACGCTGGTCCCTTCTGTCTGTTATCTATGCCAGATAAAGTAAAAGACGCCGGTCCGTTCTGTCTGGTATCTATGCCAGATAAAGTAAAAGACGCTGGTCCCATCTGTCTGGTAACTATGCCAGATAAAGTAAAATACAATAGTCCCTACAGTCTGGTATCTATGCCAGATAAAGTAAAAGACGCTGGTCCTTACCATCTGGTATCTATGCCAGATAAAGTAAAAGACAATAGTCCCTACAGTCTGGTATCTATGCCAGAGAAAGTAAAATACACTGGTCCCTTCTGTCTGGTATCTATGCCAGAGAAAGTAAAAGACGCTGGTCCCAGCTGTCTGGTATCTATGCCAGAGAAAGTAAAAGACGCTGGTCCCTTCTGTCTGGTATCTATGCTAGAGAACGTAAAAGACGCTGGTCCCTTCTGTCTGGTATCTATGCCAGAGAACGTAAAAGACGCTGGTCCCTTCTGTCTGGTATCTATGCCAGAGAAAGTAAAAGACGCTGGTCCCTTCTGTCTGGTATCTATGCCAGAGAAAGTAAAAGACGCTGGTCCCTTCTGTCTGGTATCTATGCCAGAGAAAGTAAAAGACGCTGGTCCTTTCTGTCTGGTATCTATACCAGAGAAAGTAAAAGACGCTGGTCCCTTCTGTCTGGTATCTATGCCAGATAAAATAAAAGACACTGGTCCCTTCTATCTGGTATCTATGCCAGATAAAGTAAAATACGCTGGTCCCTACTATCTGGTATCTATGCCAGATAAAGTAAAAGACGTTGGTCCTACTGTCTGGTATCTATGCCAGAGAAAGTAAAAGACGCTGGTCCCTTATGTCTGGTATCTATGCCAGAGAAAGTTAAAGACGCTGGTCCCTTCTGTCTGGTATCTATGCCAGATAAAATAAAAGAAGCTGGTCCCTTCTATCTGGTATCTATGCCAGATAAAGTAAAAGACGCTGGTCCCTTCTATCTGGTATCTATGCCAGATAAAGTAAAAGACACTGGTCCCTACCATCTGGTATCTATGCCAGATAAAGTAAAAGACGTTGGTCCCTACTGTCTGGTATCTATGCCAGATAAAGGAAAAGACGTTGGTCCCTTCTGTCTGGTATCTATTCCACAGAAAGTAAAAGACGCTGGTCCATTCTATCTGGTATCTATGCCAGAGAAAGTAAAAGACGCTGGTCCCTTCTGTCTGGTATCTATGCCAGAGAAAGTAAAAGACGTTGGTCCCTTCTATCTGGTATCTATGCCAGAGAAAGTAAAAGACGTTGGTCCCTTCTGTCTGGTATCTATGCCAGAGAAAGTAAAAGACGTTGGTCCCTTCTGTCTGGTATCTATACCAGAGAAAGTAAAAGACGTTGGTCCCTTCTGTCTGGTATCTATACCAGAGAAAGTAAAAGACGTTGGTCCCTTCTGTCTGGTATCTATGCCAGAGAAAGTAAAAGACGTTGGTCCCTTCTGTCTGGTATATATTCCACAGAAAGTAAAAGACGCTGGTCCCTTCTATCTGGTATCTATGCCAGAGAAAGTAAAAGACGCTGGTCCCTTCTGTCTGGTATCTATGCCAGAGAAAGTAAAAGACACTGGTCCCTTCTATCTGGTATCTATGCCAGAGAAAGTAAAAGACGCTGGTCCCTTCTATCTGGTATCTATGCCAGAGAAAGTAAAAGACGTTGGTCCCTTCTGTCTGGTATCTATGCCAGAGAAAGTAAAAGACGTTGGTCCCTTCTGTCTGGTATCTATACCAGAGAAAGTAAAAGACGCTGGTCCCTTCTGTCTGGTATCTATACCAGAGAAAGTAAAAGGCGTTGGTCCCTTCTGTCTGGTATATATGCCAGAGAAAGTAAAAGACGTTGGTCCCTTCTATCTGGTATCTATACCAGAGAAAGTAAAAGACGCTGGTCCCTTCTGTCTGGTATCTATGCCAGAGAAAGTAAAAGACGTTGGTCCCTTCTATCTGGTATCTATGCCAGAGAAAGTAAAAGACGTCGGTCCCTTCTGTCTGGTATCTATGCCAGAGAAAGTAAAAGACGTTGGTCCCTTCTATCTGGTATCTATACCAGAGAAAGTAAAAGACGCCGGTCCCTTCTGTCTGGTATCTATGCCAGAGAAAGTAAAAGACGTTGGTCCCTTCTATCTGGTATCTATGCCAGAGAAAGTAAAAGACGTTGGTCCCTTCTGTCTGGTATCTATGCCAGAGAAAGTAAAAGACGCTGGTCCCTTCTATCTGGTATCTATACCAGAGAAAGTAAAAGACGCTGGTCCCTTCTGTCTGGTATCTATACCAGAGAAAGTAAAAGACGCTGGTCCCTTCTGTCTGGTATCTATGCCCGAGAAAGTAAAAGACGCTGGTCCCTTCTGTCTGGTATCTATGCCAGAGAAAGTAAAAGACGCTGGTCCCTTATGTCTGGTATCTATGCCAGAGAAAGTAAAAGACGATGGACCCTTCTGTCTGGTATCTATGCCAGAGAAAGTAAAAGACGCTGGTCCCTTCTGTCTGGTATCTATGCCAGAGAAAGTAAAAGACGCTGGTCCCTTCTGTCTGGTATCTATACCAGAGAAAGTAAAAGACGCTGGTCCCTTCTGTCTGGTATCTATGCCAGAGAAAGTAAAAGACGCTGGTCCCTTCTGTCTGGTATCTATGCCAGATAAAGTTAAATACGCTGGTCCCTTATGTCTGGTATCTATGCCAGATAAAGTTAAATACGCTGGTCCCTTATGTCTGGTATCTATGCCAGATAAAGTTAAATACGCTGGTCCCTTCTATCTGGTATCTATGCCAGATAAAGTTAAATACGCTGGTCCCTTCTATCTGGTATCTATGCCAGAGAAAGTAAAAGACGCTGGTCTCTTCTGTCTGGTATCTATGCCAAGGAAGGGTGGGCTGGCGGTTAAGGCACAAGACTGTCGACCGAAAGCCCATGGGGAAGGGTGGGCTGGCGGTTAAGGCACCAGACTGTCGACCGAAAGCCCATGGGGAAGGGTGGGCTGGCGGTTAAAGCACCAGACTGGTGACCGGAAGTCCATGGGGAAGGGTGGGCTGGCGGTTAAGGCACAAAACTGTCGACCGAAAGCCCATGGGGAAGGGTGGGCTGGCGGTTAAGGCACCAGACTGTCGACCGAAAGCCCATGGGGAAGGGTGGGCTGGCGGTTAAAGCACCAGACTGGTGACCGGAAGTCCATGGGGAAGGGTGGGCTGGCGGTTAAGGCACCAAACTGTCGACCGAAAGCCCATGGGGAAGGGTGGGCTGGCGGTTAAGGCATCAAACTGTCGACTGATAGCCCATGGGGACGGGTGGGCTTGCGGTTAAGGCACCAGACTGTCGGCCGAATGTCCATGGGGAGGGGTGGGCTGGCGGTTAAGGCACCAGACTGTCGACCGAAAGTCCATGGGGAAGGGTGGGCTGGCGGTTAAGGCACCAGACTGTCGACCGAAAGCCCATGGGGAAGGGTGGGCTGGCGGTTAAGGCACCAGACTGTCGACCGAAAGCCCATGGGGAAGGGTGGGCTGGCGGTTAAGGCACCAGACTGTCGACCGAAAGTCCATTGGGAAGGGTGTGCTGGCGGTTAAGGTACAAGACTGTCGACCGAAAGTCCATGGGGAAGGGTGGGCTGGCGGTTAAAGCACAAGACTGTCGACCGAAAGCCCATGGGGAAGGGTGGGCTGGCGGTTAAGGTACAAGACTGTCGACCGAAAGTCCATGGGGAAGGGTGGGCTGGCGGTTAAGGCACTAGACTGTCGACCGAAAGTCCATGGGAACGGGTAGGTTGGCGGTTAAGGCACCAGACTGTCGACCGAAATTTCATGGGGAAGGGTGGACTGGAGGTTAAGGCACCAGTCTGTCGACCGAGAGTCCATGGGGAAGGGTAGGCTGGCGGTTAAGGCACCAGTCTCTCGACCGAAAGTCCATGGGAAAGGGTGGTCTGGAAGTTAAAGCACCGGAGTGTCGACTGAGATTCCATGGGAAGGGTGGTCTGGTGGTTAAAGCACCGGACTGTAGAACTAAATTCTATAGGGAAGGGTGGTCGGGTGGTAAAGGCGCCGGAATCTCGCCAGAGATGCCATTGGGATTGGTGGTCTGGCAGCTAAGGCACCAGACTTTTGTCCAAGAGTCCATGAGTAAGTGTGTTCTGATGGTTAAGTCACCGGACTGTCGACTGAGAGTCCATCGGGAGTTGTGGTTTGACAGTTAAGTCACCGGACTCTCGACCGAGCGTCCATCGGGAGGTGTGGTTTGACAGTTAAGTCACCGGACTGTCGACCGAGAGTCCATCGGGAGGTGTGGTTTGATAGTTAAGTCACCTGACTGCCATCCGAGAATCCATAGTCAGGTAGAAATCATTTGTCATGACGTCTCAAAGTGGGATTGAGCAATAGGTAACCCAACGAACTACTCAACAGGGCCGTCCACAGATTAGAATTCTCGTGACCTGTCGTCAGGTTGTAAATGCTTATCAGGATGACCGTGTACAAGACGACGACCTGACACAGAAACACTATCTCCTCTCGAGGACACAGGGTACCGAACATATGTCAAGGAGTGCTGTCTTTTTCGCTATGTGCGTCAGTACTGTCCTCTTCTTCTATGACGGTGGTGGCAGCGGCGGTGAATTCCTCTGTTTTCGACTCGTCTGTCATCGTTAGAATGAAGTGACGACAGACGGGCGGCTAGACTTTATAGCGAACGAATGCCTTGGCATCGACCCAGCTGTTGAACTTGGAGGGGTAGCCGTACCATTTCACCAAAGCTTCCATTCGTCTACCCACTTTGCGGCGCTGCAGTACCGATTCCACGCGGTACACTTTATCAAAGGGTACCGACACCTTCTGCAGCTCTGGTTCGTAGAATGTGCCGTCCAGCACTTCGCCGAGATCGTCGATCAATCGGTACACGGGTAGGTCGGAGGGGTGAACCTGGTGTATGGTGAACATCTCTTCGCTTCAATTCGGTATGTAGCCTTTTTGGAACAGTCTCTTGAACTTACTGATGCGCACGCGATTCGACACATGGAACTTGGGCACGCCCTTACCGTCGTGACCGTACAAACACTGCCACACCTCTTCTTGATTTTTTGCATTCACCTGTGACGGAGTCATGGCGATGCTGCGGTGATGGGTGTTGTTGTACGAGTGCAAAAAGTCCTGAAGGAGGTCGATGAATCGCCACGTCTGGCGTTTCGTGAAGTATCGCCACATACGCGTCTTCGACGTTCTATTGAATATTGTGAGTGGAGAAGTGGTGGATGCCGTACTTCATCAACAGAGCCTGAACGGACCGATTCAGAAATTCGAGTCCTTGATCTGTCTGCAACGTCTTTGGCCAGCCTTCGGAGAACGTGCTTTTCAGCGCAGTCACCAACGATGCTGCGGACTTGTTCTTCAGCGGAATGCACCAAGCCATTTTCGTGAAGACGTCTATCACCGTGAGGAGAAAGGTCATACCATCGTTGTCGGTTTTCAAATGGCGATGGTGGTGGTGGTGGTGAGCGAAGTGTGTCCAACAGTCGAGAATCCACCAAGACCATGTTGCGTGCGTGTTCCATCTCTCTCTCTCTCTCTCTCTCTCTCTCTCTCTCTCTCTCTCTCTCTCTCTCTCTCTCTCTCTCTCTCTCTCTCTCTCTCTCTCTCTCTCTCTCTCTCTCTCTCTCTCTCTCTCTCTCTCTCTCTCTCTCTCTCTCTCTCTCTCTCTCTCTCTCTCTCTCTCTCTCTCTCTCTCTCTCTCTCTCTCTCTCTCTCTCTCTCTCTCTCTCTCTCTCTCTCTCTCTCTCTCTCTCTCTCTCTCTCTCTCTCTCTCTCTTGCCTCTGTAAATCGGACAATGGAATATTATTTTTTAATATATTGTAGGCACACTCGGCCAGTGCACACAGCAGATCGGCGTCGGTGTTAGCGATGATGGCTCTTCTCAGTTTGGTGCTCTTGTATCTGTTCAGAGCCTGTATGTACAAAAGGTGTCTCTTCAACAGGTCAGACATGATGCTGATGAAGAGACGACCCACGCATGTCTTCGGGTGTGTCCTGTTTGAGATCGACCAATAGATAACCGTACGGTACTGACGTGGCATCTTTAAAAGCCTCTTGTAGGAACTTCGTGCGCCCTGGATACATCTGACGAGCCAAGTGCGACATCTGCGATGCGTCACGAGGATTCTTGAACACCACCATGTACTAAGAGTTCAGACTGATGGTACGACTCTCCTTGCTTTTAGGGAACAAGTCCTGTACGAGATACAACACGGACGTGTTCCTGTGATAACTTTTTTTAGTGAACAAGGTCGTGACCCGTTCGTCCGTTTCCGCCATGAGATCGTCTATGATGATAAGGTTCCTCTTTGTCGAATCGAGCATGCTCGCACTCGGCAACCCTTCCTCGAACCGCACGTCGACTAAGTCCATCGTTGCGTAGGCCTCTTGCCATTCTCCTTAACACCACGTTATCCGTTCGGTAGGTGGATCGATCATCGTAGCAGCGTGATGCAGCATACGTATCACGAAAGTACTTTTACCACATCCCGTCGGTCCTCCGACGATGCACGTGAAAGGATGTTTCCACCGTACGTCCATGCTCACTTATGAAAGACGACCAGTGTGCATCGCCTTTTCTACACGTCCTGATTATATAGTCTGTCGCTACTACTAATGACGCGCTTTCCGACTACAACAATCGTTTTAGATGTAGAATGCAGAGACAGCAGGTGAAAATGTTCTTTGAAAGTTCGGGATCGGAATTCAGGAAGTCTCATTACAGGAACCAAAACATCACCTTGCGACACTGATTGGTCAGGACTAACATCATCGATCCATATCTTGTATGTAACAGACAGTACCTTAACCTGATCAAAGTTATCATACCAGCGAGCACGAAGTTGGTACGGAAATTCCGTAAACGAGAACTTCGAATTAAAGCAAGTCCACCCTCCTGCACAGTAACGCTTGCGAACACCAAACCTACGACGGTGATTATAACGAGTACGATCACGTCGCCTAGCACTACGTCAACCGACCGGCGTGCAACGTCTTTTCTACACGTCCACCGGTGCTCACTCCGTCCTCTTGCACCACGCGTTTGGCATAGAAGTAGGTGAGAGCCGCTCTTCCTGCACGTACGTCAACACGGACGAGCGATGCACCCGGAACCCGCGGTTCTTTCCACTTCCGCTCCGACGGTTGGCGAGCACCTCCTGGAGCTGTCCTTGTTGATGACTTTGTGACGCTTGCTCAGTCCTTTGGTGCTGTACTTGTCGGTGGCTCCGAAAAATAATACGTCTTGATGCACTACCCCACGAACCCGTCACCGGGCCACTCAACCTTGAACAGACCCGGCGTCCTCTTGTCGTACAACGATTCGGGGATTCGAATGTTCTCGTCGTCCAGACGTTCGAACACCGACGGAGTCGAACGATACACGCCGCCGGGATAGACCCGACGCACATCTCCCTTGCACGTGCGCTCGTGTCGGCTTAGCCAACATGCGTTTTTCCATAAGTTTTCGCCGCACTTCCGGCATCTGTATGAGTGGCAGTACATTTGAATGTTTTGTATGTACGAAAAGTGTGTCTCGTGAAGATTGAGATACATCATGTCAGAATAATGGCACAACGATCGACGGACGTGTTCTGCGGTCTTCTTTCCGTCATCATCATCAGACTCGACGAGTTTATAAACGCACATGTTCGTTTGGAAAGTGGTCTCTACGCGATAGAGGTCTTTGAGTGTGACTCCGGCAAATTCTTCCATGGGTACATCGTCATCCTGTTTGTACGTCTCGTAAAGTTTCGTAACGGCAGATTCCAAATGATAGCGATCGCCTCCATGATGAAGAGCTATACATCTAAAGAGGCACAAATTATCGTTGTACCTCTTGTAGTTGTTGGGTTCTCGTTCCAGACCGATGACGGCTTTGTTCTTCTTGATGTATGTCGGCAGGGGAATCATGCTGACGCACCCAATTGGGTAGTTTATGATTTTATTAATAAAAAAGTCAGTTTTGTGACGATTTCACAAATCCACGCACAGTCAGGTCTCTGCAATATGACCCATTGTAAGATACCTGTGTGTTTTATACGTTCAAGAAACACATCAAAATCACCCCGGTCGGTGATGAGACTGGGTTCGTCCAGATATCGACCACAGCAATTGCAGGAGGAATGATAGTACCTATAACATCCTGTGTTTTTGTTTTTCAAAACAAATCCATAACTCAAGTTGATTTTGAAAGCATTGGTCTGTTGTTCGAACATGGTCTTCAATGGAGTTTCTAGAGTAGTCGTATCTAGACTGCATAGTCTAAAATTTACCTTGGTCTGGAGAGAACCTCTGGATACGCATGTCCTAATGGAGGACCAATTGTAGCGAACGACCTCTAACAAATCTGTTGACAGAGCGTCGGGGAAAGGAAATCGATCGGGCGGGTCGATGGGATCTTCACTAATGAACGGATGGCAGGGTGAAGTATCTTCCCTTTTTGCTCTTTTTGGCAATGGTGGTGAAATGGAATCGACACAAATCGTTCTTATATGCCTTTGTAAATGGTAATTTCTTGCGAACACCTTGCCACATTTTATGCATACTAATGGCGGCGAAACAGTGGTGGAATTACACACCTTTCTTATATAGCGAAATAAATGGTAATTTCTTGCAAACACTTTGTTGCATTTTGAACATGTGTATTTTATCGTTGCAGGTGATGCGACGAAATAGGTGTGCAAAGATTGGAGAACGAATGTGATAGGAGAATGTATTAGTTAGCCTTCGTACAAATAAAGACACGTACTACTATATATATATATATATATATATATATATATATATATATATATATATATATATATATATATATATATATATATATATATATATATATATATATATATATATATATATATATATATATATATCATAGATACTTGCAAAACTTGGTGCACCGCTACCGTCGCGGCATCTCGACGTGTTGCTGCGTGGCTGTGGTGTTGAACCGAAGTGCTCTGTAGAGATCGGAGAACAGTTGTGATGGCCACTGAAGTAGCGGCTCGGTTTATATAGCCTGTCGCTACTGCTGACGGTGCACTTTTTCCTGGATACATTTCGCGGGAAAACTGGGTTGACCTTGACCTCGTATCATTATAGGCGATATATAGGTGTCGAAGCGAAACGACATACGTCGAAAAGTTCTCGATATAATGCAATGATGCGATATGCGTCGTATAGCTTACATGCACGGCTACGTTTTTTCCGCTGCATGCACGAACATTCGTCCGCTAGATTTCAGTCTGCTAGCAGGGTGAAAATGCGGATCGTGTTTCTGTTGCTGCCGTGAATTGTTTCGAACGTTCCAGAAAGCGGCGGTGTTTGTTTGTTTACCTTGACCTTTTGACATTTTGACCTCGCGGTGGTCTTGCAGACTAGTATCATTATAGGCGATATGTAGGTGTCGCTGCGAAACCACATACTTCGAAAAGTTCTCGATATACTGCAATGATGCGATATGCGTCGTATAGCTTACATGCACGGCTACGTTTTTTCCGCTGCATGCACGCTAGTTTTCAGTTTGCTAGCAAGGTGAAAATGCGGGATCGTATTTCTTTTCGTGAGTGTGGAAAATTTCATGACGTCGTTCGAACGTTTCAGGAAAGAAGAAAAAGCTACACGAAACCGGTTCAAACCTGTTCTGTACCCAGACACGTCTCCAAAAGCGTGCCATAATCGTCAGTATTAAACCGATGACGACAGAAGGGTTACTAACCCTAACCGTAACTGGCAATTGTATCACTACAAAAGGTCGGTGATCTTTGACCTTTCATTAGGGTTACTAACCCTACAGGGTTCGTATTAGAGTTCACTGCAGACGACAGAATTAGGGTTACTAAACTTAACCCTAACTGGCAATTGAATAAGTACAAAAGGTCGGTGATCTTTGATATTTAACCTTACATTAGGGTTACTCACCCTACAGGGTCCGTATTAGGGTTCACTACAGACGACAGAATTAGGGTTGCTAAACCTAACCCTAACTGACAATTGTATAAGTGTAAAAGGTCGGTGATCTTTGACCTTCGACCTTGCCCCGCAGCGCCTTCTGGTAATCGTATCAGCGCAAAACAACATGGCAGTAAAACAAAATGGTAGTCTCCATAGAGCGGTCACCAACAGTATAATCGCAAAAGGGTGAAGCAAAACAAGATGGCAGCCTCCATAGAGCGGTCACCAACAGTATAATCACAAAAGGGTGACGTGACTGTTCTCGACCAATAAGAACCATCGACACATTTGATCCGTAGCAGCTCTTCCTGGTGACGGTATTATCGCAAAACAACATGGCAGCAAAACAAGATGACAGCTTCCATAGAGAGGTCACGTAATATACAAATGAAGAGCTGTGACGTCATAAGTCACGTGACTGCTCTCGATCCATCAGAACCGTCGACACATTTGACCTTGACCCGTAGCGCCCCTGGTGACCGTATTATCGCAAAACTACATGGCACCAAAACAAGATGGCAGCCTCCATAGAGTAGTCACAAACAGTATGCCCGCAAAAGGTGATGTGACTGCTCTCGACCAATCAGAACCGTCGACACACTTGACCCGTAGAGCCCCTGGCGACAATATTACCGCAAAACAGTGCCTCAGGGGCGATAATAGGGGATTATACCGTGGTGCCCCATGGCGTCAGTAAGCGCACGACCAATCAGAACGCTCCATTTCAAATTTCGACCAATTAGAATGAGCCCCAAAATCTGCCCCAAATTTAAGTCTTCATAATTGCACACATACTACTGACGGGGAAGTGCAGCGAGACGCACTGTTATATGCGATGTGTGGCCGTGAAGCCAATCGGATCTTCCTCACATAAACATTTGTATCACCGGTAGACACAGACTACGCTACAATCGTGTCGAAGCTGACGGACTATTTTATTCCTTAGAGGAATATTATACACGAACGTAGCATATTTCAAGATCGAGTACAGAATTCATCTGAAACAGTGGAGGATTTTGTAAGAGACTTACAAACTCTGAATATACAATGTGAGTACACTGATGCAAATGAAATTATTCGAGACCGTTTAGCAGTTGATCACATACCTTAGTATGCAAAAACCAGTAACGATCGCCCGCTAAGACGGACAGGTTAAATCGCAAATGCGATAACAGCTGTACGAAACCGTCGCCGATGCGAGAGTGGTTCCGACAGTAGCTGGCCGGTCCTCGAAAAACAAACGCAGTTCCTTCTCGATGCCAAGAAACACAACTCAAAAGTGTGAACGTTGTGGATATTCGCACAGCGTACGAAGTCGAAAGTGACGAAACAAAACCGTATATCTGCAAAGTCAAAAGTTACGAAACAAAACCGTTTATCGGCAAAGTCGAAAGTGACAAAACAAAACCGTTTGTCGAAAGTGATGAATCGAAAGCGTTTCTCTGGGTCATCGACTGCACAGAGAAAAAAATGCCTTGTTCGTAACTCTGAAGGTGAAGCGAACACGACTTCGCTTTAAAATCGACACCGGAGCTGACGTCATGATAATAACGAAGAACACATGGGTGGCGATGAAAGACAAACCGAGGCTAGAACCGACAGCCTTCCACCTCAACAGTGTCGGTGGACAGTTTTTTTTTGGCAATAACGAAATACAACAACACAGTTTATCGCTTCAACATAATCTTCATTGAAGGCCAGAACGCGATAAACCTACTGTCACGAGATATCGCTATAGACATGGAGCTAGTCTGTCGTCTGGAACAAATTGACACATCGGACACTGATACCGGAATTGTCCTCATGAAGACCGATTCCGTTGCGATAAAGCTGAAGGGGGGCCAACTTCTTTGCCTAACAACTGCGAGAGGCGTCCCCGTTCCTCTGATGGGCGCCGTTAAAGCAGAACTCGACCGCATTGTTACGTGAGGAGTGATAAGAGCTGTGACGGAACCTACCGACTGGTGCACAGCAATGGTTCCGGTGATCAAGAAAACTGGAGCAGTGCGTATCTGTGTCGACTTGAATCAACTCAATATAGCAGTTTGACCCGAATACTTTATGCTTCCTTCGCTGGAAGATATATCGCCTAAACTAGCTGACTCGAAAATGTTCTCAACTCTAGACGCTGCTAGTGGTTTCTGACAGATTCCGATTGATGAAGAATTTACATTTATCACACCATTCGGACGATATGCATTCTGCAGACTTCCATTTGGAATATTTCTTCCGCCCCTGAGATATTTCAGCGGTGGAGTGGAAGTCATAATGGACGACGCTCGCCTCGATACTGTGATAAGGATCATTAACGACTCGGGCCTGAAACTCAACCAAAGAAAATGCGTCTACCGATAAACCGAATTGATGTATTTTGGTCACCTTATTGGCGGTAACGGCATCAAGCCTAACCCGGACAGAGTAGAAGCTCTACTGAAACTGTCACGTCCGAACAATGTCAGCGAACTGAGAACGGTGTTTGGTATGTTCCAGTATCTGGGCAAGTTTATGTATGATATGTCGTCGGTGATTAAACCAATGATATACCTGCTAAAGTCTGATCTCATATGGTTGGAGGACCACACACAGCAAGCTTCGTTTGACAAGACGATAGAACTGCTAGCGACTACACAGACGTTGTCGTTCTATGACTCGACCACGCCGACGGTTGTGAGCGCAGATGCAAGCAGTTTCGGAATAGGCGCGGTGCTGATGCAGTTGGCCTAGGGTGTTCTAAAGCCAATCGCCTTTGCATCACGAACGCTAACGACTGCCGAACAGCGATACGCTCAAGTCTAAAAAGAGTGTCTTGCAGGGGTCTGGACGTGTGAGAGATTCACTTGATATCTGGTCGGACTGAGCGAATTCAAGCTACTCATGGAATCAGTCGCGAAATCAAAACGTTCGTCGATCTGTGTGGCACATGCAGACATAACAGACCGATACAGAGAGAGCAGCCACTTCGTCCTGTCGAACTACCCGGACGACCATGGGAGAAGTTCGCCATGGATATGTTCCAATATAAGCGACAGGACTATCTCGTGATCATCAATTACTACTCGCGTTGGATCGAGATCAAACAGTTGACCAGTCTAACGTATGACTGTGTAATTACCCGCCTCAAGGCCGTGTTTACTACTCACGGTATACCAGATGTTGTTATATCGGACAATGGAAGACAATTCGTCTCGGACGAATTCAGCAAATTCGCAAAATCGTCGTGCTTCTACCAACAAACCACAAACCCGTATTCTTCACAAGAGAATGGTATGGCAGAAGGAGCTGTGCAGACGGCGAAACGATTGCTAGAATCTGAGATAGGTCTACTAAACTATCATGCGTCGCCTCACAGGGCAATCAGTGTGTCACCTGCAGTGGCACTAATGGGTCGTCAACTAGCCACTCCATTGCCTGTCGTCAGACAACAAGTGTCACCACGCCGCCACCGAGATGTGGACATCCGCAATTCTGATCGACATGACAAAATGGCATATAAGCGATAGTACGAAGGAAGACACGGCGTACGCAAACAAAACGGCGAGCCAGTGCTCATGAAACTCGATGGGGAGAAAGAATGGTCGACACCGAGCACTGGTCAAACGTGACCCGCCGAACCAGTCATGTGTTGTGGAAACTGGTGCATGCATCAGACATCGCCGAAATCGAAGACATCTCCAGGGCGTGCCGCACGTGGTTCCGCCAGTGCCCGATGACGAGCCTGATTATACCGATGACCCTGCTGACGATCCCGGATATATATGTATATATGTGTATGTATGTATGTATATATGTATGTATGTATGTATGTATGTATGTATGTATGTATGTATGTATGTATGTATGTATGTATGTATGTATGTATGTATGTATGTATGTATGTATGTATGTATGTATGTATGTATATATATATATATATATATATATATATATATATATATATATATATATATATATATATATATATATATATATATATATATATATATATATATATATATATATATATATATATATATATATATATACATAGGTCAGGTCCGATCTGCTGGAGATCGTCAAATACACATGTCGATGTCGTTCCCAGGATAGCCACGCATTGGACACATAAACAGTCCATTACAAATTATTAAGCTTATTTTTAATAATTGTTTTTCACACAACACTCTTTGTAACGTTGTCAACGACGTGATCACGTGGTTACATTTCCAAGCGTAAATATGACCTTCGGATAATCAATACAGAGATGACATGTTTATATGATCTACCCTATAACTATAAAGTTTTGAGAAAATACTCAGCAAAGCTAGATTGGAATAACATGCTGTTGAATAAGACCGCAATTGAATGTTGGAATATTATAAAATATGAAATTGAGAGTATCATCGATAAATTTGTTCCCTTGAAAAAACAAGGAAAACGGTCTACAAAAAAACACTTGTCAAAAGAAGCTATTAGAAAAAATAGTGTTTAAGCAAACTATGTGGAGGGTTTATAGGCGCTGCTTTTCTCCAATGTACGCAAGTTGCAAGCCAACGCCGTGTCTATGGTTGTGGATGCCCCTGGGCAGTGAGTGAACTATCACAATATTCCTCTCTACTTACTACAACATGACTTCACAACACAACACGACTTTTTACCATTTGTATGGGGAAAACAAGGGATACTTAGAATGTTACAACTTAACTTATGTGGCATAGCGTCGAACTGTCGGATGAAGGGACGGGGTTTCGAATCTACCTGCTACCTTTTTGTAAATGTGGCCAGATTCGTTCGCCCAACTTTGCCTTTTTTTGGAATAGAAAAGAAAATATGTTGGTCCATTCTATCTGGTATCTATGCATGGAACGTAACAAATCCCTCATACGGGATAAATGTGTAATCTGCCATAGACTCCATCCCTCATGAGCCACTGCAACAAGGCCCATGACGCGGTTCAGTCTAATTAATTCTATATATGTAAACCATGTCACGGTTATGCGAAACGTATTCTTAATGTGTTTATTTTTCGGAAACCAACGCTCACCACCGCAGTTGGTGACATTCAGCACGAGGTATATTCGAAGTGCTATATCTACATTAGGAAATGCACCCTTAATGTGCTTATCAAGTCTCAACTCATACAGAACGTGTTCCCTGTTTATATAATCGCCTTCCTCAACTGTGATAGGGGTCGGCAAGAAAAGGAGATTATGTTGAACAAGTCAGTGCAAACTACATTTATAATGTTGATTACATTCAAGCACGTAAATAACCTAGCTCAGTCACCGAATGCTTAGTCAATTGCCATGCTTCCACGGAATGGCACAATAGGTTATTCGTGTAATTTTGTTT
>BSQZ01000022.1:3287500-3327500 GCA_033239005.1 Lamellibrachia satsuma | reverse complement strand
CACAAAACTTATTGTAACGCTGTTAACGTTATGGTCGCGTGATTTCCACGCGCAAACATGTCCTTCGGACAGTCGATACAACGATGACATGTTTATGTGATCTATCATGGGAATACTCGAAATAACTCGTGGCGATTCTGGTGGATGTCATAAATCATAGAGGAGAACAATTAAGATGATTCCAGAACTTAGAGACTTTAGTCAAGAAGAACGCCTAAAAGAATGTGATTTAACAACCCTAGAGACAGAGAGGTTAGGAGGAGATCAAATTTAAGTTTTTACGATATTGAATGGGTATGAAAATATTAATAGAAATATGTTTTTTCAATCGAGTAAGAAAGTAGAAATAGAGGACACGACGTAACATTTGTAGAGGATCAATGTAGATTTGATACCATGAAGCATTCGTTCTCACAGAGGACAGCAAATGAATGGAACAAATTATCTACAGAGTTTGTAAATATACATATCTCAAGAAGGCTGGTTACACATATATGACAAATTTTGGACACTCGTGTCGACGTATTTACATTTTAAAGAGAGAGTTAAATGTTATTGACAAAATATTTTCAAAACAATCTTGTCTCCATGATATCGGTAGCCAGATTCTAGCCCGCAAATAGTTACAGAATTATTGAGGCAGCAAACAATAGCTGACGTTTGAGTAACATCGAACGCGATCGAGCGATTCGAGATCGTTGGCGATTTTAACTGCTCATTTTAATCAAATTAGGCCAGATCTCTCATGGATAGAGATATACCACAACAGGCAAACAAACATGGAACAGTGCTGCACCACAATGTTATAGATATTGTTGTAGGAAAAAAATAAATATAAATAGAATGCATTTCATAAACTTCCCATCGACAGTAAGAAGTATGCGCCATCTGGTGTTAAATATTTACTATATTTCTAGGCAGCTTCTACATACGTAGAATGGAATCAGGCCTTTCTTCACGTCGCTATCGATAGCTTTGGCCAGTGCTGTTCCAGTCATCTCTTCCTTGTCGTTCGACTTCACTTTGTGTAACCGAACTGCACCCAATATACACGCTTTTGCCACAGACGAATGTGCCTAAAAACGAGAATCCAAGTAATCGTCGTCTGCATGGTTATTGGTAGTAGTATCTAAAGTACTTATCAAGCAATGTTGTACGATGTGTCGGATATGTAGAATCAGTGAGAACTGCGATGGAGAGAACCTTGACCTCGCATAGGAAAAGTATAATTGCAGTATAATAATATTCCTAAATAATTACTCACAGTTCACGATGTATTAAAATCCTCAAGTCCAAGTTATAAATAGCATGTAGGAGCTACACTATTCAAGGCGGTTGTGCACACTCACCTGGTCGGAGGAATAGGCCACGAGTCTAGAGAACACATCGCCATCAACCCCGTCGCTTACGTCTTCGTCAGCGCCTTTGCTGAGGTCTTCGTCAACAGCTTTGCTGACGGAGTTCACCTCGGCATTAATTCCGCTGTTTTCGCCTGTGTTGCGGCTGGCCTTCTTTTTTGTCTGGATGGATAACATATGACTACGTGCCGTCAAAAGTGTCATCAATGTCACCTCGCTGGCTGATCCCTGCAAAAAAAAAATAACCAAGAGAGTAGGTGAGAGAGAGAGAGAGAGAGAGAGAAGCATTCTGCCCTCCAAAGGATTAAATTACAATAACATTTTAAAGGGGTTACAACCGTTTTTTATTCTCTTAGCAGGAATTTCGAATCCGCAATTGCTAGGTCCTGACATACATGCCCGAATACATGCATATATACATACATACGTACATACGTACGTACATATGTACATACAGACATACATACATGCTTACATACATACACACATGCATATATACATACATACATACATACAGAGGGAGGGAGGGAGGAAGGGATGGAGTAAGAGAGGGAGGGAGAGAGGTAGGGAAATTAAATATGATAGGAGTTTTAAACATTTTTTTCCCTTAGCAGGTACTTGAATCCGCAATTGTTAGGATCTGACATTGCAATGGAAAGCAAGTTTACTGATATTTTACATTGTTGATACTGAGATATTACGCGAGATCAGGTCCAAAACTATAATAGTTTCAGATTGGTCTTAAATATGACTTGCTACGTTCTTCCATTGGACAACAGCAGTGTTTACATTGGATGGTAAATTGTTAATATTTAGTAAAGGGGGATGTTCACAATACTTACCTGGATGATGCCTCCTCCCTTTCCCACGGAGAGGAACTCCGAAGGAAGCTGTAGCATCTTTCCCAGCCAATCCATCACGACAACTTCAAGTTCCGTCGATGCGGGACAAGCCATCTGTGCATAACATAATTGTTTAAACAATACTTCAATACATTATCATACATGTTGCCATTTTAGTTTATTTTGTTCATTGATTGTGAACTTTAAAGTGTTACCCCATATAAGGACCACACACATACGTGCACGAAAGCACGCAAGTACAGAGGCACGCACACGATTCTCTCTTACTTTGGTCGAGGGTAAGTTACCAATTGTGTGCCCGGCCTGGATAGCGTGATTGCATATGATATTCTTGTAACTATCGAATCTACCTTCGCACATGTCCAGATGAAGAAGGAAGGAAGGAGGGAAGGAAGGAAAGAATGAAGGGAGGAGTGAGGGGAGGAGGGAAGGAAGGAGTGTAGTAAGGATTGATTGAGTGAAGGACTGAAGGATGGAAGGAAGAAATGAGTGAATGAAGGAAGTAATGAATGAAGGGAGGAATAAGTGAAGGATGGGAGGAAGGAATGAAGGAAGGATTAAAGGAAGGAAGGCAGGAAAGGAAGCGAAGCAGTGAAGGAAGGAAGGAGTGAAAGAAAGAAAGAAGGAATTAATGAAGGAAGGAAGCAATGAAGGAAGGAAGGAGGACGGTCAATAACCTATGAACTGACGCAACTCAAATATATGTTTTTTTGCACTTCCTGTAAGCCCGGGTAACGACTCACCCATGAGAACCCGATGTTATCGATACCGTCACAGAGTATGTTGCCGCATATGGCCGGGTAAGAATTACCGAGAGCGTAGTAGGCGTGGAACTGCGGATTTTGCCAATGGGTGATCTGCAACAAACAAACGAAGTATTTCTCTCGGACCGTGCCAGTTATTCAACTGGGAACTCAGTAAACTTACTAACTCTTTAAAGCAATGCCATATATATTTACTCCTTTCGACTGTTCAATAACGTGGCAGGTTAACTGTTTTGCTGTTGTTGTGAGATGAATACCTAGTAATTCCTTTATCTATTATACTCTTCTTGTGGGTGTGAAAGTAAAAACAAACTGTATGCTAAAGGAGAGAAGGCGGATTATTCGACACAAATAATAAATTAATATATCAAATGAAAACATCCGTCAAGTAGTTGAAATAACTATTTTAACAAATAAATTTTTTTATACCTTAGTAGTTTTAATAGACATTTTCTTCGTCTTGTTAAGGCGAATTCGTCAGTTCTAATGACGTCCTGGCCGGATGACATCATTGCACTCTTTAGAAAGTTCCTAATTGGCGTCGTCTCGGTTGATCGCTGCCTTGGTCTTTCGCATTCATATGTCCTCTACCACGTGTCTGCCCTTTCTGTGTGACTCCCTATCTACCACTTCTACTCCCTCCCAATATATGAGATAGTTTTCGGTGGTTGTGTGCTATGTAAGGGCTGACTTTTTGGTGGTGAACTGCGACAGCTTTTTTTCGCTCCTCGCGTATTGTTCTTGTGGTGCTACATCTACATCTTTCGTAATAGTTATTGCTGCTTTTCACTCCTCGTGTATCGTTCTTTTGGTGCATTCTCTACATCTCACTTGTGTTTATCTAGTTCACCCTGTTCTTCCCGTTAAACTTTTTCCTTTGGGTGTACCAACAGACGTCTCACAGTTTTGAGGTAATGCATGGCTGTCGCCACCCCGTATTTCTTCCGTATCCGATCTCTCTGAGACACCTTCTACGTATGGGATAACAACTTGGTTTTATAGTTCTTGTCCTTTTTTCTCTTTCGGTTGTTTTTTCCTTCTTGTTTTCCGTTGTCTTGTTTAAGGTCCAAGACGGATAATCGCAAATTCTAAGGATTCCTTTTAGTTATTCTTCCACTTCTAATTTGTTTCCTTCCTCAGAAGTTGTCTTCACACACATGTTCACAAGAGTTCTGACTACTCCTAACTTCTGGTGCCTGGTGTAGTATTACATAAAGTTCATATACTGGTCAGTGTGGGTATTCCCTCTGTATATTGTGGACTTTAAAAATGTTGCATCAAGAAATGACATGTTGTTGTTCTCTTCACCTTCTCTTGCGAACTGTGGGGTCGACCGTGTTCATATGTTGTTGTATGGATACGTAAAACCAAGGCAACGATTAACCGAGACGAGGGCAATTGCGAACTTCCTCACGTGTAAGATGACGTCATCTGATCAGGACGGAAAAACAGGCTTTGAATATGTTAAATAATTATTTCAACATAAAAACTATCCTGAGAAACCATAATCCGTCGAGTGGGTTTTCACCGATGTTTTAATAATTATGATGATGGTGAATCGTTTGCTAACATCAAAGTATCAGACGACTTTGCATAGGTTTCTCACCCCTGGCATCATGACGCGCTCGAAGTCCTCAAACACGTCTTTCCACGTCTCAGGGTCGTCTGGAGCGGTTTCTGGAACGAGTGCCTTCAGGTAGCCGGGTTCAACGTTCGGCAGGGGGCGCCTCTGTCGAATGTTTTCGCGGTAACTAGCGACGTAGTCGACGACTTCTTTCGCTCGAAGCGAGAATTCTTCCGCGTCCATTGTTTTGTGTATGCGTGGCTGTCAGTATTGCAATGCACAAACAAATGTATATTATCTACAGTGAGGATGAACTTTCCTGAAATGTAACACAACACGAAGTTGAGCAGTATTTGTATTTGTTTATGCGTGACTATCAGTTTGGCAACGACCAATGCACAAGCAAATGTATGTTGTCCACAGTGAGGCCGATCTGTCCTGACATGTAGTTGAGCAGTAACCGATCCAGGAGCATTCGTTCGTTCTAACCTGACATTATTATCTCGTATCACTGCTGACCTGCTTCAGAATTCGTAAATGTTTCCTTCGACTGTGTTTGTTTATTCTAAAAATATAGATCAGCTTAAATATAATAAGGGGTGTAAGGGGTGTTGATGCGCTCAACCGTAAAGACACTCAAGTCAACCTCACCTCCCCGTGGTGCACACTGGTAACCAGTACATTGCGCTGGGCAAACGAGGATATGGCTAAGGGAAGGAAAACCCCGAAAATAAACCTACTGCGGAGGGCCAACAACCCTCCCAGCTCAAATGATGTTACAGAAACCAGAAGTGAATTTCAAAAGCCAGCTTGTGCAGGAGATGGCTACAGGAAGGCGACAGACCAGATACCAGCAGATGATGACATCATCTATTTGGACAGTATGACGCTTCCGGATCAAAGCCAAACGGAAGTTCGGAGGCTGACAACGTCGTTAACCAAGCCAAAAGTTAATGTAAATATAGGATGTTGGAATGTGAGAACGTTATACTCTATAGGGAAATCAGCCCAGCTTGCAAGAGAAATGGACAAATATAAAATAGATGTCATGGGCATTAGTGAATGCAGATGGATGGGACAAGGAAAAGTAAAGATGAACACCGGAGAGAGCATAATTTTTTCAGGGAGAGAAGACAACATACACAGACACGGAGTGGCAATAATGATGACGAAGAAAGCAGAACAAGCATTGCTGGAATGGAAACCTATCAGTGATAGAATTATTTATGCTAAATTTTTCTCCATGTATGTAAAGTTATCGATTATACAAGTCTATGCACCAACAAATGAAGCCAGCGTCGAAGATAAAGACAACTTCTACGAACAGCTACCGACAGTTGTGGACAGTGTTCATAAGCACGACATACTCTTAGTAATGGGGGATCTAAATGCCAAAGTTGGAGAAGACAACGACGGATATGAAAACATAATAGGAAGTCATGGAGTAGGTGAAAGAAATGACAATGGAGAAAGACTTGTTGACTTCTGCGGACTCAATAACCTCGTGGTAACAGGTACCATTTTCCCACATAAACTTATACATAAACAGACATGGACATCTCCAGGAGGAAAGACAAAGAACCAAATAGACCATGTGTTAGTGAGTAGGCAGCACCGGACATCAGTAATGGACACTAGGGCCATGAGAGGAGCCGACATTGCGAGCGACCACCAATTAGTGCGATCAAAAATCAAGCTGAAACTAAAGAGAAAACAAAAGAACAATGCGATCAGAAAGAAATTTGATATAATTAAGTTACAGCAACCAGCTATTAAAGCCCAATTCTCACTGAAGTTACGCAACAAATATGATATATTACAAGACTATGAAGAAACAGGCAAAGAAGAAGTTGAGAAACAATGGCAAGACTTTGAGGATGCATACAAAGAAACAGCTCAAGAAGTACTGGGGTACAAAAAGAAAGGGCAAAAACCATGGATCAGCAAAGAGTCGTGGGAGTTAGTAGAAGAGAGAAAACGACTGAAGAACAACATCGAGCAGACAAAGTCAGACAGGATTAAGCAGAATTACATGGATAAATATAGGTGTAAAGACAAAGAAGTGAAGAAGAGCATGAGACTAGACAAGAGGAAGTGGGTTGACCACCTTGCCATGGAAGCAGAGGAAGCAGCACACAATGGAAAAATGAAAGAAGTGTATGATATTACAAAAACCCTGAGTAATGACAAACGTAAGACAACAAATGCAGTGAAAGACAAAGGTGGAAACTTAATAACGGAAGGATTGGCCAGAAGGGAGCGATGGAAAGAACACTTTGAGGAAATCCTTAATAGACCTGTACCTGATGACCCTGTAACAGATGTGGAGATAGATCCGATCATAAACGAAATCAGCACTGACCCAATAACAAAGGCAGAAATTAGAACAGCGCTAAGGAAGATGAAAAACGGGAAAGCAGGGGGCAAAGACGAAATTACAGCAGAATTATTAAAAGCAGACATGAATACAACAGAGAAATGACTTGTTAAATTATTCAGGACATTTTGGGAACAAGAGAAAGTGCCGAAAACATGGAAGCAGGGACTGATAGTTAAAATACCGAAGAAAGGTGACCTGACAGAGTGCGGGAATTGGAGAGGAATTACTTTGACATCTGTTCCTAGTAAAGTATTCGGAAGAGTACTCATTGACAGAATAAGAGATGGAATTAACAGCAAATTGAGATACGAACAAGCAGGTTTCAGAAGTGGGAGAGGCGCAGTAGAGCAGATATTTATTTTACGAAATATTATAGAACAGGTAGTGGAATGGCAGGCAACTCTATACATCACGTTTGTGGATTTTGAAAAAGCATTTGAGTCAGTGCACCGAGAGAGTCTATGGAAAATTATGGAGAGCTATGGAATTCCATGCAAGATAATCCACATGGTACAGATGTTGTACGAAGATAGTGAATGTACAGTGTTAGACGAAGGTGAGGAATCTGAGTGGTTCAAGGTCAAAACAGGAGTTAAACAAGGAGATGTAATGTCTGGATTTATCTTCTTGATAGTAGTGGACTGGATAATGAGAAACACAACAGCGGGAAACAAAACAGGAATAAGATGGAACTTCACGTAAAAACTAGAGGACCTCGACTTTGCCGACGACATAGCACTCATGTCATCATGCTACACACACATGCAAACAAAGACAAGACAACTGAATCAATTTGCAGCAAGGACAGGACTAAGAATAAATAAAAAGAAAACTCAAATATTGAGGATAAACAGCAAGTGCGAAAACAGAATACTAATCGATGATCAACAGCTAAAAGAAGTGGACAAATATAACTACCTTGGTGCGAAAGTTAGTAAGCAAGGAGGAGGCGGCGATGACATTGTTAACAGAATTTGTAAAGCGAGGGTATCCTTCATGAAACTAAAGCGGATATGGAATTCAAATATATACACATTGAGATCGAAATTGAGGCTTTTAACACACTTGTTAAACCAGTGTTGTTATATGGAAGTGAAACATGGAAAATTAACGAAGGAGACAACAGAAAGTTAGATACATTTTTTTTCAAGTGTTTAAGACGAATCCTACAAATTCGATGGCCATACGTTGTATCAAATCGAGATATTCTGGCAAAAACAAAATTAAAGACAATCAGCACTGAGGTCAAAATAAAAAGATGGAAGTGGGTAGGACATATCCTACGAATGGAGAAAAACAGCAACTGTGAGACTGCACTGACCTGGACGCCTGAAGGTAAAAGAAAGGTTGGACGACTAAAGACAACGTGGCGATCGACTATTGAGGGTGAAAGACGAATACTGGGGTGGAATAGCTGGAGCGAAGCCAGACGTGTAGCAGCTGATAGAACAAGATGGAGGAGATTCACTTCGGCCTTATGGGCCACTGGGCCCGAAGAGGATAGGTAGGTAGGTAGGTAAATATAATAATGTTAATATATGTTAAAACTGCAATGATCACATACACATCCAATGTTATATTGTTGTCTTTACTGCAATTTTAAGAAACGTGGCACGGTAGCGAAGGCGACATGACAACGTTTTTTCATTGAATGGGAGCTGTAAACTGCGAATGTTGCATGGAATTTGTGTATTCACATAGTAGGGTTGTCAAAACCCATGTGCCCATGTTGTCATACCTCAGGTGTTCCTGTTGTCAACCCCAAGGTGTCTGTGTTGTCAACCTCAAGTGTCCAATTTGTCAACCCCATGTGTCCTTGTTGTCAACCCTAAGGTGTCAGTGTTGTCAACCTCAAGTGTCCAAGTAGTCAACCCCATGTGTCCTTGTTGTCAAGTCACAGGCGTCCGTATGGTTAAGTCCAAGTGTCCATGATGTCAACATTCAGGTGCTCATATTGTCAATCCATTGATGTCCCCGTTGTCAACACACAAGTGACGATGTTGTCCACACACATGTGTCCATGTTGTCAACACATAGGTGTCGATGTTGTCAACACATAGGTATTGATGTTGTCAACCCCATGTTCGATGACATTCACCAGTAGGAATGTTAAGGAAGCACATTGCGACAATCAGAACACTTAAACCTGGTCGCTGGGAAATTAAATCGACTGCATCGGTATTCTACATTTCTTCACTATATCATTATTTAAAGCCATTTACACATGTTTTTCAACATTTCGCATTTTTATGAAGATAAAAGGTATCATTTGGATAGATGTTTTGTCATTTTGTCATTCTGAGATCTGTTTCTCCAAATACAACGTTATTTAAGCTGGAGTTGCACAAACACACACTATTCTCAATATTTTCCCGTACTGATATGATTCAATTTCGGAGATCATTATGATGTATTCACATGATGCAGTTAAACATTAACTTTACTCACTTATGTCACTTATCTCCCTGCTGACGTCCAAAGACTGATCACCGGTTACGGGAGACTACGTTTATCACGTGAGATTGTTCTGGTCCAACGACCGGACAAAGTCATTCATTTTGTCATAATTTATGGAAAACTAGGCGAGCCGGCAGCGAATGACCCCATTAGTTCATTATACACACACTAGCTCCCTCAAATGTCATGCCATTTGTGTTCTTGGGCAAACCCATTGTATAACACCTACTACGCTAGGGGACTAAACGCGTTCGTTGGACCGGAACGACCTCTCGGAAGGTGTGCAAAGCTAGTCCTGTGCAGCAATCGACATCAGCGACGACATAGTTGCACTCAGGCGGAAGACGATGACAACATGCGTCAAGTATTTGAAGGCAAACAACCGTAAGCTCTAACAGAGAAAAGTGTGTCTTCAACAAGATAAATCTATTTTTATTTGGGCATCTCTGGAGCCCAGGAGGAGTGTCAGCGGGTAGAAGGAAGCCGGGTGCCTTCAGAAAGATGAAAACTCCAGAGAATGCAGAGGAAGTGACGTCGTCAGTCG
Source organism: Lamellibrachia satsuma (assembly GCA_033239005.1). Taxonomy (NCBI): domain Eukaryota; kingdom Metazoa; phylum Annelida; class Polychaeta; order Sabellida; family Siboglinidae; genus Lamellibrachia; species Lamellibrachia satsuma. The sequence continues at coordinate 3,317,570 of BSQZ01000022.1, read as the reverse complement.
TCAGTACATTATTTTCAACAAATATTAATTGATGTTAAAGTGTAACCCATTAGCCATATTAAATTGTTTTATTTTTTGGTATTATTGTTATATCCGCGGGATTATTTGTGGTAATTCTGAGCCATTTGTCAAATCTCTGTGGATGTAGGTATTGATTTCCAGGTCAAAACATTACCCCATCATGTAAGGTCGCGGGTGCCAATTTTGGCAATGTATACCCATTACCATAACACTGCAACATTTTCTCCAAATTATGTTGGCTTTTGCTATTGTGACACCCATTAAAATATCACTGTGGATGCAGGTATTCATTTCCCGGCCAAAAATCCCCCCACCCTGTATTTCCACCACCTTCGAAAAACATTACAGGTTGAGGAAGGGTATCTTCAGGATATCAATGTTTGCACCCAAACAGGGATGCCAAATTACTAAAAACTACATGGAGTACTGTCAGTGGATGTCAAAGTAGCACAAACCCAACGTTACTACGTATTTGTTTAACAAAATAAGCACTGGCGACTTTACATGGTAGGTGCTGTTTTGGACACGAAATCAACAACTGCAACCACAGAGAGATGGGAAATAGCTCGGAATGAAAAGGAGTAATATCAGTGGGTGTCAAAGTAACAAACACCCCAAATGGGTTATCTTAATTTGGTGGACAAAATCGGTACACACAACCTTACCGGATGGGGCATGGTTTGTCGAGTGACAATTAATGACATTATTTAAACTATGTAATTTATTTTTAATATAGTGCATCATTAATCATGTCATAGCAAACGTATTGCCCAATAAATGAAACATTGAAACATATTGTTTTATGATGAACATAGGCAAACAAAAATTGGATTCATAAAACATCCTAAATGAAGGATTGGGGTAAGAATCAAGGTTCCCCAGGGTTGAATTTGGTTGCGTTTAGTCTGGGAACCAATGATCATTAAAAAACAATAAAAAAACAACTGGCTTTTTAAACAAAATGTCCTGGTCATCGTCAATTTCGACTGAACTATCAGACTTAACGTTCGACTTGTTACTGCCCTCGATCAGAATCGTCCAAGCATGGCGTGTCTTTGTTTTCCTCGGTAGTCAAGAGATCACAGTGTCATTGTTGGGTAATAATAGTTCGTCTCTCGGATGCGAAAAAGGACAACGGTATCATCTGTCCAAAGTAGTTATATTGCGATAGGTCCGAAGATGGCTGACAAGGCCGATCCTAGCCAGGAATTGTCTGTCAATATGGGGCAGGACACTGCTGCAGGATTGTCGGGTGGAAAAGTGTTGCTTTCTTTAGACTTTCTTTAGACTAGTGTCTCTATAGAGAGCTGAGAGTGTTCTGTTGTTCAATGTAGCTCACCTACACAGGTGTTTTGTGTTCGCTCTTGCGTGACCTGATCATTAGGCGAGCAGCGCAGTTCTGTATACACTGCAATCGTTCAAATAGCCCCTGAGGCAAACCTTGCAGTAGCGCGTTTCCATAGTCCAGGCGAGATACTACTAGTGCCTGGACTAGAATCTTATATGCGTCATTTGTAATGTATTGCCTGACTTTGCCAATGTTTCGGATGGACATCGCATTCACCTGTTTCTCCATTGTCAAGCCGCTGTCCATAATAACTCCAAGATTTCTCACGGATTGCACAGCATGTAATAGTCTGCCTCCGATCGCGAGGGACAAGTCGTTCACCCGACGAATTCGGTGTTTGGACGAAAACACAATGAGTTCGTTTTTTTCTTGGTTAAATTTGATCATGTTTCTATTCATCCACCCGCCAACATCCGCCACACAGGCTTCAATGCTGACCTTTCACTGGCCAGTTCTCGTTAGGCTTGATGGACAAGTATATTTGTGTGTCATCTGCGTAACAGTGGTAGCGAAGATTATGTTTCTTCACTATATCACTAACTGGTTTAGTGTATATGCATCAGTGGTTGTCGTTATGCATCTTCCAACCACTAATATGTGTCCGTCATGTTTTTGTTGTTAGCATTGTTAAATTAAATAGTTATGAACATGAAGCATCCAGTCAGGCAACTCGCAAAACGTATCCTCGTTGCACAACACCGTAATTAAGTGACTAAAGTCATTCGTTGGACCGGAACAATCTGTTCGTAAGGTTCGTGGAAACAAACAAAAACAATGCAGTGCAGAAAGAGCGGACCCCGGAGTATGATGACAACATCCGGTCGGTTTATGTTACAATTGACGGGGAGCATCTGTCACGTTTATTTTCATGAAAACTAAAACGTAGGATTTGAACTTAAGGGGCAATGCTAACGTAGTTTAATGATGTACAATTTTAAAGTTTTCCTTACGGGGACCATTTTGCTCCAGGTCGGTTGTACGGCGACATTTTCGAGCCAAGAAAATCACGTATAACTGCCGGTTTTACGAAACTTTCGGTGAACGTTTGACGTAGGTCACGTAACAATGGTTGAAACACGCACAGCATTACTAACAATTGCACGTAGCTATTGTTGTGAGTTACGTAGTTTACGTCAAAAGTCCACATTGGTTCATTCGACGTAACATTCACACCGGTGAATTTCAAGTATGTTTCATGAATTTCAATTATGTATGCACGAACCAACACAATGGTTCCCCGGGTACCCCCACAAAATGACAGCCACATACATGTGAAACTTGGGGAGATATGAGAGAACAGACGCACAGAGTCACACACTACTTTATTATATAGATACACTAAACGAGTTGCACGGTGTTACACGGTACAAAACGGCAACCACTTCAAGAGTTTGTGACTCTTGCACTCCCCACATTTTGGTTGGTAATGTTAATTATTGTAATGAAAATTTCACACCCTCAAAACCATGTAGGCCCTACAACTGCCAGTTTTACGAAGCGTTCGGTGGACGTTTCATGTAGATGGTAGAAACACGCAATGCGTTAGTAACAATTGCACGTAACTATTGTTCTGAGTTACGCAATTTACATCAACTGTCCGCATAAGTTCCTTCGTAATATCCGAACGCCCGGGCAAATTTCGAATATTTTTTATGTACGAACCATCATCATGGGCCCCATATATGCGAAACTGACGGAGATATGAGGGAACAGACAGACAGAGTCACAAACTACTTAATAAATAGAGATATATGTTGCATTGTCTGCGGATGTTTGCGGAGGTGTTTTAAATCGGTCTGAGAAATGCACAAAATCACACATTCGTACAGACTACTTAGTTCAACCAACGAAATGCACGGTTTATAAACACAGGCAGCAGTTTAACCACTTCTCGACAACAAATAGTGAGTCTCAGACGAAATTTTTTACATTAAAATGTCACGGCATCGTCGCCGTATAGTCGCTCACTGTACTGGATTTGACTTCTCTGCTCACTCCGTGTCGTCACACTTGACGGAGCGATGTCAACGAAGATTAGAGGCCAAAGTGCTAGCGCGGCTGTCACACATGTCGACTGCAGGCTGGTGGCCCTGACAAGGTAGGGTAACCTCTTTCAACAGAACATTTTGCGAAGGGCGCATTATGCATTGCACAGTCCTGTTCGATTACGTCGGGACATGTTTTTTATCACCAAGTCGGTGGCGCTCTGTTTCACCGCTTAATATGCCTTTGGTATTGAGTAAGGGTTCTCGGTGGTGTTCCGGGTGGTTTCATTGGTATTATAGAAACTAGCAATCGGACAAATGAGTTGAACGTGGTGGTCTTGTTTTACGTTGATTACCTAATGTCGTTCAGTTTGCGATAAGATGATAAATAGGTTAGATTCACATAAAGCCTGTGGCGATATACCTAGAGATCGAATTCGATCCAACCCCGTTCTGACACCACGCCTGACTAGTAAATTTGAGGAGCGGAAGTATCCCACTCCCAAATTTTCTCCTCGCTCCATTCAAAGCCAGCACACCTGTTTTCTTTGTAACAGGCCTAGGCACACATAGCGTTATTGCCTAGTGAGTAGAAATTCGCCGCAGTCAGAAATAAGTCCCGTAGTGGTAAATTGTCCTACGGAAAGATCTCCATAGCCACCCTTGGTCAGTGGGAAAAGGTTACGCCACGTTACATTGTGGGTGTAAGATCCCTGTTATCGCCGGTACCACGATGGGTGGATATGTGTGGGAATTCCCTGTTAAGGTGTTACGAGATAGTTGATGTAACGTGGTGGTAGTTAAGTGCAGCCTAGTCACCGACAGTCAGTTAACCGGGAAAACCAGGGTATTGATGTTCACTGAGGCCCCAACTGCCCGTTGTTTTGTGAACCCCCCATTTTTCTGTGGAAGTTGACGCGTTGTGTTTATCTACACCGGCGTATGACTTAGTCATTAGGAATATTGAAAGTATCCATCCTCCGTGTCCGATTGATAGAGAAAACCTCCACAGGTAGAAACAAGCGTTTCAGACGTCGCCGTAGCCGTTAAGACTCCAGCGGTCGACGTTCAGGTAACCCGATGTGCTGTAGAAACCTGCGCTCAACAGGAGAGCCGGGAGAATAGAGATGGAAAAGGGAGCTCTGGTCATATTACTGTAAAGAAACTAAAAATCATATATGTGAATGCCGGAAGTCTTCTAAACAAGCTGGACGAGAGGAAATACCAGACTTTGTATATGTAACAGTAAAATGGGTGCACATGGATATATCTGTAGCAGAGCCTAACCTCGAGGGATACCGTGTTATTCGAAATGACAGAGATGGCGAGAAAGTCGGTTGCTGTGTTATATATATATATATATATATATATATATATATATATATATATATATATATATATATATATATATGTATATACACACACATATATATATATATATATATATATATATATATATATATATATATATATATATATATATATATATATATATATATATATATATATATATATATATATATATATATATATATATATATATATATATATATATATATATATATATATATATATATATATATATAAATATATATATAAACATAAATGTTGTCCACCGTGAGGAGCTCACATCTAAACATAACACTGAATCAATGTGGTGTCACATAAGTACGATCACCGGGTCCCTACTTGTATGCAACCACAGCACGTCTGCAGATGTTGAGAGTGAACTAGCGCTTCATTAACTCGTACACTCAGCGTGTGCATCGTGTGACAGTTCTTTAATAGTTGGGGACCTCAACCTCATAACAATAGACTGGACCCGGATGCAGGCGGGAGCAGGCGAAATGATTCGTCCAGCTCACCAAATACCTCTTTCTAACCGAGCATTTACACAATGCTACTAGTTTGGGGAATACACTGGATCTTGTATTATCCTTGGAAACAAATCTGGTATTGTTAAGGTAAGAGAACCTCTCTGATCACAACAAAGACCTACGATGACTTTAAGAGGGAAACTACGAGGGAATAAAAACTTTCTTAGAGGATTACGAGGACTGGAAGCAGGTATTTCAGGATACTGACGTATATATGAAATTTGACATTTTCAAATATGTAGTTCACTCGGCAGTGCTTTTTTATCCGTCTGACAACAAAGAAGAGGAGGAGGAAACCCAGATGGATGGTAAAACGAGCTGAATTAGCAAAGAGGAAGAAGTATCATATGTGGAAGAGATACAGGGAAACTGGAGAATACCACTTATATGAAATATACAATATATATACTTGACCGCTGCCATTGTATCCCCTCTAAGCTACCTATGGCCCAAATGGCCACTTGTAGCGCTAGCCTAGCAATATACACAGTTGTAAAATATATATCTCTAGGTTGAGGTCTGCAATGTACCCTCATGTTTACTATGTTAAACAGTGTTATACTCGCCAAACCAGTTGTATGATCAGCAGATAGTATGACACTTCTTAGTGAGACCACGACAGTTGACATTTACCCCTTGTGTGAGATTGTTAACCCCGCATAGATACCAGGTCGAAGGGACACACGACTGTTTGTGTCTCATTCAAAAGACACCTAAACAATGATCGTTACTGTGTGTGTTGTTAGTATTGTTGTAGCGAATAGTAGAGCTACGCATGTGTTTTTTAGTACAGGCTCCACGAGTGAATGCTTTTCAAAAGCGTTTACTGACTGGATTGTCTGATTCATAGCAACGGGTTTATAAAGTACTCATGACACATATACATAGCTACTTAGCCCGTTTCAACTGACTCGCGACACCAGCTGTATGAACTTTTTTCCGCACGTAACCTGTTGCGCCGCTACATGGTAGCACGTGAAACTAATGGGTGATTAAACTTGACCAGTTAAAAGTTTGCGGAATCTGTCATTTTATGTATATGTTAACACATTTTTACTATTGTATATTAGTTCTCCAGTAATTTCTCATTGAAATGGTGTGTTTAAGTGCGAAATTAAGCCATCGAGTGATTTTAAACCTATTTTTCAACCACAAATAGTGTAGAACATTGATGAATCCTATATCGATCAATACTACTATACATGTGAAATGTTTGACGGTTCTTTCTTGATTAGTTCATGAGATATTGAACTCCAAATTGGCACAAAGTGCAAAGTAGCCTAAATTCATCAACCGGTAACTCAATGTGGCCATGGAGTTAAACCCCAATATTTGTCTGTATGAGAAACATGTACAATGACTTCATAATACATCATATTTGGATTTCGTATTCAAATGGCTTAATGTTGAAAACAATATTTCAGGTGCAGTTCGATGGATAAAAAAATAATTAAAAAATGCGCTTTGTTCAAATAACCAAAAGAATTGACTTAACCTTCAGATCTGGTAAGGCTCAAAATCGTTGATATCCAAAATGGTAACCACTTTATTAGGTCAATGCTGATCGTGGGCGTCGCGATCCAATGACAAAGTTACGAAATTTCACCAAGCACTAAATACGTGAGTTTTCAGCGATTCCATTTTCACTTCAATTATTGTTTGACCAAATATTAAGTAATTTAATAGTTTGCCTGATTATTTCACAAAAATCTACACAAATCTTTCACAAACGAGCTAACATGTCGCAGTGTATACTAGATATATATGCATTCTTATCTGTCAAGTATTGTGACTTCTTGAAGCCTGCCACGTAATACTCGGCCGTGGCTGTATGCACCACGGCCGGTTGTAGAATGTCTTGGCAGCACCCAACGCAGCGCCAATCCTATTTCACATACGAATTAGACTACGACAGGTGACATTTACCTCTTGTGTGGGATGTTATACACCATGTAGAAGGGACACGCGACTGTTTGTGTCTCACTGGAAAGACACATACAACAATGAACGTTTATGTCAACCGTATGTGTTGTTAGCTAAAATTATGTGCCGTGCAATGAGATTCTAAATACCATTCAAATATACCAGGCACCAATCGTATCGTGTGCGTCGACAATGAAACACACGACAAACTTTTTTCCGCACGTAACCTGTTTTCCCGAATGCGTGGGAAACTAATGTGTGACTAAGCGTGGCCCCTCTCCACCCTCGCGATATCCTAGATATCGTGTGCTTCGACATTGAAGCACACGGCAAACAACCAAGGGCTATGCGCGCTACTTATCCGTTTTTTTAGTACAGGCTCCACGGGTGAACGCTTTTCAAAAGTGTTTACCGATTAGGTTGTCTGATTGTACAGCAAAGGGTATATTAAGTACTCATGACACAGACACAGAACTAACTGGCCCATTTCAATTGACTCACGAATCCAGAAGTAGAAAATGTTTCTGTACGTAACTTGTTGCGCCGCTACATGGGAAACTAATGGGTAGCCAAGCTTGGTCCCTCCTTTGCCCCCCCCCCACCCCCGCAGGAACCTAGGTACGCCACTGAACAAAGTACTTTATTGGTGCTAATAATAATTTAATATTATGATATGGTAGCCTAGCAACAAAATTATCAATTACAGCCTAAACACGTAAACGGTAACCACGTGACGGGTGATGTAGTGGGGTGCTGTAATACAGTGAACATCGGCAACTCAGTCGAGAGGTCCGGGATTCGAAATCTTTGCGGCCGTTTCATAGCTTAGGCAATTGCACTCCCGCGTTGACTCAGTTCAATCAATTGCATAGCGGAGTGCCTGGGGCATTCCGTCTGAAATAAACCAAAATAAGACAATCTTTTTATTTTTTATTCACCCAAGATGTTACAAATTATTGCAAAGTTCAACGTAACTACATATGTGGAAAATAGGAGATAGCTTGAGTAGTTTCAAAGTTACAGCCAGTTAAAATGTTGGGGAATCTGTCATTTTTGCAAATTTTCGGAAATCATAACGATTTTTTTCAACTTAAAATGCCAATAACTTAAACATTATTTGGCATGATCATTCTCCATCATATGTATATAGTAACATACTTTTTACTATTGCATATTAGTTCTCCAACAATCTCTCATTGAAGTGGTGTGTTTTAAGTGCGAAATTAAGCCATCGAGTGATTTTAAACCTATTTTTCAACCACAAATAGTGTTAGTGTATTGATCATTTGGTTGATATATAGATCATAACAGTACTGCTATATTCTATGCAAATGATATGTTTGGCGGGTCTATCTTGATTAGAGATAGTGTGCTACAAATTGATACAAACTGTAAAGTTGCCTAAATTCAGCAGCCAGTAACTCAATGTTTCAATGAAGATAAAACTCCAGTATTTGTCTATATAAAAGACATATATAATATCTTCATAATGCATCATATTTGGATTCTCTATTCAAATGGCTTTGTGTCAAAAACGATATTTCAGATGGAGTTCGATGGAAGCGATTTGTGTTTTTGCTGATCAATATAATGCAGCACAATATTAAATTGTATAACTGATTTTACTGCCTATTCCATATCTACTAAGACAATTTTGTAAATATTGTTGTAAAATGCAAAACAACCTTCTGAATACATAGTCCTTTATTATATGTAGGCCTACCAGGTAATGTTTGCACATAAAAAAAATTAACACGTAAATCTAGACACAGGTGTATAATGATGAACAATCTCTAAAAGTTATATTTAAGGCTTCTATGATTGCACGGCTTAGTTTTAGGCAATATGCACAAATTAAAGGTTGAGGGCATTGACATTTAAACTGTATTGTAACATTTATTAAGGCATACAAAATCAAACTAAAAGGAAAGAATCGATTGTGATGAAGATGTTTAGTGCAACTTATTCTGAACCACAAAAGAAAAGCGAAAATGTTAGAAAGAAGAAAGAAAGACAACAAATATTATGTCATGACACAATGAACTCGCTGAACTTGTGTTGTCTCGATCTACTCGAAAATCTCGTGTAAGACGAATGTGTTACGCACGGGCTAAACCATTGGCATATTTGCCACGGCAGCCACTGGAATCTCAAATGATCGGGCCGCGAACTGGGCGACATCGGGTAATCAACGTAAAACAAGACCACCACGTTCGACGCATTTGTCCGATGGCTAGTTTCCATAATACCATTGAAACCACTCGGTACATCACCGAGAACACTTACTCAATACCAAAGGCATATTAAGCGGTCAAACAGCGCGGCACCGACTTGGTGATAAAAAACCTTAAAAACATTTCCCGACCTAACCGAGCTGGAATGTGGCTCAACTAATACTGCCTTCCCCTAAACATTAAGATAACAGTTTAACCCTTTAACTACATTAAGTTGTTTTGTTATTGTGACACCAATTGACCTTACTCCTGATAATGTTGAGCCATTTTGCATTTCTCGGTGGGGCAGTTACTGAATTATTGACCAGGCCTACCCTGTAAAGTCGGAAGTGTCTTTTGTGTTAACAAATACGTATTAACCGTATTAAATTGGTTTTTTTTCGATTGTGGCATCCACGGGGTTTCTTGTGGTCATTCCGAGGTTTATCGAGCGTTAATTAATGACAAGCGACACTAATTAAACTGTTTGATTAATTTTTAACATAGTGCAATATTATGTATATCATAGTAAACGTATTACCCAATAAACGAAACAGTCACAAATATTGTTTATGATGAGCTCACGCAAACACAAATCGGAGTCACACGATTCGACCAAAACACCCCAAATCAAGGATTGAAGTAATTATCAAGGTTCCCAAGGTTGAATTTGGTTGCATTTAATGTGGGAACTCTGGGCACCCATACGGTCATTTAAAAACAGAAAATGTACTTTGTAACCAAAATGGCCTGGTCATGGTCAATTTCTACTGGACTGTTAGGCTTAACGGTCGTCTTGTTACTGCGCTCGATCAGAATCGTTCAGGCATGGCGTGTCTTTATTCTGCTCGGCAATCAAGGGAGCACTATGCCATAGTTGGGTAGCCACCACCTGAACCGTCTATACCGTGCACTGCCGGGGCGATCAAGCATGACGAATGAAAAAGATGGGGGAGCACAGCGTTACTAACAATTGCACGTAAGTAGTTAGTGGAAGTTTCTGAAGAAGCAAATCCGCGCACCATGTGGATGAACAACTTCCGGTTGCGCGCGCAGCCAATCAGAGCGCCTCCTGATGGCCGTAGAAACACCACAAACCGTGCGCAGCGCCCCTTAGCGGCTGTAGGAGTACCGAAAGATAACCAGTAGCCATCGATAGTGGACACAGGAACGACTGTCTGTTAACATTGGTCATTAACAGGGTCATTAATAACTGAGATCAAAGGACCCATCGATAGTGGACATAGGAACGACTGTCTGTTAACAGTGGTCATTAATAGGGTCATTAATAACTGAGATCAAAGAGTATGTTAATAGTGGTCATTAACAGGGTAATTAATAACTGAGATCATAGGACCTAACGAGGAGACGAGAAACGAACAAAACGCGATATCGTACTATATTTTCTTTATATGTAAATATTTAAAAATAATGCGCTTTTACACTTTATCCATAACTCCTAAATATTACCCATAATTCCTACAATTTATCCATAATTCTCCTATTGAATAAGAGTACAAGGACATTTTATTAAATATTTGAAAATAATGACACAATATCGTCCACAAACGTTAGACAGAGGACTCTAAAGTCTCTTGCCATACCGACGTAAAGCTGACGTAAGCTATAAACGTGTCAGGACATGCAGCTGACGTATGCCGCACACACATCAATACCAAATAAGGACATGCAGCTGACGTAAGCGGCATCAGACGCGTCGCGGAAAATGTACCATCAGCATATTTTCGTTATATGCAATATTTAAAAATAATGCGCTCTTACACTTTACCCATAACTCCTACAGTTTACCCATAATTCCTTCAATTTACCCATAATTCCTTCAATTTACCCATAATTCCTACAATTTACCCAGCACATATATGTAGTGTAGTGTGTTTGTTCCTTCACCCCGTATATTCTAATTGACCAGGCGAGGCAGAACAACACAAGCAGCATGACGATACAACATGGGTAGCGTGTAATATCACTACGACTACAACTATGAGGATGAAGATGAGGCGACTTGCGGATGTTGACCATCACGCCAGAGGTCGCGAGCTTAGGGGTGTCTCCACCTCGCCAGAGAACAAAACACGATATCGTACTATATTTTCTTTATATGTAAATATTTAAAAAAAAATTGCGCTCTTACACTTTACCCATAACTCCTACAGTTTACCCATAATTCCTACAATTTACCCACAATTCTCTTATTGAATAAGAGTAAAAGGACATGTTATTAAATATTTGAAAATAATGACACAATATCGTCCACAAACGTTAGACAGAGGACTCTAAAGTCTCTTGCCATACGCATATTTTCATTATATGTCAATACTTTAAAATAGTGCGCTCTTACACTTTACCCATAACGCCTACAGTTTACCCATAATTCCTACAATTTACCAATAATTCCTACAATTTACCCGTTCACAGAGCAATAAAAAGAACGGGACTTTAGTTTCATACGGATCGTGTTACTCACATACCCCTTATATTCTGATTGACCAGGCGAGGCAAACTATTACCAAGATTAAACCTGTCTGGACTTCCGCACTGTGTGCAGTGACACTGCGCTTTAATAAAAGATGAATAATAAAGATGCATTCACCACTTACTGCGTGCAGTGAATCCATCATGCTGTTGCCTTAATTTATTTACACACACACACACACACACACACACACACACACACACACACACACACACACACACACACACAACAACACACACACACATATATATATATATATATATATATATATATATATATATATATATATATATATATATATATATATATATATATATATATATATATATATATATGCCTTTCCTACCTCCAGCCACATCCTTACTCCTTACACATTGCCTCCACCATGTGGCTGGAGGTAGGAGAGACAGAGGACTGTATGGCGAGGGCAAAGTATCAGGAGGCGTGATGTGGCTGTAGGTAGGAGAGACAGAGGACTGTATGGCGGAGGCAGTGTGTAAGGAGCAGGGATGTGGCTGGAGGAAGGGGAGACAGAGGACAGTATGGTGGACGCAATGTATCAGGAGCCAGGATGTGGCTGGAGGTAAGGGAGACAGGGGACTGTATGATGGACGCAATGTGTCAGGAGCCAGGATATGGCTGGAGGTAGGAAAGACAGATGACTGTATGATGGACGCAATGTATCGGGAGCCAGGATGGGGCTGGAATTAGGAGCAACACAGGACGGTATGGTGGTGGCAATGTATAAGGAGCCAGGATGTGGCTGGAGGTAGGAACAACAGAGGATAGTATGGTGGAGGCAATGTGTAAGGAGTAAGGGTGTGGCTGGAGGTAGGAAAGACAGAGGATTGTATGATGGACGCAATGTTTCAGACGCCATGATGTGGCAGGAGGTAGGAGCAACTGAATACAGTATGGTGGATGCAATGTAAAAGGAGTCGGAATGTGTTTGGAGGTAGGAGATATAGGGGACAGTATGGTGGAGGCAATGTGTAAGGAATAAGGGTGTGGCTGGAGGTAGGAAAGACAGAGGATTGTATGATGGACGCAATGTGTAAAGAGCCAGGATGTGGCTGGGGGTAGGGAAGACAGAGGATTGTGTGATGGACGCAATGTGTAAAGAGCCAGGATGTGGCTGGAGGTAGGGAAGACAGAGGACTGTATGATGGACGCAATGTATCAGGATTCAGCATGTGGCTGGAGGTAGGAGCAACTGAGGACAGTATTGTGGACGCAATGTATAAAGAGCCATGATGTGGCTGGAGGTAGGAAAGACAGAGGACTGTATGATGGACGCAATGTATTTGGAGCCAGGATGTGGCTGGAGGTAGGAGCAACAGAGGACAGTATAGTGGAGGCAATGTATAAGGAGCAAGTGTGTGGCTGGAAGTAGGAAAGACAGAGGACTGTATGATGGAAGCAATGTTTAAAGAGACAGTATGTGACTGGAGGTAGGGGAGACAGAGGACTGTATTATGGACGCAATGTATCAGGAGTCAGGATGTGGCTGGAGGTAGGCGAAACAGAGGACGGTATGATGGACGCATTGTATCACGAGCCAGGATGTGGTTGGATGTAGGAGAGACAGGGGACTGTGTGGTGGACGTAATGTATAAGGAACAAGTGTGTGGCTGGAGGTAGGAAAAACAGAGGACCCTATGATGGACGCAATGTGTAAAGAGCCAGGATGTGGCTGGAAGTAGGGGAGACAGAGGACAGTATGGTGGACGCAATTTATCAGGAGCCAGGATGTGGCTGGAGGTAGGGGAGACAGAGGACTGTATGATGGACGCAATGTGTAAAGCGCCAGGATGTGGTTGGAGGTAGGAAAGACAGAGGACTGTGTGATGGACGCAGTGTGTCAGGAGTCAGCATGTGGCTGCAGGTTGGAGAGACAGGGGACTGTTTGATGGACACAATGTGTCAGGACCCAGGATGTGGCTGGTAGTAGGAGAGACAGAAGACAGTATGTGTGTGTGTGTGTGTGTGTGTGTGTGTGTGTGTGTGTGTGTGTGTGTGTGTGTGTGTGTGCGTGCGTGCGTGCGTGCGTGCGTGCGTGCGTGCGTGCGTGCGTGCGTGCGTGCGTGCGTGCGTGCGTGCGTACGTGCATGTGTGTGTGTGTGTAAATAAATTAAGGCATTACTACTTACTGCCTGGAATCACTGCAGGCAGTAAGTAGTGAATGCATCTTTATTATTATCTTTTATTAAAGCGCAGTGTCACTGCACACAGTGCGGAAGTCCAGACAGGTTTAATCTTGGTAATAGTTTGCCTCGCCTGGTCAATCAGAATATAAGGGGTATGTGAGTAACACGATCCGTATGAAACTAAAGTCCCGATCTTTTTATTGCTCTATGAACGGGTAAATTGTAGGAATTATTGGTAAATTGTAGGAATTATGGATAAACTGTAGGCGTTATGGGTAAAGTGTAAGAGCGCACTATTTTAAAATATTGACATATAACGAAAATATGCGTATGGCAAGAAACTTTAGAGTCCTCTGTCTAACGTTTGTGGACGATATTGTGTCATTATTTTCAAATATTTAATAAAATTTCCTTGTACTCTTATTCAATAGGAGAATGATGAGTAAATTGTAGGAATTATGGGTAAACTGTAGGAGTTATGGGTAAAGTGTAAGACCGCACTATTTTAAAATATTGACATATAACGAAAATATGTGTATGGCAAAAGACTTTAGAGTCCTCTGTCTAACGTTTGTGGACGATATTGTGTCATTATTTTCAAATATTTAATAAAATGTCCTTGTACTCTTATTCAATAGGAGAATTATGGGTAAATTGTAGGAATTATGGGTAAACTGTATCGTGTTTTGTTCGTTTCTCGTCTCCTCGTTAGGTCCTTTGATCTCAGTTATTAATTACCCTGTTAATGACCACTGTTAACATACTCTTTGATCTCAGTTATTAATGACCCTGTTAATGACCACTGTTAACAGACAGTCGTTCCTATGTCCACCATCGTTGGCTACTGGTTATCTTTCGGTACTCCTACAGCCGCTAGGGGGCACTGTGCACGGTTTGTGGTGTTCCTACGGCCGTCAGGGGGCGCTCTGATTGGCTGCGCGCGCAACCGGAAGTCGCTCAGACACATGGTGCCCGGATTTGCTTCTTCAGAAACTTCCACTAACTACTCACGTAGCTATTGTTGTGAGCTACGTAATTTATATTAAACGTCCACATTGGTTCCTTCAACGTAATACCCATCCCTGGTGAATTTCAAGTATGCTTAATTAATTTCAATTATCTGTGTACGAACCATCACCATGGGTCCCCGGGTACTCCTACACACACACGAACCATCACCATGGGTCCCCGGGTACTCCTACCAAATGTCAGCCCCATACATGCTAAACTGGTGGAGATATGAGGGAACAGGCATACAGAGTCACAAACTACTTTATTATATAGATACACCAACCGAGTTGCCCGGTGTTACACGGTACAAAATGGCAACCACTTCAAAAGTTTGTGACTCCTTGCACTATCGAATTTTCAAAACACTACGGTAGTGTTTTCGAGGGGTAGTGTTTTGAAAGTCCTACACCGGGATTACCTGGTTTGACGCATTTTCTCCCCGTTATGTACAGCTATACAGAACAGGCTCAATCGTTTGATGATACTACTGGGAAACAAAGAAACAATTGAAATTACTGGATGTGGCCTAAGTACAGGGCTAACTGTGAACACCTTACGAGCGATCATTCCGGTCCAGTGAACGCACTTAGTCACCCAGCATAGTTGGAATGTCGTGCAACGGGGCAACGTGTTTACGTTACGCTTGTGTGTTTGACATTCACATGGGAGTGACGTGTAAGGCGGATATAGCGCTACATAATGAAGTAAATATTTACCTTTCTACACAGGTGCGTGGGTTGATTTGCGTGGATTGGTTGTTGTTCGTTCATTGAACCAGAACAATCTCTCTCTATAAATTGAATCTCTCGTAGCCGGTGATCAGTCGTTGGACGTCAGACGGAAGATTCAGACAGCACACCAACATATGTGAGTAAAATTAACGTTTTACTGCATCATGCGAATGCATCATAATAGACGGAAAACTATTGATAATAGTGTGCGTAACTAACGTGGCATTTTGAGAACAAAATCGACAAACAAATACTTAGAAATGAACTTTGAATTTTTTAGGATAACAAAATACCAAAAAACTTTCCAAATGATACATTTTCTCTTCGTAAAGTTGCGAAATGTTGAAACACAAATGTGAATGACTTTAAATAATGAAGTAGTGAAGAAGAACGTCATGTAGAATACCGTTCCAGTCGATTTAATTTGCCAGAGACGCGCTTTAATGTCCTGAGTGACACAATCTGCCTCCTTTAAATTATCAATGGTGAATGCCACCGAACAAGGGGTTGACAACATCTACACCTGTGGTGGTTGACAACATTGACACATGGAGTTTGAAAACATGGACATCTGATGATTGACAACAACAAGACATCTGTGAGTTGACAACGTGGGCACCAGGCATTGACAACATGGACACATGGAATTGAAACATGGATACATGGGCTTGACAACATGAATGCATGGGGATTGACAACTCGGACACCTGAGGGTTGACAACATGGACAACTGGGGTTTGAAAACGCTACTATAAAATACACAAAGTCCATATTTAAAACACCTATGAAACTTTGGTTGTATATGTGATTATTGTGTTTTTAAAGCATATTAACATTACCGTATTAAAAGTTATCTATATCTTTAGAATAAACAAACAAGGTCGAAGGCAACATTTAAACTGATAGCCACGCATAAACAAATACAATGGACGCGGAAGAGTTCCCGCTTCGAGCAAAAGAGGTCGTCGACTACGTCGCTGGTTACCTCGACAACATCCGACAGAGGCGCCCCCTGCCGAACGTTGAACCCGGCTACCTGAAGGCACTCATTCCTGAAACCGCTCCAGACGACCCGGAGACGTGGAAAGACGTGTTTGGGGACGTCGAGCGCGTCATAATGCCAGGGGCGAGTAACCTATGCGAAGTCGTTTGATGTTCTGATGTTAGGAAACTATTAATCATCGTCATTATTATTAAAAATATCGGTGAAGACCAACTTGTCGGATTATGGTAAACATTTCTCGAAATTTTGTCATGTTGAAATAATTATTGTAACATAAGCAAAACTTGTTTTTTACCTTACTTGAATTG
Source organism: Lamellibrachia satsuma (assembly GCA_033239005.1). Taxonomy (NCBI): domain Eukaryota; kingdom Metazoa; phylum Annelida; class Polychaeta; order Sabellida; family Siboglinidae; genus Lamellibrachia; species Lamellibrachia satsuma. The sequence goes on along the minus strand of BSQZ01000022.1, from coordinate 3,300,509 downwards.
TTCGTCGTCTTATCAAGGCGACTATGTCAGCACTGATGACGTCCTGGTCAGATGACGTAATCTTACACGGGAAGAAATTCCCAATTGCTATCTTCTCGGTTGATCGCTGCCTTGGTCATACGTATCCGTACAACAACACAGGAACACGGTCGACCCAACAGGTAACATATGGTTCACAAGAGAGGATGTATAGAATAACAGCAATTTGCAGTCACACCTAGGACTATGTTGGTCAAAGAAATACACCATTCAGACATCTAGTATCCAGGAAATAAGAAGCCTATCGTATAACGCTGTTAACATTTCCACACCACTGATTGGGAAGACATCATACCACACCAAGAATGGCGGGAACTTTGTCGACAAGATCAAAGATCTAGAAGTTCCTATCTGACATAAATGAGTGTCTTATGATGTGTCGGCCCGGTTTACCAGCTTACCAGTGTCAGACCGATCGACATGGTGAGGAGAAAAACAGAAGACAACAACAACTGGAAACAACGAACCTCGCTCAGTGTTGAGCCAATTATAGAACTGTTGACCTTCTGAATCAACACAACTTACTTCATATACAAAGGACAGTGATACAAACCGAAATATGGCGAAGGCATGGGATCTCCGGTTTCACCCATAGTGGCCAATTTGTGCATGGAAACCATGGAGACACGAGCCATCCCCATCGCCGCCAATCCACAATCAGTCTGGTGCAGATATGTCGATGACACATTCGTGCAGAACCACCAATACAACATAGAGGAATTCAGAGCGTACCTCAGCAATATAGACCCGAACATTAAATTCACTATGGAACCAGAACGAGGACATTCCTCGACACATTTGTACATGTGAACGATGACGGCAGCACACGTGTACAGAAAACCCAAATACACAGATTAATTTATGTAGTCAGCACTTTGATCAACAGATCAAACCAACTAGTAACCAATGATAATGATAACACCACCGAAGTTACACATGTCAATGCAGCACGCAGGGTCAACAACGACAGTGAGTGGACGTTTAAAACAGAAAGACTCCGAACAACCTTCTACCACACGTGCGCAATCTGTCGGGGAAACTGACCGCCATCTTCCGACAACATGGAGTGGGGACATACCACAAACCCTACAACACCATAAGATCCATGATATGGTACATCCCAAGGACAAACCCCCCCCCCCCAAAAAAAAAAAAAACATGTGCGGGGTGGTATATGATGTGAAGTGTCCTGAATATCACTAAACTTACGTGTACGAAACATGCAAATAACATACAAACATCAAGGCCCCCTTATGGCTGTAGGGGAAAATAAGGTTAACCAAGGTCAAAACATCACGGCCAGAGATCCGACAGTGAGAGCCAGAGAGGGCAACTTCTTGCGGAGAAAGATAAGTGAGGCTATCGAAATTAGTGAGAGACACCCAGAGAAAATAAACCGAGACGACGGCTATAATGTCCCAGCGATTTTCATGGACCTTCACGTGACAATTGACCTACAGGTCACATGACACTGGCCAACAGCTCATTCGAACGCTGACGAAGGGACCGCGTGGGTGACGAAAGCTCCGTAGACCAATACCAGTATGCTGACAAATATCTAACTTATTTTCAGCATGCTATTCCTTAATGCAAAATTTACCAAAGCGGATGATGGCAGGGTGACGTCCACAATATACAGAAAAAAGACAAACTTCATCTCCCACCACCATCACATGCACCAGCTGTTAGGAATAGCCCTTGTGAACAGGTGTGAGACGAAAACTTCTGAGGAAGAGGACAGTAGTATTTAGAAGGTGGGCTATACGGGGCCTTCAAAAAGGTGACGGAAACGAGAAGAGAAAAACAGTACACAAGAAACAAGGACAAAACTACAGAAACTAGATTGTCATGTCATGCGGAGAAGGTGTCTCAGAGAGGGTTGATCGGGTACAGAAGAAATACGGGTTGGCGACAGCCATGCGTCGCCTCACAACTGTGAGACGTCTGCTGGTACATCCAAAGGAAAACGTTGAACCGGAAGAAGAGGCTGAACTAGATGAACACAAGAGAGATGTAGAGAATGCACCAAAAGAACGATACATGAGGAGTGAAAAGCAGCTATAGCAATCCACCACCAACACGTCCGCCCCCCACAAACCACACAACCACAAATCTCATAGACTGGGAGGGAGTAAAGGTGGTAGATAGGGAGTCACACGGAAGGGGAAGACACATGAAAGAGGTCATATGGATACGTAAGACCAAGGCAGCGGTCAACCGAGATTACGAACTTCCTCACGTGTACGATGACGTCATCTGCCCAGGACGTCATTAGCACTGACGAAGTCGCCTTGATAAGACGACGAAAATGTCCAGTAAATCTACTAAGGTAAAGCAAGTTCTTAATGTGTTAAAATAATAATTTCAACTATTCGGCCGATGTTTTCATTTGAAAAATTAATTAGTTATTTGTGTCGAATCATCAGCTTTCTCTCCTTTAGACACAGTTTGTTTTTACTTTCATACCCATGACAAAATGATAATAGAGAGAGTAAAAATACTAACTATACATCACACAACAACAAACTATGAACCTGCCATAAAACTGAACAGTCGAAGGAAGTAAATATATGGCATTTCTTTAAAGAGTTAGTAAGTTTAGTGAGTTCCAAGTTGAATAACTGGCACCGTCCGAGAGAAATACTTCGTTTGTTTGTTGCAGGTGACCCATTGGCAAAATCCGCATTTTCACGCCTACTTCCCTCTAGAGAATTCTTACCCGGCCATATGCGGCGATATACTCTGTGACGGTATTGGTAGCGTCGGGTTCTCATGGGTGAGTCGTTATCCGGGTATACGGGGAGAGAAAAAATTACATATATTTGAGTGACGTCTTCTTTCCTCCTATCCTTCCTTCCTTCCTTCATCATTTCCTTCCTTCCTACCTTCCATCTTTCATTCCTTGATTACTTCCTTCCTTCCTTCTTTATATCTAGTCTTCCATCCTTTCTTCCTTCCTTCCTTAATTCATTGTTCCTTCCTTCCTTCGTTCCTTTGTTCCTTCACTCCTTCCTTCCTTCTCCACCTGGACATGGGTGCTGGTATAATCGATAGTTACAAGAATGTCATGTGCAATCACACTAACCAGGCCGGGCACGAAATGTGTAGCTTACTCCCGACAAAAGAAAAGTAAATTGATCTACTGACCATGTTCAGATAATCAATGCCCTTTCCAGTACGTACCTTGCATACACGCACGCACGCACGCACGCACGCACGCACGCACGCAAGCACACACACAAACACACACACTTTACAATCAGCGAAAAAATTTAACTAACGCAGTTACATGTCTGAGGCGGTATTAAAGTATTGCATAAACAACTTTGTTGTGCATAGGCGGCTTGTCCCACATCGACGGAACTCGAAGTCGTCGTGATGGATTGGCTGGGAAAGATATTGCAGCTTCCTTCGGAGTTCCTCTCCGGTGGAAAGGGAGGAGGCATCATCCAGGTTAGCATTGTGACGATCCACGATTACTGAATATGTACAATTGGTCATCCGATGTAAACACTGCTGCTGTCCATTGGAAGAATGTAGAAATTCATATTTAAGACACATCTGAAACTATTCTGGTTTTGGACTTACAAAGTCTTCAGCAATATATCTGCAGAGTAACAAAGGGAAATGCATTTCCTTTCTACTGCAATGTCAGAACCTGTCAAGTGCGTATTCGTATATCTGTCAATGCAATCAAAACGGTTCAAATAATTTAATTAAAATTAATTCCATTTTACAGCACAATGCTCTCTCTCCCTCTCCCCTCTCTCTCTCTCTCTGTCTCTCTGTCTCTGTTTTTCCCTCTCTCTTTCTCTCTCCCCTCTCTCTATCTCCCTCCCTCTCTCCCCCCCCCCTCTCTCTCTCCCCCATCTCTCTCTACGTACATACGTGTTTTTGTGTTTGTTTGTATATTTGTTTGTTTGTTTGCAGGGCTCAGCCAGCGAGGTAACTTTAATGACATTATTGACAGCCCGTAGTCATATGTTGTCAATCCAAGCAAAACAGAAGGCCAGACGCAACAGAGGCGAGAACAGCGGAATTAATGGTTCGGTGAGCTCCGTTAACACAAATGTTGACGAAGGCAATGGCGTTGAGAAAAGTTTTAGCAATAGTGTTGACGAAGACATCAGTAAAGGCGTTGACGAAGACGTGAGTGACGGGGTTGATGGCGATGTGTTTGCTAGACTCGTGGCCTACTCCTCCGACCAGGTGAATATGCACAACCGTCTTACATAGTGGCCGTACTACATACGAATATTAAATGGAGGATTTTAATATATTGTGAACTGTGACTAGTTATTTAGGAAATTATTATACTGCAATTATACTTTTCCTGTGCAAGGTCATGTTTCTTGTCATCATTTTTCTCACATACTCTACATATCCTACAACATTGGCGGATAACTACTTTACTCTTCTATCCACCAATAACCATGCTGACGACGATTCTCGTTTTTAGGCACATTCGTCTGTGGCAAAAGCGTGTATGTTGGGTGCAGTCCGGTTACACCAGGTGACGTCGAACGACAAGGAAGAGATGACTGGACCAGCACTGACCAAAGCTATCGCCAGCGACGTGAAGAAAGGCCTGATTCCGTTCTACGTAAGTAAAACTACACAGAAATAGTGTGTTTTTAAATACCAGATGGTGCATACTTCTTAATGTCGATAGGAAGTTCATGAAATGCATTTGGTTTATATTTGTTGGTGTTTTATAAGCTACGACAATAGCTCTGACATCGTGAAGCTGCACTGTTCGTTATTTGCTTATTTATTGTGCTATATCTATATCCATGAGAGGCTGACCTAATTTGATTAAAATGAGTTATCAGAAACGCGTAGCCATGCCAATGCGTGCTCCGTCGCTTTCGAAATTATTTGAACGTCAGATCGACTGATTTTGGGGTTCTGATTTTTTTTTCAGTAACTGTTATTTTTCATTTGCTGCCTCAATAATTCGTTAATTATTTGCGGGCTAGTATCGGGCTCACTGTGGCATGGACACAAGATTGTCTTGCAAATAGTTTGTCAATAAAATGGTAACTCTCTATAAAATGTAAATAACAAATGGGCGTCGACACATCTAGTACTATTCGATCCACCAGAGGCGACACGTGTTATTTCGGGTAACCTCTATTCAATGTTCGTCACACTAGCGTATTTCCATTGTATATCATATAAACATGTCATCATTGTATTGACTTTCCGAAGGTCAAACCTGCGCAAGTGTAATCACGTGACCATGTCAATGACAGCGCTACTAACAGTGTTGTGTGAAAACAATTAATATTAAAATCAAGTGTAATCATTTGTAAATGATTGTTTATGTGTCCAGTGCGTGGCTACCCTGGGAACGACACCGACATGTGCTTTTGACGACCTCCAGCAGATCTGACCTGTGTGTAAGTATTTGTCTCGAATTCATCGCTACTGATTCTAATCCAAGTTACTGTGCTACACTAATTTAGTTAAATGTATTAGATATAATATTTCTCCTACATGCTTTAACACTTACATTTATTTGGGTTCTTATGACAATATTACGTTGTTTCACACGGTTGGTGCTAATGGGTTAATCGGTTTACACAGGCAAGAAGGCGGGTGTCTGGCTTCACATAGACGCGGCCTACGCCGGAGCCTCGTTCATGTGTCCTGAGTTTCGGCCGCTTCTAGACGGAGTTGAGGTAAAATGCTAAACATTTGCCCAATTTTGTTCCGCACCAGTCCGCTTATGCCATTGCTGATGTGAACGCAAGACAAATTTTTCAATAGACAATATCGCATCAGAAGAAATTCCTCTCATTATTGTTTTTGTTGTTGTTATTAAAGTGGCGGGTGTGTTTTATATGATGTACTACCTGCAAATGTGCATTGCTTGTCTAGTTTTCTACATGTTCTGTGTTTTGTTACATAGCTTCGCATGCGTCAACGTTACGCGTTACCTGTATACGGTTTTTATCTTTTCAGTTTGCTGATTCATTCAATTTCAACCCACACAAGTGGCTGTTGACAGGCTTTGAGTGTTCTGCCTTGTGGCAAGTGACCATTTTGTTGTGAATGAAAATTTTACGCTTTGTTAAGTCATTGTTTTGGTCAGAAATAAATTATGTCTTGAATCTAGTGCTTGTCTTGACAGAACGAAAGGTTTGTCTTGAGGTAAATTTTATTTTTTATGTGGAAGCAACTTCTGCCTGGTGGGAAGGAATGACACTATTATCTTATTTAAACGGTTTACGTTCTGAAGCATTATCACGGTGGTTAAACCCCCGTATCGGGAGGATCGGGATTCGGGCCTGTCTACCTTCTTTTCGAAATTTCGGCAATTTCGTTCGCCCCACCTTGCCTGTATCTTTCGTAACGGTGGTTCCAATCTATAAAACCTTCCATTTTGGCTCAGCAACATCCCTTCGTAGACCATAGCCAATTGTTACGTTTTACGACGTAAATTATCATAACCAGACTATACATTCATTGCATCCATTGCAGGTACAGGGATGCAACTCAAGTGGTCGACTCTTTCAATGTGGATCCGGTCTACTTGAGGCAGGAACAAGCAGGGAACGTCCCGGAATTCAGAGTCAGTGGTCATGTTGTAATTTCTATAATATATATATATATATATATATATATATATATATATATATATATATATATATATATATATATATATATATATATATATATATATATATATATATATATATATAATATATATATATATATATATATATATATATATATATATATATATATATATATATATATATATATATATATATATATATATATATATACATATACATATATATATACATATACATATATATATATATATATATATATATATATATATATATATATATATATATACATATATATATATATATATATATATATATATATATATCTTAAAATATATATGTATATATATATATATATATATATATATATATATATATATATATAAGACACATTAAACTGTGCAAGCTTATTGAAAGCAAAACTTTAATTGGTTCATGAGATTGTGGCATCATTTTGTTTAGTCAACTTAATAAACGAGTACCTGACTATAGTTAGTTAATGAATATGTATATATTTCCAGCAACTACAGCCTTTCTGAATTCTTGTCAGATATACTTAGTTGGTGTTAACACGAATAGCGCCTTAGACGAAGTGTGTGAGTAGACTGCTTTCAGCACGCATACGTATGAGATACAACTTAGCACATACATGTAACGTTTTATTCCCGAATTACAATATTTAATTGGTACATACAAACACGCGTTGCATTTTCAGCACTGGGAAATTCCACTTGGCCGAAAGTTCCGTTCCCTGAAGTTGTGGTTTGTGCTGCGGATGTTTGGCGTCAAGGGCCTACAGGCGTACATCAGAAAGGTGTGTCACAACAACATAATTGTGTTACACTCCGCTAGACATTCCTTTTTGAATCATATTTCGTACTTCGGTATTAAACGAATGTTCAACTTCGATCGTTTTGCTAAATGCTCGAATGTCACGTCCGCAAACCACACACACACACACACACACACACACACACACACACACACACACACACACACACACACACACACGCACGCACGCACACACACACACACACACACACACACACACACACACACACACACACACACACACACACACACACACACACACACACACACACACACACACACACACACACACACACACACACACACACACACACACACACACACACACACACACACACACACACACACACGCAAACACACGCACGCACGCACACACACCCACGCGCGCACGCACGCATGCGCACACACTTTTACATGTCAAATAATCGTATCCGAATATTGTTACTCGGCATCTACACCTGTAACAACCTCATTCAGACAAAGCCTGCTTAGTTATATTGACTTGACCTTTGACCTCGGTTGTAGCACGTTGAACTGGCGCACGAGTTTGAGAAACTGGTGAGAGCCGACGACATATTCGAAATGACACATCCCGTCACTCACGGACTCGTCTGCTTCAGGCTTCGACAGGTTTGTATGCGCTTGTCATTCATTCGTCCTTTCGCAGCACATATACAGGTGTCTCTTTTATTTAAGTTGACCAAATATCATAAATATTTAGAAAATAGTGAGGCATTAATAGCTACTGTCAATTGATATTCTAAAATATTGTAATGTATAATCAGCACAGTTACAAATTGACATTCCATGGTTTAAAAATAATATAATATTATTTCGATTACGTTGAAAAGTCAGATTGTAAATTAACGTATGTCCGTGTTTAAGATATAGCTTACTTGAACATATGCAAGCGGTGACGTTTCAAAAGACTATCTTTGTTTAGCTGGGAGACCAGACCTTAAAAATTACACGAAAGTCGATTGATGAAATTCATGAAAACAATAAAGTAGGGTTGGCAATAAACCCCCTCGAGGGAAAAAGATCATAGTTATAATCTCATTATTTTGAGGTATCCATGCCGTCGTACGATTGTCGTGAGGCCATAGCATGTAATGCCAAAATACCAGTGACGATTATTAAAAATATGTGAATTAAATATATTGCCTATAATGTTGCCTCAAAAGTTTAATGTAAATCAAACTGGCAACATATATGCATCATTTAGTCATTCTCTGACTGGCTGCAGATAAAAACAAAGCATCCTTGACTTGCAGTCATTGTACATCAGACTCTGTGTCCACACTAGTGCCCTGTGCGGGCCGGGATTTTGGTCCTTTTGGTCCGGGCCTTTACATAATTTCGCGGGCCGGGCCGGGCCTGGGCCTACATACTGCGGGCCCGGGCCGGGCCTGGGCTGAAAACAATTTAAACACATCGGGCTTGGGCCGGGCCTGGGCCTAGTGTGAGCGGGCCGGGCCGGGCCTGGGCTGGGCCTGGACATAATAAAATATTCATACAAAACACCGATTATTACTTTATTTTTTTAAATAAAAACTGATTCTAAATTGTAATTCCGTTTAATGAATGCTTAAAATTATTTCTTTAGTATTATATAGTTGTAAATTGAGATCTTGCATGGAATCTAATGACCCCATAAGTTCACTTGGCTGGAAGTAGCCAGCCCCAAATGTTTACTTTAGAAATATTTGCAGAGGCAATCAAGCCATGATTAACCATCAACTTATCACCCTTTGACCCTACCAGTGGACATTCTATTGTCTAGGTCTTCCCTCCAAACATTGCCCACCTGAAAGACCTGCCCACTGCCAAGTGCACACTAGGCCACTAGCCCACTACCCAGTACCAAACCCAGTTGGTAATTGGTATTTCTCCCCAGTACTAATTCATTCACACTTGTACTAATTCAAACATGTCTGTCTCAGGCTAGTGACTGCAGGCCTGCTGGAAATGCCACTGGGTGTCAGTGCTAGTGGGTGACATTTAATTGAAATATCATATTAAATTATGTTAACTTAGTTGAGCTAATTCAATTAACAATATAAATTGGGATTGTGGTTTGCATATGGGTTAAGTCAGGGTTAGATAAGCAAATATCCTAACATAACAATAAACCAATACATTAAAGCCAAATATAACAAATGTTACCATATTTAATAGTAATGACACTGAGAAGTTTTTCTTTATTTTTCATCAGGATATTCGTAAGTTTGAAGAAGTTGGTGGTGCTGAATTTTTAGAACTCATCCAGCACACTATGGACCTTTTTTATTTAATAAAACAATAAGTTTGTTTTACAGTTTATTTGTTTTTCGTCTTTGTTATAAAGACGGGTATGGGCCGGCCTGGGCCTGAAACTTGCGGGCCGGGCCGGGCCTGGGCCAAACATTCACGGTCTGGGTCGGGCCTGGGCCGGGCCTGGGCCTAAATTCTAGTTTGCGGGCCTGAGCTGGGCCGGGCTTGAAAAATTATTGCGGGCCATGGCCGGGCCTGGACTCTAACTGCTAATTGCGGGCCGGGCTTGGGATCAAATTCTAGGCCCGCGCAGGGCACTAGTCCACACTCACCAGATACTGTTCATGAAACGCTCGACGCAAATGACATACGACCATCCTGTTGCTGCTTACGACTCTTTTCATTGGCTTCTTTACTGCGTGCTTGGTTCCGTTCTGTGCCCCTTGTCGAGCAGCCAGTGACTTCCCCTTTGGCTTCTCCTTCCCCCTAAGTTATGTTCACTTATGAATTTAAGTAATACAGTAAACTATGAATTGTTACGTACCATCTCCACGAAATGATAGATAGTACTTTTGAAAACAAAGAATTTGTATCGATGTAAAAACGTTTCCCACTACCTGATCACAACTATAAATTGACCGAATCATGTGGAGGCAAAACACTCCGGCGTCTTGCACTGCACTCTGAGGGGCGTCTTTCACTCAGCAATCATGATGTTGACATATTTCATTTCCCACCTGATTTTTAATTAGTGCCTATATGTTGTAACAATAAATGAAATTGTATACACTAATTATTAATAAAATTTTCACATCAGCCATGCAGAAAAACTTAAAATGCTTATTTTTTTCTAACTAACCGCCTATTTCGTGTACATGTTAACATACACTAGGCAGTGGTATTCATCCACCAGAGGCAGACGGCTAGAGAATGTAATGTCGGAAATACGCGGGTGCGTCTTACCCCATGGAGTCTCCTTGCCCTAACCTACTCTAATGGTATTTGTTCTTGTTTACAGTGTTCCAACGAACTCAACGCGTTGCTTCTGTCAAACCTCACCAAAGACGGCCGGGTGTATTTGGTGGCATCCTGCAACAAAGGCGTCTACTTTCTGCGGTTTGTTGTCTGTGCGAGGAACGCCGAGTCTTCCGACATACGGTATTCTTGGGACGTCGTCCGCCAAGTTGCCTCGGCGCTGCTAGTAGACACAAATGGCAATCAATTCCCTTGATGCACCAGAACATGTCGCAAAGGCGCAGCTTATATATTAGAAAACATTAGTTTGAGTTATTTTATAACCCAATATATATTGCATTATTGTACCGGTCTAACTTTTTCAATCATCCTCGTGAACCAGTGGAGCCACTGTTATTAATTAGCACAATATTTAATTTTTTTATGTTTCTTTGTATGCGTAATAATTTGTCAGATTTAGGACAGGTCAGACTATGCAGTTGCATAGGGGCCTCCACAAAGTAATGTTTAAGGGGGCCTCCACAAAGTTTTTTGAGTCAAGCTAATCCCAACCTTCCCCTTGGCGAAACAATGTACACGAATTGCCTATTGTGCCACTCCGTGGTAGCTCGACCATTGACAATCAACGGGTAACTAAGCTAGATTATTTACGTTCTCGAATGTAACAACCATTTTCAATGTAGGTTGCACCGACTAGTTCAACAGAATCTCGGTTACTTGCCGACCCTACCACAGACGGGGAAGGCGAACGTATAAACATAAACACTTCCTGTATAAGTTGAGACTTGCTCAGCGTGTTAATGGTGCATTTCCTGATGTAGATATAGCACTTCATGTGTATTTTGTGCTGATGATCACTAATTGCGGTGGTAAGCGTTGGTTTCCGAAAATAAAACACATCAAAAAGAAGTCTCGCACAACCGTGACAGGGGAACGGCTCACATAGCTAACATTAATTAGCACAGAATATGACATTTTTATGAAAGGTAAACGTGAAATACAATCACTGTAATGTTCTTGTCTCAGTTTTCTGTTATGCTCTTGTCCAGTTCAATTACTTCTGTGTCAGCATTTTATGAAATAAAATTGTTATATGATGCAGATGTGTGTCATAATTGGTTCGCTCTTGCGAGGAAGTTAGCGTAATTGACTGAACCGCGTCACGGACACTTCTGCAATGTCTCACGAGAGATGCAGTCCATGGCATATTACACATTTACCCAGTTTGGGGGATCTTTTTCTTTCCCTGGCATAGACACCAGATAGAAGGGGCAACGGCTTTTATTTTATGTTCCGAAAAACTCAGGCAAACTTGAGTGAACGAATTTGGCCACATTTCGAAAACGGCAGCACGTGGATTCGAAGCCCCGTCCCTTCAACCGACAGTTCGACGCTACACCACATAGCCACACACCACATTTAAATGGTGTTAATCAAAGTAACCCTAAGTTTCCCCGTATAAATGGTAAAAATCGTGTTGTCTTACGTAGTCATCTTGTAGTGAATAGGGAGGAAATAGAACTGGTGTGAGAGTTAATTGTTGTGATAGCTCAATCACTGTCCAGGGGCCTCCACAGCCCTAGAGTCTAGACACGGCGCTGACTTCTCGCGGACATCGACGAAACGCAGATTTTCCTCTGAAGCACAATACGTAAATTTATTGTGTCAAATTCCCGTTTCATTCGAATAGATCGCGGTAACAATACAACAGCAGTGAAGGCCAAAACATGACGTATAACATTTAATTAGATGTACATCGAGGTGGACAATATTTTTATACGTGTATTGAGTATGATTCACATAAAATATTTGAGACAAAAAGCCCCGATGGACAATACATTTAATTCACGATTAATACTCTTAGTGTTGTCAATAATCGTCACTAGTATGTTGGCATTACATTTCTGGGTCACACAGCAACCGTATGACCGCATAGGTACCTCCAAATAATTAGTTTATGAATAACTTTAAATGTTTACCCTTAAGGGGGTTCCTTGCCAAACCTACTTTATAGTTTACATGAGTGTCATCAATGGACTTTCGTGTAATTATTGAAGTCTGGTCTCCCAGCTAAACAAAGATAGTCTGTTGAAACGTCATCACTTGCATATGTTCATGAAAATCGATTTGCGGAAAACGATATCTTAAACATGGACATAAGTTGCTTCGGAGCGTGTTGTTACGTAAACGCATTTGATGTTCTCACGATTTGAAACTTCGCGCACTGCAGTCAAGAAGAGAGTAAGCTGTATCGGCCCTAGGACCCTGCCTTGTTTAACTCCGTGTGCGACAGGAAATGCATCCGTCATCTCACCGTCAATCATCACCTG
>BSQZ01000022.1:3275000-3282500 GCA_033239005.1 Lamellibrachia satsuma | reverse complement strand
ATAAACAGGTTGGTCAGCCTACGGTGCCATCAGGTAATCTCTGTTGATAAACAAACTGGTTTAATTAACCATGCTTAGCATAGCGTTTGCCTAATTGGATGTTTCAGTACATTGTTCCGTTACTTCAAGTTTGTCTCTTACTATTACGCCTAAGTCTTTTTCTTCACGTGATGTTTTTATGGGGTCATCACACATGAAGTAATCGTACTGCCTATTTTCATGATCGTAGTGTACACACTTGCGTTTGGCTGCATTCAATGACATTAGCCATTTGACACTCCACCAGTGCGTGGTATTTATGTCCCTCTGTAATTGTTTAGCTTCTTCGCATGATGCTACCTGACTGAACAGTGTCATCAGCAAATTTCAAAATTTACACACACCCTCGCCTATGTCGTTGATATATATTACAAATAGAATTGGACACCACTCTTAATGGGCGACCATTCCGAACTCGATCCATTTATAACGACACGTGGTTACTATGACAGCGGCCACTTAGTGGGGTTATAATGACAGCGGCGACTTAGTGGGGTTACAATGACAGCGGCCACTTAGTGGTGTTACAATGACAGCGGCCACTTAGTGGGGTTACAATGGCAGCACCCAATTAGTGAGGTTACAATGGCAGCGGCCACTTAGTGGGGTTACAATGACAGCGGCCACTTAGTGGGGTTACAATGACAGCGGCCACTTAGTGGGGTTACAATGACAGCACCCAATTAGTGAGGTTACAATGGCAGCGGCCACTTAGTGGGGTTACAATGACAGCGGCCACTTAGTGGGGTTACAATGGCAGCGGCCACTTAGTGGGGTTACAATGACAGCGGTCACTTAGCGGGGTTACAATGGCAGCACCCAATTAGTGGGGTTACAATGGCAGCGTCGTACACAAGCTCGGTGTTAACACTCCATCATTAACAACACAGAACCTGTCGTACACAAGCTCGGTGTTAACACTCCATCATTAACTGATTTACCCTTTCGCAAATCCGGTTCGTTGATGTCCAAATATGTAGTGTGTCAATGTTTTAAGCAATATATGCAGTCGATTTAATACAAAATTGCGTTTTGAATTAACATGTATGGCTCAAAATCGCTGATATCCAAAATGGTAAACAATTTATGGGGTCAATGCTGATCGTGGCCGTGACTTTCATCCTTTCGCCGATCACTTGACAAAGTTACGAAATTTCACCAAAGATGGAATTTTTGAGCTTTCAGCGATTCCATTTTAACTTCAATTATTGTTTGACCAAACATTAAGTAATTTGATAGTTTGTATGATTATTTCACAAAATCTACACAAACCTTTCACACACGAACTAGCATGTTGCAGTAGATACTAGATGTATATGCGTTCTTATCTGTCAAGTATTGTGACTTCTTGGAGCCTGCCACGTAATACTCGGGTGTGGCTCTATGCGCCACGGCCGGTTGTAGGATGTCTTGGCAGCACCCAACGCACCGCCAATCCTATTTCACATACGAATTAGACTACGACAGGTGAAATTTACATCTTGGGTGGGATGTTACCCCACCCCCCGCGAAATAGACACAAGGTAGAGAAGAGACATGCGACTGTTTGTGTCTCATTGGAAAGATACATGCAACAACGATCGTTAATGTCAACCTTGTGTGCCGTTAATATTGTTGTAGCGAAAATGATGTGTCGTGCAATGAGATTCAAAATACCAGACATTACTTGTATCGTGTGCTTCGACACTGAAGCACACGGCAAACAACATGGAGCTATGCGCGCCACTCACCCGTTATGTAGTACAGGCTCCACGGGTGAATGCTTTTCAAAAGTGTCTACCAACTAGGTCGTCTGATTCTATAGCAACGGGTGAACGCTTTTTAAATGGGTTTACCGACAAGGTTGTCTGGCTACGGGTATATTAAGTACTCATGACACAGATGCAGGAATACTTGGCCCATTTCAATTGATTCACGATTCCAGCTGTGTGAACTTTTTTCCGCACGTAACCTGTGTCCACAAATGCGTGGGAAACTAATGGTTGACTAAGCTTGGCCCCTCTTTTGAACTCCCCCCCCCGCGATATACGAGATATCGTGTGCTTCGACACTGAAGCACACGGCAAACAACATGGAGCTATGCACGCCCCTCACCCGTTTTGCAGTACAGGCTCCACGGGTGAACGCTTTTCACAAGTGTTTACCGACTAGGTTATCTGATTGTATAGCAACGGGGATATTAAGTACTGATGACACAGATGTAGAACTAATTGGCCTGTTTCTGCAAGTAACCTGTTGCACCGCTACCCGATAGCGTGGGAAACTAATCGGTGATTAAGCTTGGCACCAGAGAGTCAGATACCCAAATACTGGATACCGCACTAGATAACAACGTACCTTTGACTTTATCCCTTGGAAAAGACGGCCACCTCCCTGAGGCAATGCGGTCCACATCCACGCCCCGGCAATGCACGGTAAAGTAGGTCCAGGTGGTGGCTACCCAGCCATGACCTAGTGCTCCCTTGATTGCCGAGCAGAACAAAAACACGCCATACCTGAACGATTCTGATCGAGCGCAGTAACAAGACGAACGTTAGGCCCCATAGTCATAGTCCAGTATAAATTGACGATGACCAGTGTGCTCATCATAAACAATATTTGTGACTCTTTCATTTATTGGGTAATACGTTTACTATGATATACTTAATATTACACTATGTTTGTGCCACATTACTCATAGTGGATAAGTAGTGGGTGTACATAATAGGCGAACTCTTTTGCGTGAAATCAATATCTGCATCCACAGAGAGATGTTGAATGGGTCAAAATGACCAGCAGTAATGTCAATGGTGTCACAATTGAAAAATCCAATTGAATTTGGAAAAAGGGTTGCATGTTATCGTAATGGACATCTATTGACAAAATAGGCACCCGTGACCTTTCAAGATGAGGTAATGTTTTGAGCAGGAAATAAATCAAGAGAGTGTTTTTGATGAGATATAATAACAACAAGAAGTAGTAGTAGCGGAGAGCCCTGTTTTAATCTACAGTGACACGTAGCAGGGTGCTATTAATAGCAGCAGTAGTAGTGGAACACCCTGTTTTAACGGAACACTTTTTTAACAGGGAGCTGGGATTAACAGTGTGCACAGGGACTATGGAATTCCAGAAAAGCTGGTGAAACTCATTCAGATCTTCTACGGGAACTTCTCCTGTAGTGTTGGAAACCCAACAACAAAATTCGCTATGAAATCCGGCGTGCGACAAGGATGTTTCATATCATCATTTCTATTCAACCTAGCCATCGACTGGGCAACAAAAAACATGATAAAATACCAACATCGGATGTAACATTTGCTCTTCATTCGAAGATCTAATATATGCAGGCTATTGGTTTAACATAGGGCACAGCAGCAAGGAGAGCCCAAGACAGAGGGGTCTGGCGGGATCTTGTGCGAGCCTTATGTGTCACACGGCATGACGAGGATAGTACGTAAGTAAGTAAGTAAGTAAGTAAGTAAGTAAGTAAGGGATTACCAGGTTGACTCATTTCCTACCCGGAATGTACAGCTATACAGAACAGGCTCAATCGTGTGATGATATTACTGGGAAACAGATAAACACTTGAAATTACTGGATGTGGCCTTAGCACAGGACTAACTGTGAACACCTTACGAACGATCGTTCCGGTCCAGTGAACGCACTTAGTTTCCCAGCATAATTGGAATGTCGTCCAACTGGGCCACGTGTTTACGTTACGCTTGCGTGTTCGAAATTAACCTGGGAGTGACGTGTAAAACGGATATAGCGCTACATAATAAAGTAAACATTTACCTTTCTACACAGGTGCGTGGGTTGGTTTGCATGGATTGGTTGTTGTTCGTTCATTGAACCAGAACAATCTCTCTCTATAAATTGAATCTCTCGTAGCCGGTGATCAGTCGTTGGACGTCAGACGGAAGGTTCAGACAGCACACCAACATATGTGAGTAAAGTTAACGTTTCACTGCATCATGCGAATATATCATAATGTACTGGAAAGTATTGAGAATAGTGTATTCGTGCAATTCCAGTGTAATCAACGTGGCATTTGGAGAACAAAATCGAAAAACAAATACTTTGAATTTTTTAGTATAACAAAATACCAAAAAAGTTTCCGTTTTCTCTTCCTGATATTGCGAAATTTTGAAACAAAGATTTGAATGGCTTTAAATAATGAATTAGTGAAGAAAAACTTCTTGTAGAATACCGTTGAAGTCGATTTAGTTTGCCAGAGACGTGGGTTAATGTCCTGAGTGATACAATCTGCCTCTATTAAATTATCAATGGTGAATATCACCGAACATGGGGTTGACAACATCGACACCTGTGGCAGTTGACAACATGGACACATGGGGTTTAAAAACATGGACTTCTGATGATCGACAACGAAGACATCTGTGAGTTGATAACATGGGCACCAGGGGTTGACAACGTGGACACCTGGAATTGACAACATGGATACCTGGGCTTGATAACATGAACACATGCGGATTGACAATTCGGACACCTGAGGGTTGAAAACGCTACTATAAAATACACAAAGTCCATATTTAAAACACCGATGAAACTTTGGTTGTATATGTGCTTATTGTGTTTTTAACGCACATTAACATTACTGTATTAACAGTTATCTATATCTTTAGAATAAACGAACAAGGTCGAAGGCAACATTTAAACTGACAGCCACGCATACGCAAATACAATGGAGGCGGAAGAGTTCCCGCTTCGAGCGAAAGAGGTCGTCGACTACGTCGCTGGTTACCTCCACAACATCAGACAGAAGCACCCCCTGCCGAACGTTGAACCCGGCTACCTGAAGGCACTCATTCCTGAAACCGCTCCAGACTACCCGGATACGTGGAAAGACGTGTTTGGGGACTTCGAGCGCGTAATTATGCCAGGGGTGAGTAACTTCTTCGAGGTCGCTTGATGTTCTGATGTTAGAAAACTATTAATCATCATCATAATTATTAAAACATCGGTGAAAACAAATTTGACAGATTATGTTAAGCATTTCTCAAGTTCGTTTTCATGTTGAAATAATTATTTTAACATATTCAAAACTTGTTTTTTACCTTAGTAGAAATGTTCATCCTGTTATCAAGCCGACTACATCAGCACTAAGGACGTCCTGGTCAAATGACGTAATCTTCCCAATTGCTATTTTCTCGGTTGATCGCTGCCTTGGTCTTACGTATCCATACTACAACATGCGAACACGGTCGACCTAACAGGTAACATATGGGTCACAAGAGAGGATGTATAGAACAACAGCATGCCATTTAGCGTGTAAATTGATTCCGTATTCTATTACACTGTACATTCATATTGAAAATAAGTTAGATGGGTGTCAGAATACTGGTATTGCTCTACATAGCAATTTGCAGTCACCCCTAGGACTATGCTGGTCAAAGAAATACATCACTCAGATATCTAGTATCTAGTATAGGAAACCTATCGTATAACGCAGCTAACATTCTCACACCACTGATTAGGAAGACATCTTACCACACCAAGAACAGCGGGAACTTTGTCAAAAATATCAAAGATCTAGAAGTTCCTATCTGACAAAAATTAGTGTCTTATGATGTGTCGGCCCGGTTTACCAGCTTTACCAGTGCCAGACCGATCGACATGGTGAAGAGAAAAACAGAAGACAACAACAACTGGAAACAACGAACCTCACTCAGTGTTGAGCCAATTATAGAACTGTTGACCTTCTGCTTCAACACAACGTACTTCATATACAAAGGACAATGATACAAATAGAAATATGGCGAAGGCATGGGATCTCCGGTTATAATGGCCAATTTGTGCATGGAAACCATTGAGACACGAGCCATCCCCATCGCCGCCAATCCACAATCAGTATGGTGCAGATATGTCGATGACACATTCGTGCAGAACCACCAATACAACATAGAGGAATTCAGAACGTACCTCAGCAATATAGACCCGAACATTAAATTCACTATGGAACCAGAACGAGAATATTCCTAGACACAATTATACATGTGAACGATGACGGCAGCACACGGGTAACAGTGTACAAAACACACACATACACACACACACACACACACACACACACACACACACACACACACACACACACACACACACACACACACACACACACACACACACACACACACACACACACACACCACACACACACACACACACACACACACACACACACACACACACACACACACACACACACACACACACACACACACACACACACACACACACACACACATTGATCAACAGTTGTCGTCAGAACTTTGATCAACAGAGCAAACCAACTAGTAACTAATGATAATAATAACACCACCGAAGTCTCAATGCAGCACGCAGGGTCAATAACGACACTGAGTGGACGTTTAAACCAGAAAGACTCCGAACGACCTTCTACCATACGTGAGCAATCTGTCGGGGAACGTAGCGCCATGTTCCGACAACACGAAGTGGGGATATACCACAAACCCCACAACACCATAAGATGATAATGGTATATGAGGTGAAGTGTCCCCAATGTCACCAAACGTACGTGTACGAAACACGCAAAAAACATATAAACATCAAGGTCCCTTACGGCTGTAGGGGAAAATAAGGTTAACCAAGGTCATAACATTATGGCCAAAGATGCGGCAGGGAGATCCAGAGAGGGCAACTTCTGGCGGAGAAAGATAAGTGAGGCTATCAAAATTAGGGAGAGACTCAAAGAGGTATACCGAGACGACAGCTATAATATTCTAGCGATTTTCATGGACCTTCACGTGACAATCCACATACAGGTCACATGACACCGGACAAGAGCTCATTCGAACGCAGACGAAGGAACCGCGAAGGTAACGAAAGCTCCGTTGACCAATACCAGTACTCTGACAGGTATCTAACTTATTTTCAACATGCCATTCCTTAATGCAAAATTTACCAACAAAGATGATGGCAGTGTGACGTCCATAATAAAGAGAAAGAAGACCCACAGTGGTCAGTTTCTAAATTTCACTTCCCACCACCATCACAGGCACCAGCAGTTAGGAGTAGCTAGAGCCCTTGTGAACAGGAGTGAGACGAAAACCTCTGAGGAAGTGGACATGAGTATTTCGAAGGTGGGCTATACGTACTGGGCCTTGTGACGAAAACAAGAAGAGAAAAACAGTTCACGTCATGCCATGCGGAGAAGGTGTCTCAGAGAGGGTTGATCGGGTACTGAAGAAATACGAGGTGGCGACAGCCATGCGTCGCCACACAACTGTGAGACGTCTGTTGGTACACCCAAAGGGAAAAGTTGAACCGGAAGAACAGGGTGAACTAAATGAACACAAGAAAGATGTAGAGAATGCACCAAAAGAACGATACACGAGGAGTGAAAAACAGCAATAGCAATCCACCATCAACACGTCGGCCCCCACAAACAACACAACAACAAATTTAATTGACTGGGAGGGAGTAGAGATGGTACATAGG
>BSQZ01000022.1:3242500-3270000 GCA_033239005.1 Lamellibrachia satsuma | reverse complement strand
TACCTGTACACGGTTTTTATCTTTTCAGTTTGCTGATTCATTCAATTTCAACCCACACAAGTGGCTGCTGACAGGCTTTGAGTGTTCTGCCTTGTGGTAAGATACCATTTTGTTGTGAATGAAAGTTTTACATTTTGCTAAGTGATTGTTTTGTTGAGAATTAACATTATGTCTTGAACCTAGTGCTCGTCTTGACACAACGAAAGGTTTGTTTTGAGGTAAATTTTAGTTTTTTTTTATGTGGAAGCAACTTCTGCCTGGTGGGAAGGAATGACACTATTATCTTATTTAAACGGTTTACGTTCTGAAGCATCATCGCGGCGGTTAAACCCCCCAATCGGTAGGATCAGGATTCGGGCCTGACTACCTTCTTTTCGAAATTTCGGCAATTTCGTTCGCCCCACCTTGCCTGTATCTTTCGTAACGGTGGTTCCAATCTATAAAACCTTCCATTTTGGCTCAGCAACATCCCTTCGTAGACCATAGCCAATTGTTACGTTTTACGACGTAAATTATCATAACCAGACTATACATTCATTGCATCCATTGCAGGTACAGGGATGCAACTCAAGTGGTCGACTCTTTCAATGTGGATCCGGTGTACTTGAGGCAGGAACGAACAGGGGACGTCCCGGAATACAGAGTCAGTGGTCATGTTGTAGTTACTATAATATATATATATATATATATATATATATATATATATATATATATATATATATATATATACAAGACATTAAACAGTGCAAGCTTATTGAAAACAAAACTTTAATTGGTTCATGAGATTGTATCGTCATTCTGTTTAGTCAACTTTATAAACGAGTACCTGACTATAGTTAGTTAATGAATATGTATATATTTCCAGCAAGTAGAGCTTGTCTTAATTCTTGTCAGATATACTTAGTTGGTGTTGACATGAACAGCGCCTTAGACGAAGTGTGTGAGAAGACGATTGCTTTCAGCACGCATACGTATGAGATACAACTTAGCACATACATGTAACGTTTTATTCCCGAATTACAATATTTAATTAGTACATACAAACACACGTTGCTTTTGCAGCACTGGGAGATTCCACTTGGCCGAAAGTTCCGTTCCCTGAAGTTGTGGTTTGTGCTGCGGATGTTTGGCGTCAAGGGCCTACAGACCCACATCAGAAAGGTGTGTCACAACAACATAATGGTGTCACACTCCACTAGACATTCCTTTTTGAATCATATTTCGTACTTCGTATTAAACGAAGGTTAAACTTCGAGTGTTTTGCTAAATGCCCGAATGCCACGTCCGCAAACCACACGCACACACGCACCCACACACACACACGCACACACACACGCGCGCACGCACGCGCACACCCACGCAAGCACGCACTCTCGCATGCACGCATGCACACACACTTTTTCATGTCAATTAATCGTATCCGGATATTGTTACTCAGCATCTACACCTGTACCAACATCATTCAGACAAAACCTTCTTAGTTATATTGACCTGACCTTTGACCTGGGTTGTAGCACGTTGAACTGGCCCACGAGTTTGAGAAACTGGTGAGAGCCGACGACAGATTCGAAGTGACACACCCCGTCACGCACGGCCTTGTCTGCTTCAGGCTTCGACAGGTTTGTATGCGCTTGTCACACAATCGTCCTTTCGCAGCATATATGCAGGTGTCTCATTTATATAAGTTGACCAAATCTCATAAATATTTAGTGAGGCATTAATAGCTACTGTCAATTGATATTCTAAAATAGTGTAATGTATAATCAGCATGGTTACAAATTGACATTCATGGTTTAAAAATAGTATAATATTTATTTCGAATACTTTGAAAGGTCAGATTGTAAATTAACGTATGTCCGTGTTTAAGATATAGCTTACTTGAACATATACAAGTAGTGACGTCTCAAAAGACTATCTTTGTTTAGCTGGGAGACCAGACCTTAAAAATTGCACGAAAGTCGATTGATGACATGCATGTAAACAATAAAGTAGGGTTGTCAATGAGCCCCCTTGATGGAAAAAGATCATAGTTATAAACTCATTATTTTGAGGTATCCATGCCGACGTACGATTGTCGTGAGGCCATAGCATGTAATGCCTAAATACAAGTGACGATTATTAACAATATGTAATCGTGAATTAAATATATTGTCTATAATGTTGCCTCAAAAGTTTAATTTTCAAAATGGCAACATACATGCATCATTTAATCATTCTCTCACTGGCTGCAGATAAAACAAAGCATCCCTGACTTGCAGTCATTGTACAACAGACTCTATGCCCACACTCCCCAGATACTGTTCATGAAACGCTCGACGCATATGACACACGGCCATCATATTGGTGCTGACGACTCTTTTCCTTGGCTACTTCACTGCGTGCTTGGTTCCGTTCTGTGTCCCTTGTCTAGCAGCCAGTGACTTTCCCTTTAACTTCTCCTTCCCCCTTTTTGACTCGATCAACGATTTCAACGTGTGTGTGATGAATTCTAGTTTATTACGAAACAATCAAAACGTAAGTTAAAACGTTGCCAACCGACGATAACACATACAGAGTAACGTTTACTTATGAATTTAAGTAATACAGTTTACTTCGAATTGTTACGTACCATCTCCACGAAATGATAGATAGTACAAAACACCCCGGCATCTTGCCCTGCACTCTGAGGGGCGTCTTTCCCCCAGTAAGCATGATGTTGACATAATTCATTTCCCACCTGATTATGAATTAGTGCCTATATGTTGTAACAATAAATTAAATTGTATACACTAATTATTAATACAATTTTCACATCAGCCATGCAGGAAAACTTAAAATGCTGATTTCTTCTAACTAACCGCCTATTTCGTGTGCATGTGCATGTGCATGCATGTGCATGTGCATGGCAGTGGTATTCATCCACCAGAGGCGGACGGCTAGCGCATGTAATGTCGGAAATACGCGGGTGTGTCTTACCCCATGGAGGCTCCTTGCCCTAACCTACTCTAATGGTATTTGTTCTTATTTACAGTGTTCCAACGAACTCAACGCGTTGCTTCTGTCAAACCTCACAAAAGACGGCCGGGTGTATTTGGTGGCGTCCTACAACAAAGGCGTCTACTTTCTGCGGTTCGTTGTCTGTGCGAGGAACGCCGAGTCTTCCGACATACGGTATTCCTGGGACGTCATCCGCCAAGTTGCCTCGGCACTGCTAGTAGACACAAACGGCAAACAATTCCCTTGATGCACGAGAACATGTCGCAAAGATGCAGCTTATATATTAGGAAACATTTGTTTGAGTTATTTTACAACCCAATATATATTGCATTGTTGTACCGGTCTAACTTTCTCAATCATCCTCGTGAACCAGTGGAGCCACTGTTATTAATTAGCACAATATTTAATTTTTATGATTCTTTGTATGCGTAATAATTTGTCAGATTTAGGACAGATCAGACTATGCAGTTGTTTGGGGCCTCCACAAAGTAGTGTTTTACGAACCGTACCTGTTATTAATTAGCACAATATTTCATTTTTATGTTTCTTTGTATGCGTAATAATTTGTCAGACTATGCAGTTGCCTAGGCGCCTCCACAAAGTAATATTTAAAGGGGCCTCCACAAAGTAATGTTTAAAGGGGCCTCCAAAAAGTAATGTTTAAGGGGGTCTCCACAAAGTTATTTGAGTCACGCCAATCCCAACCTTCCCCTTGGCTAAACAATGTACACGAATTGCCTATTGTGCCACTCTGTGGTAGCTCGACCATTGCCAACCAACGGGTGACTGAGCTAGGTTATTTACGTGCTCGAATGTAACCACCATTTTAAATGTAGTTTGCACCGACTTGTTCAATAGAATCTCGGTTACTTGCCGACCCTACCACAGATGAGGAAGGCGAACGTATAAACGTAGAACACTTCCTGTATACGTTGAGACTTGCTAAGCGTGTTAGTGGTGCATTTCCTGGTGTAGCTATAACACGTCGTGTGTATTTTGTGCTGATGATCACTAATTGCGGTGGTGAACGTTGTTTTCCGAAAATTAAAAACATCAAGAATAAGTCTCGCACAACCGTGACAGGAGAACGGCTCACACATCTAACATTAATTAGCATAGAATATGACATTTTTATGAAAGGTAAACATGAAGTACAATCACTGTAATGTTCTTGTCTCAGTTGTCTGTTAGGCTCTTGGCCAGTTAAACATTACTTCTGTGTCAGCATTTTATGAAATAAAATTGTTATATGATGCAGATGTGTGTCATAATTGGTTCGCTCTTGCGAGGAAGTTAACGTAATTGAGTGAACCGCGTCACGGACACTTCTGCAATGACTCACGAGAGATGCAGTCCATGACATATTACACATTTACCCAGTTTAGGGGATCTTTTTTCTTTCCCTGGCATAGACACTAGATAGAAGGGGCAACGGCTTTTACGTTATGTTCCGGAAAACTCAGGCAAACTTGAGTGAACGAATTTGGCCACATTTCGAAAACGGCAGCCCAGTCCCTTCAACCGACAGTTCAACGCTACACCACATAGCCACACACCACATTTAAATGGTATTAATCAAAGTACCCCTAAGTTTCCCCGTATGAATGGTAACAATCTTGTTGGCTTACGAAGTCATCTTGTAGTAAATAGGGAGGTAATAGAACTAATGTGAGAGTTCATTGTTGTGATAGTTCAATCACTGTCCAGGGGCCTCCACAGCCCTAGAGTCTAGACACGGCGCTGGCTTGCAACTCGCGGACATCGGCGAAACGCAGATTTTTCCTCTGAAGCACAATTTATTGTGTCAAATTCCCGTTTCATTCGAATAGATCACAGTAACAATACAACAGCAGTGAAGGTCAAAACGTGACGTTGTTAACATAGATGAGCTTCGAGATCGACAATATTTGTATAAGTGTATTGGTGCTAGTTTGATTCACATTAAATATTTGAGACAAAACGTCCCTATGGCCAATATATTTAATTCACGATTAATACTGTTAGTGTTGTCAATAATCGTGTCAATAATTGTTTAACTCCGTGTGCAACAGGAAATGCATCTGTCATCTCACCGTCAATCATCACCTGTGCTTGCATGCCCTCGTGAAACGCCCGCAGCATCAAAATGAACTTGTTAGGTCAGCCAAATTTCGAGTGAAGTCGCCAAAGAAAAGGGCGACTGATCGAGTGGAAGGCTTTTGAAAAATCAACGAATGCGATGTAAAGCGGTTTGTACTGTTCGGCCGCCTTCTCTTGCAGCTGTCGTAAGGTGAAGATCAATTCGATCGTGCTGAGTGATGGACGAAATCCGCACTGTGCTTCTGGAATGACATCATTTGCTCCAGCAGTCGCTGAAGCAGAATGTTTGCAAAGATTGTGCTTGCAATGGCCAGTAACGAGATTCCGCGACAGCTGCCGTAGTCCTGCCGATCTCCTTAAGTTTGTAGATGTTCACAATCAGCGCATCTTTGAAGTCCTGCGGCAGTTCGCCAGACTCCCTGTAGCGTCTGAATCTGTCGAGCAGATTGACAACGAGGGTGTCACCTCCGAGTTTACATACCTCAGCCGGGATCCCGTCTAATCTGGCTGCCTTATTGTTTGCAATGGACGCGATTGCTTGTTCGATCTGTCGTTTTGTAGGAAATTCATCCAACACATCTCGGATGGGACACTGTTAGATTGACTCTAGAATTTAGTCATTGATTTCGGATGGTCGGTGTAACAGCGTCGTATAGTAGTCCTTCTAGCGGCTCAGGGTGTTTGCTGGTCAGCAGAGTATTTCCATCAGAGGTCAGCATCGGGTTGCTTGTAGGTCAGCACGGCCCGTAAATACTTTTCAGCGACTGAAAACTCCCCTGGAGTCACCTCGATCGAAAAGTGCTTGCATTTCGCTGGTTTTCGCGTCCCACCAGCTGTCTTCCATGTATAGTAGTTTGCGCTGAAGCTTCAACTTGGTTTGTGCATGACGTTGTATCGTAGCTTGCAAATGTGGGTGGCCAAAACGTTCCTGAAGTACAGCGCGGTTATCGCGAAGAAGTGTTGCTGTCGCTGGATCATTGTAATCAAACCAATTTGCGTTTACACATCGCGGGTAACCGAGAAGTTCTGTTGCAGCAGCGTATACGGTAGAGCAGAAGGACTCCCAGTCGTCGTTTATCGAATTATTGGCAGTGGTCGAAGACGACGCAAAAGCACGTAGCATAGATTTGCGTAGATCAGCTCTACCGGTCGTCGTGTGCAGCCTTGCGATATTCAGCCTTTGCTTCTGGTTTGCCGCTTGTAGTCTTCGCGTTACTTTCACGTCCATCTTCAAGATGCATCGGATAAGATGGTGGTCCGTTGAGCAACCAGCGCCCTTCATTGCTGGTGTAATGCGAACGTCTGGTAGGTTGCTGCGTTTTGTCAACACATAAACAAGCAAGTGCCAACCGTTTGGTCTCGGATGTTCCAGGTATATGATGATGACGAGGAGGATATACCTTTACCTACTTAATTACTTACTTACTTACTTAATTAATTACTTACTTACTTAATTACTTAC
Source organism: Lamellibrachia satsuma (assembly GCA_033239005.1). Classification (NCBI taxonomy): domain Eukaryota; kingdom Metazoa; phylum Annelida; class Polychaeta; order Sabellida; family Siboglinidae; genus Lamellibrachia; species Lamellibrachia satsuma. The sequence continues at coordinate 3,263,483 of BSQZ01000022.1, read as the reverse complement.
GTACATATGTTAGACAATTATTTGTAACATGCTATGCTCACACTATAAACAGTACTACCCTATGTGTAATGCCAGTGTGGTCAACTGCGGTGCAATGAAATACAGGCCATTGGTGCACGCCTGCTTCCCGGCAGCGAGCTGGCTTATCGCACTAGTGTATAGGGAAATGATTAATGATGTAAATCTATGGGTGAGACCGACAAACGGTGGCGCCACATCACGGAGCTTGGATAATCAAGACTCTCCGTAACAGATTAGCGACTGGCTATGTCAGCCAAATTCCACGGCTACTTCCCTACTGCGTAGTCCTATGCGGCCACCTGTGGCGAGCCTCTATGTAAAGGGTCCTGTAACGACGGATTGTCTTTGGACGACTGGTTTTTGTCAACCCCTAGTGGATACCGTAGAAACTATTTGTGTATTGAATCACAAGTGAGTGTAGCCTCTGTAAGGGAACGTTCGGCGATTTCATTGGCTGACTCTAGACGCCGGACTCTCAATCGAGACAACCCAGGTTCGAATGCTGCCGTTTCAAAATTTTGGCAATTTCGTTCGCCGTTCAATCAGCTGTATAAATGAGTACCTGGCTGTAGACAGAGGTGAGTATGTGAACGAAAAGTCTTCGCGCAATAAATACTTCCCAGAGAAAGAGAGATGGCGTTGGAATAGTCTGACGGGGGTGAAGTGTACAGCGCTTTAAGCAGTCACTATAACTGTATACAGCGTTATATAAGAACGTACCTTTATCTCAAATTACGTCTAAAATGACAACATCGTACTTCGTGTTTTAATCTGTATTGATGTTATATATACATAACGTTACAACTTGGTGTATAAACGTGAATTCGAAAATGCAGGAAGAAAAATACAAATGGTCTTTCAGGCTCGCCGAATGACGTAATTTATCAGTTCGAGCGATGCCTGTTTTACAACCAAACATTGCTACACTGATATTTATTTGTATTTTATGACATTTCAATAATATATATCCAAAACGTGTCATTATTGTGACCTTTCATATCTTATATATTCGAAAATACACAATTTGGCGACGAAATAAAATAACCAAGTTTTACAACATAAACTCCATTGCACTGTATATGTTGGTCTGCCAATAAATCAGCCAACAAAAATCGCTGTGCTGTGGGGTTTCGTATCATTTAAATGCACCTATACTCTTACGTTGTCGATTTCGAAGTACATCTAAATGAATAATGTTACACGTCATGTTTTGACCTTTATTGAGGTAGTCTAGTCGAATGAAACGGGAATTTGACACACTAAATTGGCGCATTGCGTTACGAAATTCATGTGCGTACGCACACAGAGATGACATCTTAGATGAAGAAAGCTGCGTTTCGCCGATGTACGCGAGTTGGAAGCCAGCGCCGTGTCTATGGCTGTGGATGCCTCTGGGCAGTGAGTGAACTATCACATTATTGAACTATCACAATAGTTCGCACTCTTCCCTACTTACTATAATGCGACTTCACAAGACAACACGATTTTTTTACCAGATATGTGGTGAAATTTAGGGAACAGTTAGACTGTTACCATTTAACTGGAGCGTGTGGCTATGTGGTGTAGTGTGGAACTTTCAGTTGAGGGGATTGGGTTTTGAATCCACAAGCTGTCATTTTCGAAATGTGCCCAATTTCGTTCAATCAAACTTTGCATTTGTTTTTCGGAACGGAAAATAAAAGACGCTGGTCCCTTCTATATGGTATCTATGCCAGATAAAGTAAAAGACGCTGGTCCCTTCTGTCTGGTATCTATACCAGAGAAAACAAAAGACGCTGGTCCCTTCTATCTGGTATCTATGCCAGATAAAGTAAAAGACGCTGGTCCCTTCTGTCTGGTATCTATGCCAGAGAAAATAAAAGACGCTGGTCCCTTCTATCTGGTATCTATGCCAGATAAAGTAAAAGACGCTGGTCCCTTCTATCTGGTATCTATGCCAGAGAAAATAAAAGACGCTGGTCCCTTCTATCTGGTATCTATGCCAGATAAAGTAAAAGACGCTGGTCCCTTCTGTCTGGTATCTATGCCAGAGAAAATAAAAGACGCTGGTCCCTTCTGTCTGGTATCTATGCCAGAGAAAGTAAAAGACGCTGGTCCCTTCTATCTGGTATCTATGCCAGAGAAAATAAAAGACGTTGGTCCCTTCTGTCTGGTATATATGCCAGAGAAAATAAAAGACGCTGGTCCCTTCTGTCTAGTATCTATGCCAGAGAAAGTAAAAGACGTTGGTCCCTTCTGTCTGGTATCTATGCCAGAGAAAATAAAAGACGCTGGTCCCTTCTGTCTGGTATCTATGCCAGAGAAAATAAAAGACGCTGGTCCCTTCTGTCTGATATCTATGCCAGAGAAAATAAAAGACGCTGGTCCCTTCTATCTGGTATCTATGCCAGAGAAAGTAAAAGACGCTGGTCCCTTCTGTCTGGTATCTATGCCAGAGAAAATAAAAGACGCTGGTCCCTTCTGTCTGGTATCTATGCCAGAGAAAATAAAAGACGCTGGTCCCTTCTGTCTGGTATCTATGCCAGAGAAAATAAAAGACGCTGGTCCCTTCTATCTAGTATCTATGCCAGAGAAAGTAAAAGACGCTGGTCCCTTCTGTCTGGTATCTATGTCAGAGAAAATAAAAGACGCTGGTCCCTTCTGTCTGGTATCTATGCCAGAGAAAGTAAAAGACGTTGGTCCCTTCTGTCTGGTATCTATGCCAGAGAAAGTAAAAGACGCTGGTCCCTTCTGTCTGGTATCTATGTCAGAGAAAATAAAAGACGCTGGTCCCTTCTGTCTGATATCTCTGCCAGAGAAAATAAAAGACGCTGGTCCCTTCTGTCTGGTATCTATGCCAGAGAAAGTAAAAGACGCTGGTCCCTTCTATCTGGTATCTATGCCAGAGAAAGTAAAAGACGCTGGTCCCTTCTGTCTGGTATCTATGCCAGAGAAAGTAAAAGACGCTGGTCCCTTCTGTCTGGTATCTATGCCAGAGAAAGTAAAAGACGCTGGTCCCTTCTGTCTGGTATCTATGCCAGAGAAAGTAAAAGACGCTGGTCCCTTCTGTCTGGTATCTATGCCAGAGAAAGTAAAAGACGCTGGTCCCTTCTTTCTGGTATCTATGCCAGAGAAAGTAAAAGACGCTGGTCCCTTTTGTCTGGTATCTATGCCAGAGAAAGTAAAAGACGCTGGTCCCTTCTTTCTGGTATCTATGCCAGAGAAAGTAAAAGACGCTGGTACCTTCTATCTGGTATCTATGCCAGAGAAAGTAAAAGACGCTGGTCCCTTCTGTCTGGTATCTATGTCAGAGAAAGTAAAAGACGCTGGTCCCTTTTGTCTGGTATCTATTCCAGAGAAAATAAAAGACGCTGGTCCCTTCTATCTGGTATCTATGCCAGATAAAGTAAAATACGCTGGTCCTTTCTGTCTGGTATCTATGTCAGAGAAAGTAAAAGACGCTGGTCCCTTCTGTCTGGTATCTATGTCAAAGAAAATAAAAGACGCTGGTCCCTTCTGTCTGGTATCTATGTCAGAGAAAGTAAAAGACGCTGGTCCCTTCTGTCTGGTATCTATGCCAGAGAAAATAAAAGACACTGGTCCCTTCTGTCTGGTATCTATGCCAGAGAAAGTAACAGACGCTGGTCCCTTTTGTCTGGTATCTATGTCAGAGAAAGTAGAAGACGCTGGTCCCTTCTGTCTGGTATCTATGCCAGAGAAAGTAGAAGACGCTGGTCCCTTCTGTCTGGTATCTATGTCAGAGAAAGTAAAAGACGCTGGTCCCTTCTATCTGGTATCTATGCCAGAGAAAGTAAAAGATGCTGGTCCCTTTTGTCTGGTATCTATGTCAGAGAAAATAAAAGACGCTGGTCTCTTCTGTCTGGTATCTATGCCAGAGAAAGTAAAAGACGCTGGTCCCTTCTGTCTGGTATCTATGTCAGAGAAAGTAAAAGACGCTGGTCCCTTCTATCTGGTATCTATGCCAGAGAAAGTAGAAGACGCTGGTCCCTTTTGTCTGGTATCTATGTCAGAGAAAGTAGAAGACGCTGGTCCCTTCTGTCTGGTATCTATGCCAGAGAAAGTAGAAGACGCTGGTCCCTTCTGTCTGGTATGTATCTTTGTCAGAGAAAGTAGAAGACGCTGGTCCCTTCTGTCTGGTATCTATGCCAGAGAAAGTAGAAGACGCTGGTCCCTTCTGTCTGGTATCTATGCCAGAGAAAGTAGAAGACGCTGGTCCCTTCTGTCTGGTATCTATGTCAGAGAAAGTAGAAGACGCTGGTCCCTTCTGTCTGGTATCTATGCCAGAGAAAGTAGAAGACGCTGGTCCCTTCTGTCTGGTATCTATGCCAGAGAAAGTAGAAGACGCTGGTCCTTTCTGTCTGGTATCTATGTCAGAGAAAGTAAAATACGCTGGTCCCTTCTATCTGGTATCTATTCCAGAGAAAATAAAAGACGCTGGTCCCTTCTGTCTGGTATCTATGTCAGAGAAAGTAAAAGACGCTGGTCCCTTCTATCTGATATCTATGCCAGAGAAAGTAAAAGACGCTGGTCCCTTCTGTCTGGTATCTATGCCAGAGAAAGTAAAATACGCTGGTCCCTTCTGTCTGGTATCTATACCAGAGAAAGTAAAAGACGCTGGTCCCTTCTGTCTGGTATCTATGCCAGAGAAAGTAAAAGACGCTGGTCCCTTCTATCTAGTATCTCTGCCAGAGAAAATAAAAGACGCTGGTCCCTTCTGTCTGGTATCTATGCCACAGAAAGTAAAATACGCTGGTCCCTTCTGTCTGGTATCTATGCCAGAGAAAGTAAAATACGCTGGTCCCTTCTGTCTGGTATCTATGCCAGAGAAAATAAAAGACGCTGGTCCCTTATGTCTGGTATCTATGCCAGAGAAAATAAAAGACGCTGGTCCCTTCTATCTGGTATCTATGCCAGAGAAAATAAAAGACGTTGGTCCCTTCTATCTGGTATCTATGCCAGAGAAAATAAAAGACGCTGGTCCCTTCTGTCTAGTATCTATGCCAGAGAAAATAAAAGACGCTGGTCCCTTCTGTCTGGTATCTATGCCAGAGAAAATAAAAGACGCTGGTCCCTTCTATCTAGTATCTATGCCAGATAAAGTAAAAGACGCTGGTCCCTTCTGTCTGGTATCTATGCCAGAGAAAATAAAAGACGCTGGTCCCTTCTGTCTGATATCTCTGCCAGAGAAAATAAAAGACGCTGGTCCCTTCTGTCTGGTATCTATGCCAGATAAAGTAAAAGACGCTGGTCCCTTCTGTCTGGTATCTATGCCAGAGAAAATAAAAGACGCTGGTCCCTTCTGTCTGGTATCTATGCCAGAGAAAATAAAAGACGCTGGTCCCTTCTGTCTGGTATCTATGTCAGAGAAAATAAAAGACTCTGGTCCCTTCTGTCTGGTATCTATGCCAGATAAAGTAAAAGACGCTGGCCCTTCTATCTGGTATCTATGCCAGAGAAAATAAAACACGCTGGTCCCTTCTATCTGGTATCTATGCCAGATAAAGTAAAAGACGCTGGTCCCTTCTGTCTGGTATCTATGCCAGAGAAAATAAAAGACGCTGGTCCCTTCTATCTGGTATCTATGCCAGATAAAGTAAAATACGCTGGTCCCTTCTATCTGGTATCTATGCCAGAGAAAATAAAAGACGCTGGTCCCTTCTATCTGGTATCTATGCCCGAGAAAGTAAAAGACGCTGGTCCCTTCTGTCTGGTATCTATACCAGAGAAAGTAAAATACGCTGGTCCCTTCTGTCTGGTATCTATACCAGAGAAAGTAAAATACGCTTGTCCCTTCTGTCTGGTATCTATGCCAGAGAAAGTAAAATACGCTGGTCCCTTCTGTCTGGTATCTATGCCAGAGAAAGTAAAAGACGCTGGTCCCTTCTATCTGGTATCTCTGCCAGAGAAAGTAAAAGACGCTGGTCCCTTCTATCTGGTATCTATGCCAGAGAAAGTAAAAGACGCTGGTCCCTTCTGTCTGGTATCTATGCCAGAGAAAGTAAAAGACGCTGGTCCCTTCTGTCTGGTATCTATGCCAGAGAAAGTAAAAGACGCTGGTCCCTTCTGTCTGGTATCTATGCCAGAGAAAGTAAAAGACGCTGGTCCCTTCTGTCTGGTATCTATGCCAGAGAAAATAAAAGACGCTGGTCCCTTCTGTCTGGTATCTATGCCAGAGAAAATAAAATACGCTGGTCCCTTCTTTCTGGTATCTATGCCAGAGAAAGTAAAATACGCTGGTCCCTTCTGTCTGGTATCTATGCCAGAGAAAGTAAAAGACGCTGGTCCCTTCTGTCTGGTATCTATGCCAGAGAAAGTAAAAGACGCTGGTCCCTTCTGTCTGGTATCTATGCCAGAGAAAGTAAAAGACGCTGGTCCCTTCTGTCTGGTATCTATGCCAGAGAAAGTAAAAGACGCTGGTCCCTTCTATCTGGTATCTATGTCAGAGAAAGTAAAATACGCTGGTCCCTTCTATCTGGTATCTATGTCAGAGAAAGTAAAAGACGCTGGTCCCTTCTGTCTGGTATCTATACCAGAGAAAGTAAAAGACGCTGGTCCCTTCTGTCTGGTATCTATGTCAGAGAAAGTAAAATACGCTGGTCCCTTCTATCTGGTATCTATGCCAGAGAAAGTAAAATACGCTGGTCCCTTCTGTCTGGTATCTATATCAGAGAAAGTAAAAGACGCTGGTCCCTTCTGTCTGGTATCTATGCCAGAAAAAGTAACAGACGCTGGTCCCTTCTGTCTGGTATCTATGTCAGAGAAAGTAGAAGACGCAGGTCCCTTTTGTCTGGTATCTATGTCAGAGAAAGTAGAAGACGCTGGTCCCTTCTGTCTGGTATCTATGCCAGAGAAAGTAGAAGACGCTGGTCCCTTCTGTCTGGTATCTATGACAGAGAAAGTAAAAGACGCTGGTCCCTTCTGTCTGGTATCTATGCCAGAGAAAGTAAAAGACGCTGGTCCCTTCTATCTGGTATCTATGTCAGAGAAAGTAAAAGACGCTGGTCCCTTCTGTCTGGTATCTATGTCAGAGAAAGTAAAAGACGCTGGTCCCTTCTGTCTGGTATCTATGTCAGAGAAAGTAAAAGACGCTGGTCCCTTCTGTCTGGTATCTATGCCAGAGAAAGTAAAAGACGCTGGTCCCTTCTGTCTGGTATCTATGTCAGAGAAAGTAGAAGACGCTGGTCCCTTCTATCTGGTATCTATGCCAGAGAAAGTAACAGACGCTAGTCCCTTTTGTCTGGTATCTATGTCAGAGAAAGTAGAAGACGCTTGTCCCTTCTGTCTGGTATCTATGCCAGAGAAAGTAAAAGACGCTGGTCCCTTCTGTCTGGTATCTATGCCAGAGAAAGTAGAAGACGCTGGTCCCTTCTGTCTGGTATCTATGTCAGAGAAAGTAAAATACGCTGGTCCCTTCTATCTGGTATCTATTCCAGAGAAAATAAAAGACGCTGGTCCCTTCTGTCTGGTATCTATGTCAGAGAAAGTAAAAGACGCTGGTCCCTTCTATCTGGTATCTATGCCAGAGAAAGTAACAGACGCTAGTCCCTTTTGTCTTGTATCTATGTCAGAGAAAGTAGAAGACGCTGGTCCCTTTTGTCTGGTATCTATGTCAGAGAAAGTAGAAGACGCTGGTCCCTTCTGTCTGGTATCTATGCCAGAGAAAGTAGAAGACGCTGGTCCCTTCTGTCTGGTATCTATGTCAGAGAAAGTAAAAGACGCTGGTCCCTTCTATCTGGTATCTATGCCAGAGAAAGTAAAAGACGCTGGTCCCTTTTGTCTGGTATCTATGTCAGAGAAAATAAAAGACGCTGGTCCCTTCTGTCTGGTATCTATGTCAGAGAAAGTAAAAGACGCTGGTCTCTTCTGTCTGGTATCTATGTCAGAGAAAATAAAAGGCGCTGGTCCCTTCTGTCTGGTATCTATGCCAGAGAAAGTAAAAGACGCTGGTCCCTTCTGTCTGGTATCTATGTCAGAGAAAGTAAAAGACGCTGGTCCCTTCTATCTGGTATCTATGCCAGAGAAAGTAACAGACGCTAGTCCCTTTTGTCTGGTATCTATGTCAGAGAAAGTAGAAGACGCTTGTCCCTTCTGTCTGGTATCTATACCAGAGAAAGTAAAATACGCTGGTCCCTTCTGTCTGGTATCTATACCAGAGAAAGTAAAAGACGCTGGTCCCTTCTGTCTGGTATCTATGCCAGAGAAAGTAAAAGACGCTGGTCCCTTCTGTCTGGTATCTATGCCAGAGAAAGTAAAATACGCTTGTCCCTTCTGTCTGGTATCTATGCCAGAGAAAGTAAAATACGCTGGTCCCTTCTGTCTGGTATCTATGCCAGAGAAAGTAAAAGACGCTGGTCCCTTCTATCTAGTATCTCTGCCAGAGAAAATAAAAGACGCTGGTCCCTTCTTTCTGGTATCTATGCCAGAGAAAGTAAAAGACGCTGGTCCCTTCTGTCTGGTATCTCTGCCAGAGAAAATAAAAGACGCTGGTCCCTTCTGTCTGGTATCTATGCCAGAGAAAGTAAAAGACGCTGGTCCCTTCTATCTAGTATCTCTGCCAGAGAAAATAAAAGACGCTGGTCCCTTCTGTCTGGTATCTATGCCAGAGAAAATAAAAGACGCTGGTCCCTTCTGTCTGGTATCTATGTCAGAGAAAGTAAAAGACGCTGGTCCCTTCTATCTGGTATCTATGCCAGAGAAAGTAACAGACGCTAGTCCCTTTTGTCTGGTATCTATGTCAGAGAAAGTAGAAGACGCTTGTCCCTTCTTTCTGGTATCTATGCCAGAGAAAGTAAAAGACGCTGGTCCCTTCTGTCTGGTATCTATGTCAGAGAAAGTAGAAGACGCTGGTCCCTTCTGTCTGGTATCTATGCCAGAGAAAGTAGAAGACGCTGGTCCCTTCTGTCTGGTATCTATGCCAGAGAAAGTAGAAGACGCTGGTCCCTTCTGTCTGGTATCTATGTCAGAGAAAGTAAAATACACTGGTCCCTTCTATCTGGTATCTATTCCAGAGAAAATAAAAGACGCTGGTCCCTTCTGTCTGGTATCTATGTCAGAGAAAGTAAAAGACGCTGGTCCCTTCTATCTGATATCTATGCCAGATAAAGTAAAAGACACTGGTCCCTTCTGTCTGGTATCTATACCAGAGAAAGTAAAATACGCTGTTCCCTTCTGTCTGGTATCTATACCAGAGAAAGTAAAAGACGCTGGTCCCTTCTGTCTGGTATCTATGCCAGAGAAATAAAAGACGCTGGTCCCTTGTATCTAGTATCTCTGCCAGAGAAAATAAAAGACGCTGGTCCCTTCTGTCTGGTATCTATGCCAGAGAAAGTAAAATACGCTTGTCCCTTCTGTCTGGTATCTATGCCAGAGAAAGTAAAATACGCTGGTCCCTTCTGTCTGGTATCTATGCCAGAGAAAGTAAAAGACGCTGGTCCCTTCTATCTAGTATCTCTGCCAGAGAAAATAAAAGACGCTGGTCCCTTCTTTCTGGTATCTATGCCAGAGAAAGTAAAAGACGCTGGTCCCTTCTGTCTGGTATCTCTGCCAGAGAAAATAAAAGACGCTGGTCCCTTCTGTCTGGTATCTATGCCAGAGAAAGTAAAAGACGCTGGTCCCTTCTATCTAGTATCTCTGCCAGAGAAAATAAAAGACGCTGGTCCCTTCTGTCTGGTATCTATGCCAGAGAAAATAAAAGACGCTGGTCCCTTCTGTCTGGTATCTATGCCAGAGAAAGTAAAAGACGCTGGTCCCTTCTGTCTGGTATCTATGCCAGAGAAAGTAAAAGACGCTGGTCCCTTCTGTCTGGTATCTATGCCAGAGAAAATAAAAGACGCTGGTCCCTTCTTTCTGGTATCTATGTCAGAGAAAGTAAAAGACGCTGGTCCATTCTGTCTGGTATCTATACCAGAGAAAGTAAAAGACGCTGGTCCCTTCTATCTGGTATCTATGTCAGAGAAAGTAAAATACGCTGGTCCCTTCTATATGGTATCTATGTCAGAGAAAGTAAAAGACGCTGGTCCCTTCTGTCTGGTATCTATACCAGAGAAAGTAAAAGACGCTGGTCCCTTCTATCTGGTATCTATGCCAGAGAAAGTAAAAGACGCTGGTCCCTTCTGTCTGGTATCTATGCCAGAGAAAGTAAAATACGCTGGTCCCTTCTGTCTGGTATCTATATCAGAGAAAGTAAAAGACGCTGGTCCCTTCTGTCTGGTATCTATGCCAGAAAAAGTAACAGACGCTGGTCCCTTCTGTCTGGAATCTATGTCAGAGAAAGTAGAAGACGCTGGTCCCTTTGTCTGGTATCTATGCCAGAGAAAGTAGAAGAAGCTGGTCCCTTCTGTCTGGTATCTATGCCAGAGAAAGTAAAAGACGCTGGTCCCTTCTGTCTGGTATCTATGCCAGAGAAAGTAAAAGACGCTGGTCCCTTCTATCTGGTATCTATGCCAGAGAAAGTAAAAGACGCTGGTCCCTTCTGTCTGGTATCTATGTCAGAGAAAGTAAAAGACGCTGGTCCCTTCTATCTGGTATCTATGCCAGATAAAGTAAAAGACGCTGGTCCCTTCTGTCTGGTATCTATACCAGAGAAAGTAAAATACGCTGGTCCCTTCTGTCTGGTATCTATACCAGAGAAAGTAAAATACGCTTGTCCCTTCTGTCTGGTATCTATGCCAGAGAAAGTAAAATACGCTGGTCCCTTCTGTCTGGTATCTATGCCAGAGAAAGTAAAAGACGCTGGTCCCTTCTATCTAGTATCTCTGCCAGAGAAAATAAAAGACGCTGGTCCCTTCTGTCTGGTATCTATACCAGAGAAAGTAAAAGACGCTGGTCCCTTCTGTCTGGTATCTATGCCAGAGAAATAAAAGACGCTGGTCCCTTGTATCTAGTATCTCTGCCAGAGAAAATAAAAGACGCTGGTCCCTTCTGTCTGGTATCTATGCCAGAGAAAGTAAAATACGCTTGTCCCTTCTGTCTGGTATCTATGCCAGAGAAAGTAAAATACGCTGGTCCCTTCTGTCTGGTATCTATGCCAGAGAAAGTAAAAGACGCTGGTCCCTTCTATCTAGTATCTCTGCCAGAGAAAATAAAAGACGCTGGTCCCTTCTTTCTGGTATCTATGCCAGAGAAAGTAAAAGACGCTGGTCCCTTCTGTCTGGTATCTCTGCCAGAGAAAATAAAAGACGCTGGTCCCTTCTGTCTGGTATCTATGCCAGAGAAAGTAAAAGACGCTGGTCCCTTCTGTCTGGTATCTATGCCAGAGAAAGTAAAAGACGCTGGTCCCTTCTGTCTGGTATCTATGCCAGAGAAAATAAAAGACGCTGGTCCCTTCTGTCTGGTATCTATGCCAGAGAAAGTAAAAGACGCTGGTCCCTTCTGTCTGGTATCTATGCCAGAGAAAGTAAAAGACGCTGGTCCCTTCTGTCTGGTATCTATGCCAGAGAAAATAAAAGACGCTGGTCCCTTCTGTCTGGTATCTATGTCAGAGAAAGTAAAAGACGCTGGTCCCTTCTGTCTGGTATCTATACCAGAGAAAGTAAAAGACGCTGGTCCCTTCTATCTGGTATCTATGTCAGAGAAAGTAAAATACGCTGGTCCCTTCTGTCTGGTATCTATGTCAGAGAAAGTAAAAGACGCTGGTCCCTTCTGTCTGGTATCTATACCAGAGAAAGTAAAATACGCTGGTCCCTTCTGTCTGGTATCTATGTCAGAGAAAGTAAAAGACGCTGGTCCCTTCTGTCTGGTATCTATACCAGAGAAAGTAAAAGACGCTGGTCCCTTCTGTCTGGTATCTATGCCAGAGAAAGTAAAAGACGCTGGTCCCTTCTGTCTGGTATCTATGCCAGAAAAAGTAAAAGACGCTGGTCCCTTCTGTCTGGAATCTATGTCAGAGAAAGTAGAAGACGCTGGTCCCTTTTGTCTGGTATCTATGCCAGAGAAAGTAGAAGAAGCTGGTCCCTTCTGTCTGGTATCTATGCCAGAGAAAGTAGAAGACGCTGGTCCCTTCTGTCTGGTATCTATGTCAGAGAAAGTAAAATACGCTGGTCCCTTCTATCTGGTATCTATTCCAGAGAAAATAAAAGACGCTGGTCCCTTCTGTTTGGTATCTATGTCAGAGAAAGTAAAAGACGCTGGTCCCTTCTATCTGATATCTATGCCAGATAAAGTAAAAGACACTGGTCCCTTCTGTCTGGTATCTATACCAGAGAAAGTAAAATACGCTGGTCCCTTCTGTCTGGTATCTATACCAGAGAAAGTAAAATACGCTTGTCCCTTCTGTCTGGTATCTATGCCACAGAAAGTAAAATACGCTGGTCCCTTCTGTCTGGTATCTATGCCAGAGAAAGTAAAAGACGCTGGTCCCTTCTGTCTGGTATCTATGCCAGAGAAAATAAAAGACGCTGGTCCCTTCTGTCTGGTATCTATGCCAGAGAAAGTAAAAGACGCTGGTCCCTTCTGTCTGGTATCTATGCCAGAGAAAATAAAAGACGCTGGTCCCTTCTGTCTGGTATCTATGCCAGAGAAAGTAAAAGACGCTGGTCCCTTCTGTCTGGTATCTATGCCAGAGAAAATAAAAGACGCTGGTCCCTTCTATCTGGTATCTATGCCAGAGAAAGTAAAAGACGCTGGTCCCTTCTGTCTGGTATCTATGCCAGAGAAAGTAAAAGACGCTGGTCCCTTCTTTCTGGTATCTATGCCAGAGAAATTAAAAGACGCTGGTCCCTTCTGTCTGGTATCTATGCCAGAGAAAATAAAAGACGCTGGTCCCTTCTGTCTGGTATCTATGCCAGAGAAAGTAAAAGACGCTGGTCCCTTCTGTCTGGTATCTATGTCAGAGAAAGTAAAAGACGCTGGTCCCTTCTGTCTGGTATCTATGACAGAGAAAGTAAAAGACGCTGGTCCCTTCTATCTGGTATCTATGCCAGAGAAAGTAAAATACGCTGGTCCCTTCTGTCTGGTATCTATGTCAGAGAAAGTAAAAGACGCTGGTCCCTTCTGTCTGGTATCTATGCCAGAGAAAGTAAAAGACGCTGGTCCCTTCTATCTGGTATCTATGTCAGAGAAAGTAAAAGACGCTGGTCCCTTCTATCTGGTATCTATGCCAGAGAAAGTAAAATACGCTGGTCCCTTCTGTCTGGTATCTATATCAGAGAAAGTAAAAGACGCTGGTCCCTTCTGTCTGGTATCTATGCCAGAAAAAGTAACAGACGCTGGTCCCTTCTGTCTGGTATCTATGTCAGAGAAAGTAGAAGACGCTGGTCCCTTTTGTCTGGTATCTATGTCAGAGAAAGTAGAAGACGCTGGTCCCTTCTGTCTGGTATCTATGCCAGAGAAAGTAGAAGACGCTGGTCCCTTCTGTCTGGTATCTATGTCAGAGAAAGTAAAAGACGCTGGTCCCTTCTATCTGGTATCTATGCCAGAGAAAGTAAAAGACGCTGGTCCCTTCTGTCTGGTATCTATGTCAGAGAAAATAAAAGACGCTGGTCCCTTCTGTCTGGTATCTATGCCAGAGAAAGTAAAAGACGCTGGTCCCTTCTGTCTGGTATCTATGTCAGAGAAAGTAAAAGACGCTGGTCCCTTCTGTCTGGTATCTATGCCAGAGAAAGTAAAAGACGCTGGTCCCTTCTTTCTGGTATCTATGCCAGAGAAAGTAAAAGACGCTGGTCCCTTCTATCTGGTATCTATGCCAGAGAAAGTAAAAGACGCTGGTCCCTTCTGTCTGGTATCTATGCCAGAGAAAGTAAAAGACGCTGGTCCCTTCTGTCTGGTATCTATGCCAGAGAAAGTAAAAGACGCTGGTCCCTTCTGTCTGGTATCTATGTCAGAGAAAGTAGAAGACGCTGGTCCCTTCTGTCTGGTATCTATGCCAGAGAAAGTAGAAGACGCTGGTCCCTTCTGTCTGGTATCTATGCCAGAGAAAGTAGAAGACGCTGGTCCCTTCTGTCTGGTATCTATGTCAGAGAAAGTAAAATACGCTGGTCCCTTCTATCTGGTATCTATTCCAGAGAAAATAAAAGACGCTGGTCCCTTCTGTCTGGTATCTATGTCAGAGAAAGTAAAAGACGCTGGTCCCTTCTATCTGATATCTATGCCAGATAAAGTAAAAGACACTGGTCCCTTCTGTCTGGTATCTATACCAGAGAAAGTAAAATACGCTGGTCCCTTCTGTCTGGTATCTATACCAGAGAAAGTAAAAGACGCTGGTCCCTTCTGTCTGGTATCTATGCCAGAGAAAGTAAAAGACGCTGGTCCCTTCTATCTGGTATCTATGCCAGAGAAAGTAAAAGACGCTGGTCCCTTCTGTCTGGTATCTATGCCAGAGAAAGTAAAAGACGCTGGTCCCTTCTGTCTGGTATCTATGCCAGAGAAAGTAAAAGACGCTGGTCCCTTCTGTCTGGTATCTATGCCAGAGAAAGTAAAAGACGCTGGTCCCTTCTGTCTGGTATCTATGCCAGAGAAAATAAAAGACGCTGGTCCCTTCTTTCTGGTATCTATGCCAGAGAAAGTAAAAGACGCTGGTCCCTTCTGTCTGGTATCTATGCCAGAGAAAATAAAAGACGCTGGTCCCTTCTGTCTGGTATCTATGCCAGAGAAAGTAAAAGACGCTGGTCCCTTCTATCTAGTATCTCTGCCAGAGAAAATAAAAGACGCTGGTCCCTTCTGTCTGGTATCTATGTCAGAGAAAGTAAAAGACGCTGGTCCCTTCTATCTGGTATCTATGCCAGAGAAAGTAACAGACGCTAGTCCCTTTTGTCTTGTATCTATGTCAGAGAAAGTAGAAGACGCTGGTCCCTTTTGTCTGGTATCTATGTCAGAGAAAGTAGAAGACGCTGGTCCCTTCTGTCTGGTATCTATGCCAGAGAAAGTAGAAGACGCTGGTCCCTTCTGTCTGGTATCTATGTCAGAGAAAGTAAAAGACGCTGGTCCCTTCTATCTGGTATCTATGCCAGAGAAAGTAAAAGACGCTGGTCCCTTCTGTCTGGTATCTATGCCAGAGAAAATAAAAGACGCTGGTCCCTTCTGTCTGGTATCTATGTCAGAGAAAGTAAAAGACGCTGGTCTCTTCTGTCTGGTATCTATGTCAGAGAAAATAAAAGGCGCTGGTCCTTTCTGTCTGGTATCTATGCCAGAGAAAGTAAAAGACGCTGGTCCCTTCTGTCTGGTATCTATGTCAGAGAAAGTAAAAGACGCTGGTCCCTTCTATCTGGTATCTATGCCAGAGAAAGTAACAGACGCTAGTCCCTTTTGTCTGGTATCTATGTCAGAGAAAGTAGAAGACGCTTGTCCCTTCTGTCTGGTATCTATACCAGAGAAAGTAAAATACGCTGGTCCCTTCTGTCTGGTATCTATACCAGAGAAAGTAAAAGACGCTGGTCCCTTCTGTCTGGTATCTATGCCAGAGAAAGTAAAAGACGCTGGTCCCTTCTATCTAGTATCTCTGCCAGAGAAAATAAAAGACGCTGGTCCCTTCTGTCTGGTATCTATGCCAGAGAAAGTAAAATACGCTTGTCCCTTCTGTCTGGTATCTATGCCAGAGAAAGTAAAATACGCTGGTCCCTTCTGTCTGGTATCTATGCCAGAGAAAGTAAAAGACGCTGGTCCCTTCTATCTAGTATCTCTGCCAGAGAAAATAAAAGACGCTGGTCCCTTCTTTCTGGTATCTATGCCAGAGAAAGTAAAAGACGCTGGTCCCTTCTGTCTGGTATCTATGCCAGAGAAAGTAAAAGACGCTGGTCCCTTCTGTCTGGTATCTATGCCAGAGAAAGTAAAAGACGCTGGTCCCTTCTATCTAGTATCTCTGCCAGAGAAAATAAAAGACGCTGGTCCCTTCTGTCTGGTATCTATGCCAGAGAAAATAAAAGACGCTGGTCCCTTCTGTCTGGTATCTATGTCAGAGAAAGTAAAAGACGCTGGTCCCTTCTATCTGGTATCTATGCCAGAGAAAGTAACAGACGCTAGTCCCTTTTGTCTGGTATCTATGTCAGAGAAAGTAGAAGACGCTTGTCCCTTCTGTCTGGTATCTATGCCAGAGAAAGTAAAAGACGCTGGTCCCTTCTGTCTGGTATCTATGTCAGAGAAAGTAGAAGACGCTGGTCCCTTCTGTCTGGTATCTATGCCAGAGAAAGTAGAAGACGCTGGTCCCTTCTGTCTGGTATCTATGCCAGAGAAAGTAGAAGACGCTGGTCCCTTCTGTCTGGTATCTATGTCAGAGAAAGTAAAATACACTGGTCCCTTCTATCTGGTATCTATTCCAGAGAAAATAAAAGACGCTGGTCCCTTCTGTCTGGTATCTATGTCAGAGAAAGTAAAAGACGCTGGTCCCTTCTATCTGATATCTATGCCAGATAAAGTAAAAGACACTGGTCCCTTCTGTCTGGTATCTATACCAGAGAAAGTAAAATACGCTGGTCCCTTCTGTCTGGTATCTATACCAGAGAAAGTAAAAGACGCTGGTCCCTTCTGTCTGGTATCTATGCCAGAGAAAGTAAAAGACGCTGGTCCCTTGTATCTAGTATCTCTGCCAGAGAAAATAAAAGACGCTGGTCCCTTCTGTCTGGTATCTATGCCAGAGAAAGTAAAATACGCTTGTCCCTTCTGTCTGGTATCTATGCCAGAGAAAGTAAAATACGCTGGTCCCTTCTGTCTGGTATCTATGCCAGAGAAAGTAAAAGACGCTGGTCCCTTCTATCTAGTATCTCTGCCAGAGAAAATAAAAGACGCTGGTCCCTTCTGTCTGGTATCTATGCCAGAGAAAGTAAAAGACGCTGGTCCCTTCTGTCTGGTATCTCTGCCAGAGAAAATAAAAGACGCTGGTCCCTTCTCTCTGGTATCTATGCCAGAGAAAGTAAAAGACGCTGGTCCCTTCTATCTAGTATCTCTGCCAGAGAAAATAAAAGACGCTGGTCCCTTCTGTCTGGTATCTATGCCAGAGAAAATAAAAGACGCTGGTCCCTTCTGTCTGGTATCTATGCCAGAGAAAGTAAAAGACGCTGGTCCCTTCTGTCTGGTATCTATGCCAGAGAAAGTAAAAGACGCTGGTCCCTTCTGTCTGGTATCTATGCCAGAGAAAATAAAAGACGCTGGTCCCTTCTGTCTGGTATCTATGCCAGAGAAAGTAAAATACGCTGGTCCCTTCTATCTGGTATCTATGTCAGAGAAAGTAAAAGACGCTGGTCCATTCTGTCTGGTATCTATACCAGAGAAAGTAAAAGACGCTGGTCCCTTCTATCTGGTATCTATGTCAGAGAAAGTAAAATACGCTGGTCCCTTCTATATGGTATCTATGTCAGAGAAAGTAAAAGACGCTGGTCCCTTCTGTCTGGTATCTATACCAGAGAAAGTAAAAGACGCTGGTCCCTTCTATCTGGTATCTATGTCAGAGAAAGTAAAATACGCTGGTCCCTTCTATCTGGTATCTATGCCAGAGAAAGTAAAATACGCTGGTCCCTTCTGTCTGGTATCTATATCAGAGAAAGTAAAAGACGCTGGTCCCTTCTGTCTGGTATCTATGCCAGAAAAAGTAACAGACGCTGGTCCCTTCTGTCTGGTATCTATGTCAGAGAAAGTAAAAGACGCTGGTCCCTTCTATCTGGTATCTATGCCAGAGAAAGTAAAAGACGCTGGTCCCTTTTGTCTGGTATCTATGTCAGAGAAAATAAAAGACGCTGGTCCCTTCTGTCTGGTATCTATGTCAGAGAAAGTAAAATACGCTGGTCTCTTCTGTCTGGTATCTATGTCAGAGAAAATAAAAGGCGCTGGTCCCTTCTGTCTGGTGTCTATGCCAGAGAAAGTAAAAGACGCTGGTCCCTTCTGTCTGGTATCTATGTCAGAGAAAGTAAAAGACGCTGGTCCCTTCTATCTGGTATCTATGCCAGAGAAAGTAACAGACGCTAGTCCCTTTTGTCTGGTATCTATGTCAGAGAAAGTAGAAGACGCTTGTCCCTTCTGTCTGGTATCTATGCCAGAGAAAGTAAAAGACGCTGGTCCCTTCTGTCTGGTATCTATGTCAGAGAAAGTAGAAGACGCTGGTCCCTTCTGTCTGGTATCTATGCCAGAGAAAGTAGAAGACGCTGGTCCCTTCTGTCTGGTATCTATGCCAGAGAAAGTAGAAGACGCTGGTCCCTTCTGTCTGGTATCTATGTCAGAGAAAGTAAAATACGCTGGTCCCTTCTATCTGGTATCTATTCCAGAGAAAATAAAAGACGCTGGTCCCTTCTGTCTGGTATCTATGTCAGAGAAAGTAAAAGACGCTGGTCCCTTCTATCTGATATCTATGCCAGATAAAGTAAAAGACACTGGTCCCTTCTGTCTGGTATCTATACCAGAGAAAGTAAAATACGCTGGTCCCTTCTGTCTGGTATCTATACCAGAGAAAGTAAAAGACGCTGGTCCCTTCTGTCTGGTATCTATGCCAGAGAAAGTAAAAGACGCTGGTCCCTTCTGTCTGGTATCTCTGCCAGAGAAAATAAAAGACGCTGGTCCCTTCTGTCTGGTATCTATGCCAGAGAAAGTAAAATACGCTGGTCCCTTCTGTCTGGTATCTATGCCAGAGAAAGTAAAATACGCTGGTCCCTTCTGTCTGGTATCTATGCCAGAGAAAGTAAAAGACGCTGGTCCCTTCTATCTAGTATCTCTGCCAGAGAAAATAAAAGACGCTGGTCCCTTCTTTCTGGTATCTATTCCAGAGAAAGTAAAAGACGCTGGTCCCTTCTGTCTGGTATCTCTGCCAGAGAAATTAAAAGACGCTGGTCCCTTCTGTCTGGTATCTATGCCAGAGAAAGTAAAAGACGCTGGTCCCTTCTATCTAGTATCTCTGCCAGAGAAAATAAAAGACGCTGGTCCCTTCTGTCTGGTATCTATGCCAGAGAAAATAAAAGACGCTGGTCCCTTCTGTCTGGTATCTATGCCAGAGAAAGTAAAAGACGCTGGTCCCTTCTGTCTGGTATCTATGCCAGAGAAAGTAAAAGACGCTGGTCCCTTCTGTCTGGTATCTATGCCAGAGAAAGTAAAAGACGCTGGTCCCTTCTGTCTGGTATCTATGCCAGAGAAAGTAAAAGACGCTGGTCCCTTCTATCTGGTATCTATGTCAGAGAAAGTAAAAGACGCTGGTCCATTCTGTCTGGTATCTATACCAGAGAAAGTAAAAGACGCTGGTCCCTTCTATCTGGTATCTATGTCAGAGAAAGTAAAATACGCTGGTCCCTTCTATATGGTATCTATGTCAGAGAAAGTAAAAGACGCTGGTCCCTTCTGTCTGGTATCTATACCAGAGAAAGTAAAAGACGCTGGTCCCTTCTATCTGGTATCTATGTCAGAGAAAGTAAAAGACGCTGGTCCCTTCTATCTGGTATCTATGTCAGAGAAAGTAAAATACGCTGGTCCCTTCTATCTGGTATCTATGCCAGAGAAAGTAAAATACGCTGGTCCCTTCTGTCTGGTATCTATATCAGAGAAAGTAAAAGACGCTGGTCCCTTCTGTCTGGTATCTATGCCAGAAAAAGTAACAGACGCTGGTCCCTTCTGTCTGGTATCTATGTCAGAGAAAGTAGAAGACGCTGGTCCCTTTTGTCTGGTATCTATGTCAGAGAAAGTAGAAGACGCTGGTCCCTTCTGTCTGGTATCTATGCCAGAGAAAGTAGAAGACGCTGGTCCCTTCTGTCTGGTATCTATGTCAGAGAAAGTAAAAGACGCTGGTCCCTTCTATCTGGTATCTATGCCAGAGAAAGTAAAAGACGCTGGTCCCTTTTGTCTGGTATCTATGTCAGAGAAAATAAAAGACGCTGGTCCCTTCTGTCTGGTATCTATGTCAGAGAAAGTAAAAGACGCTGGTCTCTTCTGTCTGGTATCTATGTCAGAGAAAATAAAAGGCGCTGGTCCCTTCTGTCTGGTATCTATGCCAGAGAAAGTAAAAGACGCTGGTCCCTTCTGTCTGGTATCTATGTCAGAGAAAGTAAAAGACGCTGGTCCCTTCTATCTGGTATCTATGCCAGAGAAAGTAACAGACGCTAGTCCCTTTTGTCTGGTATCTATGTCAGAGAAAGTAGAAGACGCTTGTCCCTTCTGTCTGGTATCTATGCCAGAGAAAGTAAAAGACGCTGGTCCCTTCTGTCTGGTATCTATGTCAGAGAAAGTAGAAGACGCTGGTCCCTTCTGTCTGGTATCTATGCCAGAGAAAGTAGAAGACGCTGGTCCCTTCTGTCTGGTATCTATGCCAGAGAAAGTAGAAGACGCTGGTCCCTTCTGTCTGGTATCTATGTCAGAGAAAGTAAAATACGCTGGTCCCTTCTATCTGGTATCTATTCCAGAGAAAATAAAAGACGCTGGTCCCTTCTGTCTGGTATCTATGTCAGAGAAAGTAAAAGACGCTGGTCCCTTCTATCTGATATCTATGCCAGATAAAGTAAAAGACACTGGTCCCTTCTGTCTGGTATCTACACCAGAGAAAGTAAAATACGCTGGTCCCTTCTGTCTGGTATCTATACCAGAGAAAGTAAAAGACGCTGGTCCCTTCTGTCTGGTATCTATGCCAGAGAAAGTAAAAGACGCTGGTCCCTTCTATCTAATATCTCTGCCAGAGAAAATAAAAGACGCTGGTCCCTTCTGTCTGGTATCTATGCCAGAGAAAGTAAAATACGCTTGTCCCTTCTGTCTGGTATCTATGCCAGAGAAAGTAAAATACGCTGGTCCCTTCTGTCTGGTATCTATGCCAGAGAAAGTAAAAGACGCTGGTCCCTTCTATCTAGTATCTCTGCCAGAGAAAATAAAAGACGCTGGTCCCTTCTTTCTGGTATCTATGCCAGAGAAAGTAAAAGACGCTGGTCCCTTCTGTCTGGTATCTCTGCCAGAGAAAATAAAAGACGCTGGTCCCTTCTGTCTGGTATCTATGCCAGAGAAAGTAAAAGACGCTGGTCCCTTCTATCTAGTATCTCTGCCAGAGAAAATAAAAGACGCTGGTCCCTTCTGTCTG